>CM024583.1:15988329-16334556 GCA_014182395.1 Eucalyptus sp. ANBG9806169 | reverse complement strand
TTCAGAGTGCACTTGCCCGTTGTCATGTACTCGGGAGCAGTGTACCCTATATGTGCACGCACGGTGGTGTTGACATAAGCATCTTGGTAACACTGAGGGGATATGGGCAACGAAGGCGGATATTCACCCACTTCAGCTGCAGAAACCGAGCCTAAGCCAATGGACCCTTCGGCGTTCCCCACCACAACGTCCCTCTCATGCATGATCCTGGCCAAGCCAAAGTCCCCCAACACTGGCTCGAATTCCGCATTCAGCAATATGTTTGAACAACTCACATCGCGGTGTATGATGCTCGGATGGCATTGATCGTGCATGTGAGCCATCCCCTAGCGACTCCCAATGCTATCCGCATCCGGATTGGCCAATCGAGCTGTCGGACGGCTTTCTGTGTCAAGAGGAAGTTGAGACTGCGGTTGACCATGAAGGGGTAGACTAACAGCCGCTCTTTCTCTACATCGCAATATCCAATCAGGCTTAACAAGTTGGGGTGGTGAACAATACCTGCCACTTCCACTTCTGTCTGAAACTGTTTTTCCGAATCTTCGGAAAGCTCTCGCGATCGTTTTACAGCGACGAGAGAACCATCGGCTAATTGTCCTCTGTAGACCGGTCCAAATCCTCCTTCTCCCAACAATTTCTTGTGGTCGAAGTTTCTTGTCGCAACCTGAAGCTCTTTGAAAGAGAACCTTCTGAGTTTATTGCCGGTATTCTCAACTTCTCCATCAGAACTGGAGAAACTGAAGGTGCGTAAATTGAACACCATATCTACGCTACCCTGTTGATTCCTTCCCAGCAAATGAATCAGATCTGTTTCGGGCTTGTGCTTGTACGAAGGAACAGACTGCAGCTCTGCGTCACTACAAAGATCAGGACATTCCGTCTTTTGAAATGATTATTCCTCGAGGATTAGAAGACTACATACCAAATCAAGGAGTCGCCCTTTGATTCAGACACGGAATTGGCTATACAAGAGGAGAGTCTCCGGCTTGAGCCACTGCGCACAAGGAAAGGATTGGCTCAGGAATGCAAGGAGGAAGGTGCTGCGTCCCTTGTATTTCTTAAGTTTACTTGTCCCAACCTTTGGCCATCCCATCGTGGAGAAATTTCTTGGAAGCTTCATATGAGTTTCCTCACAGCAAAGAAAGTCAAAACAGACTAGTTCAACCTTGTCCTCCTCTGAAAGCAGAGCCAGGTTTGAAAATGCTGGCGGAGGATGGGAGTGACGACAACTTGGTTTGATTAATTAGTAAGTAAATCATGATTACACGATGGTACCTTAGCTGAGGGATGACATCCTGAAAAGTGAGAAAATATTAGGTGGTCCGGGACCGCCACGTCAGCGTGGTCCCGGACCACTCACGCGGCGCCACGTGTGAGGGGAGGGGGACAAAAAACCCGAACCGGGCCCACCTCTCTGACGCTCTCTCTCCTCTTTCTCTTTTTTGTCTCCCTCACGTCACGCGTGGCGCCGCGTGAGTGGTCTGGGACCACGCTGACGTGGCGGTCCCGGACCACCCAATACTTTCTCCCGAAAAGTAGAGGGAACACCACTGTCTACAACAAAATATCTACAACCTCAGCGTGCATCGACATCTAAATGCTACTCAATTATCCATTGTTAAAGGGATAAAACAAGTTGATTATTACGTAGGACGATGACCTCGAGAGGCTCTGTGATTTTATTTTATTTTTTGGGAAAAACAAATTTGTGCCTTTTACTTTTCTTTCTTACTTTTTTTTCCAACTTGACATTTTGGCCGACGAAATTTATAGAAGGGCCAACGGGAGACATTTTTAAAAAGTACACAAATCATTTTCAAACAAAATAAAAGTAGGGGATAATTTTGAATTTTGGATAAGAGCATATGGACCAGTGAAAAATTATTGCGATACATCTACTATCTAGTACACAATCACTACATTTGTAATCAAAGTGTGGTTCATAAAGAGATTGCAAGATTGATGCATACATGGGAAAATGCCGCTCATAACCGACCACAAGCAACAAAAAGGAGGTTCAAGGGAAATTGATGGACTCCTACCCGACCTTGATCAAGATGAATCTCACATCGAGTGGTTGAGTAAATAATAGATGGACGATTCCTTTCTTCGAAACTTACCCACATCCTAAAATGTCTGTGTCTCGTGCCATGATTATTCCTATAAAGTGGTAAAAATTGTCGGCAAAACAGATCTCTAGAGTAACCAGAAGACCGTGAAACGATATCCTCTTTTGATTACACTCTGATTCAGAATTAAGTAACCTGAGGAGCACAGTTCATATGTTTACATTCTGCTCCCCGTCCAAGCAGATTATTACGTGGTTTACTTCAAGATTTCAGTGCACCACCAATCCCTGGTGCTTATTTGAGATTCCACCTTTTAAGTTTACTATGTTGTTGGCATTTTTAAGCAAATTTGACTTAAAACTGGGAAAGGAAAACGGAGAAGCTGAGCTGCCAAAATAAGCTTTTGTTGGCATTTTTAAGTTGGTGATTTTTTTTTTAATATTTTTGAGAAGAAATTTTTTTTGCCCTTTAGTAAGTAATTAACACCATAAAGATTTTACCAATGTCTGAATAAATTCGATAAGTTACAAACACCTCTGAAATAGCACAAATATCTTTACTTACCAATACCATTATAAATAAACAACTTATTGATTTCCTAAAAAATTTACGTGCAGTCAGAAAATATAATCCTCGCAAAATTACCAAACACCCCAATAAATTGGTAATTTACCATCTTCTTTCAAAATTTCAACAAGTCACTATAAGGAATTTGTCAATGTCCCATTAAATAACAAATTATAGTATTATGCAAAAATTATTTCAGGTATGATGAGTTGATTGCCAATGTTGTAACGAATTTAAAAATTAATAATCAACTTTTTTTACAGCCAAATTTTAAAGTATACTCCAAATTCCCAAAAAAAAAAAAAAAGTTGCTGAAAATTATGAATTCATGTGTCAATATTTAGTTTAAGGTAAATGCGTTTGCCCCAAGATTCATATTTAAGCAAAAAGCAAAAAGCAAAATTCTATACAGACGCTTCCCAAGAAAACTTTAGGCAGACTCGAGGCAATCCATCCTAAAAACAGGTCCAAACTGGCTCGGCCAATCTAATTTCCCACTCGAAAAACATGGCGTAAGATTTATTCATGTTTTATTAGATTAAACAGAATAATTGCGCAAGTAAAATATGAAATGGAGCTTTTTATAATATCATGGGAAAATCTCAAATAAGGACCCAAAGTGAGCCTATTTTCTCAAATAAGGACCCAAAGTGACCGTTGTCTCAAATAAGGATCCGAAGTGGCTAAAAAATCTCAAATAAGGATCTGAACCCACCGGCCGGCGAGCGTGTGACATTTCCGGTGGCCGGAGTATGGGCAATTTTGTCCACAAAAAATATAGATAGGATTTGACAAACCCTCAAAACAAAACCCGTACTCTTCTCACTCTCGGCCCCCACCCCCTCATCCATGGCGTCATCATCTTCGTGCCGGCTCCCCGCGACCCTCCTCCGCTCCGCCGCCCTCCGCCGATCGCCATCGCGCCCACCTCCTCCTCCAACCCCAAATCCGCCCCTTCTTCACCCCCTCCTTCGCCCCCGCCACCACCACTACCACCACCGCCCCCCCCCCACGGCTACCTCCTCACCCGCGCCGCCCATTACTCCACCTCCGCCGCCGCCGCACGCCCCCTCCTCCCCGCCGCCGCTGCCAAGGGCGCCGGGAAGGGCAGGATCACCAATGAGTTTACTGGTGCCGGCGCGATTAGGCAGATGTGCTAGGTGATCGGCGCCGTGCGGTTCGACGAGGGCTTGCCCCCGATCTTTGTCGGCCTTGGAGGTGCTCGACAACTCGATCAGGCTCGTGCTGGAGGTGGCCCAAACACTGGCGAGAATATGGTCGGACCATCGCCATGGATGGGACCGAAGGGCTGGTGCGCGGTCGCGCGTGCTCAACACTTTGGGTCCCCGAGTTCCAAAGGTACGTGCCCTCCTTCTCTCTCTCGTCTCTCGCCTGGGTCCGTGGAAGTGGATTCGAATTGTGCCCGAGATATGGGTACTCGAGATGGAGATGTTCTTTGTCTCATGGTTGGGTCCGTGGAAGTGGATTCGAATTGCGCCCGAGATGTGGGTACTTGAGATGGAGATGTTCTTTGTCTCATGGTTGGGTCCGTGAAAGTGGATTCAAATTATGCCCGAGATTTGGGTACTCGAGATGGAGATGTCCTTTGTCTCTTGGTTGGGTGGATTCGAATTGTGCTCGAGATTGAGATGTTTGTGAAATACTCTGTATTACTTTCTTACCTCTGTTTCCTTTTTTATTGAACTTGTTTATGGGGGACTGAAAATCATTCGGTTTTAGTTGAAAAGGTGACGGAATCTGTTCATATTATTGTGTTGTAGGAGATGTATCTGCCATGGCTCCTGATGGTAGAGGCTTCTTATGGACTAGATTGTGCTTTCAGGTTCAGGGTTTTTATGTTGGTTACTTATAAATTTGTCCATCTTGTTGCTTTCTTGTCGAAGAGGACTTTGTGGAAGTAGCTGAGTTCTTTGATGCTGTCGTCAGTTGGGTAGTGAAGATCAAGGTCATAACCAAAGGTTAATGGTTCTTCCAAATTCATTTTTGTCTCGATAATTATAGATAGTTCAAATCACCTCATGCATTCAAGCATGCTTAATGCTTTTTCTCTACTGCTTTCTCTTTTTTGTTCATGCTTTCTTTATTCAATGTTACAAATTTTTGTCTAGCAGGAACAACGTTGAAGGACTTCCTAGCCACAATGCAGTCTTCCCCTCACTTTCAATCAAAGATTGCTACAATCGGGTCCTAAACTTTGCCACGATGTCGAGGAGTATGCAAAGCAATGTCCTACAATCAAGTTCAAGAAAATAGCAATGAAGTATAAGAACCGAGGAACAAATCATGGATTAGTGTGGTACAAAATCAATTATGATGTAGAAGTGCTGCTGTAGATACAAATTTCGATGTCAAGAAAGTCTGTATCGTGATCTCCCTGTCTGAAACTAAAAAGGATACTGTAAAGATGGAAATTTGAAATTCTCTCTTTCCTTATTGCACCATGAGAACATGTTAACTGAGAAACTCAAGTTATACACCTGCATTTCCTTGGGCTTCAATGGACAATGAAGTTTATTTCTGCTACGGTGATGAGTCTTATATAATAAGTTGATGAAGCATTAATATCAAAAGATTCCACTGAAACAGCCCAGTCTAGTGACATAGTCTATATTCTACAATTAAATGATTATGATGCAAGGCTTTGATTTCATACATGATGCAAGGGATGTACGAAAAAATGAAAAAGGTACAAAATTATGTTATCTAAAGCATTTGGACGCGATGTCTAAATGGCCATTGATAGATCAAGTTCGGTGGGAAACCGACGTCCATGGACTGATGAGCTTCGACTTATTCTCTAAGCACATAATGGTATTTCTAACTTGGAAAAACATAGTCAGGGGTATTACTTCAATTTGAGTTTGGGAACCCAGTTTAACCAAAGTTCAAGCAACAAGGAAGTCGTGCTTCCAACGCGCTAAATGGAGTCAAATGATATCAACAGATTCCATAATTCTATCAAATAGATAGATATGCAGCAAAGGGTAAAAGCATCATAGATATCAGGAACATAAAACTTAGATACATCAACCACAAGACTACAAGATGTGTGGTCCTCCTTGAAGACCACGAAACACGGCCTGTCTGATGGAAAAAAGAAATATCCCACAAAAGAAATCTTCCTAACGAAGTAGACCTATACATATTTATACTTTAAAATGCTCCCTAATAGACCAAAATAGATCCATCCACATCAACTAACAAGAAGAGAAATTGTGTTGTTGGTCTTGCGTTTCTCCAAAAAAAAAAATTGCTCGTCTTCCACCACTTTCAAGTTGAGATCCTTACATCCTCCTCTTTACCTACGATTGAATCAAAAAATAAATAAATTAGTCAAAAGAAGTAAAGTGCAAATAAGAACACTTCTAGGACAAAGTCAAGGGTGAATGGATACCTGCATCTTTGTCCTTCCTATAGATGTCGACGAGCTTGAGATGTTACCAAAAGTTGAAGCAAGAAATTCAACTATCTCAGGTTGTGATTCTAATGGGGTTAAAGGGGCTAAAGATGCTAAAGGGGCTGAAGATGCTAATGCTACCGTTGTCGTTGCCGCTACCATCGATACTATTGATGGATTATTACAATGAAACCTGTTATGGCCTATGCAGCCACATTTCCCACAAGTGATTGTAGTATTTTGTCTCTTCAACTTTGTTCCCTCGGGCTCTTGCACAACTTTCTTCTTTCTTGTCTTCAAATTTTTATCAGTTGTTTCATTCACTGATTTTGTTCTTTGTTTCTTCTTTCTGCCAACTTGCTTGGGCACATCAGTGGGAGTAATGGCTCTCTAGCAGGCCATGTGTCCATAGAATCTACAACATGCACAACATGGCTATAAGTTTGCATGAATGTTTCCTTACTAAAACTTGTGTGAACCCATTTTTCAGGATCTTCTCTCATGTATATAAGAGCTGCCACAGCATGACAGCAAGGGATTCCACTGATGTCCCATCTTCTACAACTACAAGATCTATGTCTAATATTAACAACTCTCTTGTCACCATATGGGCCACTCAATTCAAATTCATCCTCCCCATTCCAGCTAGGAATCCATGATGCTGAAAATTGTTTTTGAAGATCTAATATCTTTTGGATATTAGGACATATCACACCAAAGTGTACTTAGCCATCCCATCTCTTTGCTTATGAATTCTTTCCATGAGCTGCACTCTTATAGCTTCAAGCATTGTGATGATAGGTTTGTCCCTTGCGTCAATGATGCTTTTGTTGAAACTTTCACACCAATTATTCAAGGAAATATCACATTTTGAGCTTGTCCTGAAGTAGGACTTGCTCCATTGCACCGGAGGCCTTTGAGACAACCATTCATAAGCTTTCTTATTAATTGCCTTCAGCTCTTCCATTGCCAAGTCAAAATCACATACCCTAGTCGCCATGGCAGCCTTCCAAAGGAGCTTTTTAAGTTCTACCCCTCTGTGATGTAGCTTGAAGTTTTCATAAAGATGCCTTAAGCAAAATCTATGTTTTGCTTCAGGCATTAGATTTGCTAGTGCTTGCACCAATCCCTTTTGTTTGTCACACAAGAAAGTCCAGTACTTTGAATTTTCAGGGTCGGTAATCCCCAAGTCTTCTGCAATCAAACTAATAAACCAATGCCATGTCTTATATGTTTCTTGTCCGACAACTGCCCATGCAAAAGGATACATTTGATTGTTGCCATCTATGCCCACCGCTGCTAGAAGTACACCCTTGTAGCCTGATGACAAATGGCAACCATCAAAACCCACAAAGCGCCTACATCCTTCTACAAAGCCCCTCCTTAATGCATCCAGACAAATATAAAATGCCTTAAACTTGTATTGGTCTTGATATTGCTCGGTTTTGATTATACACGTGGATCCCGGGTTGGCATCAAGAAGTGCTTGACAATAGCTCCTAAGCATCTAAAATTGCTCTTCCTCATTCCCAGTGATCATACTCATTGCCGTTGCCCTAGCTCTATAAACCATTGTCCTCGACAACTTTAAAACATTCTCAGACTCCATTGTTTTTTTCATTGAAGCACCTGGCCATGTAGGATTGTTTCTCAACCTATCACAGTACTTGTTTGCTAACCATTTAGTGCTTATTTGAGGAACATGTAGAGCTCTATTACATGTATGTATGGGGTTAAAGGTTTTGACTTGTAAAGTATGCTCCCTTTGTACTTTGGAAGCATATATAAGCCAATCACAACCATCAGAACACACTGCCCTCAACTTATTAGGTGTATTCTTAACAAACCTCACCTTTCTCCCATTTTTTATGGCATGGTTCCTAACGGCCTTTCTAAACTCCTCAGCATTACTAAAGCACATTCCTAACTTGAAGACAGGATTTTCCATATCAACCTCAGCATTAAACTCGGGATGTGTATACTCATTTTCGCCATTCATATTCAAGAAATCTACTTTGTCAGCTAACACATCTACATACTAACTGATGTCTCCAACCTCCATATCCCTCTCCATTGAACCATCACCGTTAGCACAACTTACATTTCTTATGTGTAACTCGTCAAGATCAACAAAGGCGAGTCCATCTTCTCTAGCAACGCCATCATACCCACCATCATATATTGAATAATTTAGTTCTTCACATCCCTCAACTGATGCAAAATGAAGCAAAAATAAAGTCAATATATTTCCATGCAAAACGTACACCAGGAAAAAACAAAAAAAAAAAAATAGTAAACAATTGCAATAAAATTGTACCATGCTTTGATTAACGAAAGAAAACTAGGCACACCAGTGACTATATACCACTCTTTTATTGGATACTATTTGTCAAAATATTGTGCATTACGGAGTTAAAATGTTTTCGATGTTGCCATAACTTTCTCCTTAGGCGAGCCAACCATGGTGGCCCGAGGACCAAACTTAGAGATATATACCATAAGGAAAAGAAAACTGATCCCATTCAAAGCATTTCTTAGGCTCATATGTTATCGGCTTGAAAATTATGGAAATGACTACTAAGTTTGGTCGACTCAACTTTTGTCTGGATTCTCTCTTTCTTGTTCAACAAACAAGGCTGAAAATACAATCCTATCAAGAAGATTTAATTGCAAATTTACTAAGTAATTGTGGAATGAGAAGTAGCAGGATCTACGATGCATCTTGACACAAAGATTAAATAGTCTTCATATTAATAACTTGGGAAGAAGAACTTCTAACAAGTAATCTAACAAATTGCTACTTTAGAAGTTACGTCCATTATAGCGCACAAAAACTGCAGAAAACAAGAAACCTCCAGTTCCTAATAACTAGTGCGCACAAAAATGATTGGAAACAAGATGCCCTCATGCTCTGACTGTAAACTCATGCGCACATAGACTCAAACTGAATTTGTCTCAATGTGTTTCCACCAAATTTCCTCATCTAAATACTTTCCATCAGAGTACCCATATCAGAGTAATTATAGCTTTTTTTTAAATGTCTATCTACTTTCCCTGTGAGAATCTATGTGGGCTTTATGACAGGCCGTGAGTTCCAACCATCAACGACAAAATATAAACCAGAAAAAAAAAACAGAAAGATAGTATAAAAAAATCGCAAAACATGGACCACCATCACAACATGTAGGACCCCAATAGCAGTAATATCTAATTAGAAATCCATTGCGGACACAACTCATGCATTTTGTCGGACAAAAGAGACATTAACTCAGAAATCCAACAAAACAAGCGAAAAGAACACCATAAAACAAAAGAATTCGTCCTACCATCACCATCCTCGCTGCCATCTGTGTGATATTCCACCACATGCCCGCGCCTTGTCGACATGTTGCTTTGAAACGAAGGTAGGGGAACGGAGAAGATGAAGAGTAGAAGAAAAAAAACGTGAGAACGTGAAGAGGTTTTTTTAGGTCGTGAGAACGTGAAGAGGTTTTTTTAGGTCAAAAGAACGTGAAGAGTTTTGGGGGGTTTGTTTTTAGGGTATATCAAATTCTATCTATATTTTTTGTGGACAAAATTGCCCATACTCCGCCCACCGGAAATGTCACACGCTCGTCGACGGGTGGGTTCAGGTCCTTATTTGAGACTTTTTAGCCACTTCGGATCCTTATTTGGGACAATGACCACTTTGGGTCCTTATTTGAGAAAATAGGCTCACTTTGGGTCCTTATTTGAGATTTTCCCTATCATCATACTTCTTGTCCGTTGTCTCTCTCTCTCTTTTATCTTTTGCACTATTAAGCCAAAGCACTATTTTCTCTCACGTCTTATTTTTCCTGAAACTGAGAAAAATGCAATAAATAAGGCATCCCCTTTAGTAAAGCTAACAAACAAGCAGCTTGCATGCATCGTCCATTTTCTCCGCTCACAAAATAACTATTCACTTATTTTCTAGAGTTAACACTGAATTTGATTTTCTTTCTTGATCAGCTTTATACATGTCTATTATCTTTTTCTTTTAATTTAGCAATCGGGTGATGGGTCAGCTTTTGCATACTTTGACTTGTTTATATCCCTAAGCATATTAAAGGTGGAACTTCTCCACATCGGCCTAAGGAAAGAAAAAAATTTCGTTGATATATGAGCCGAAAACTTCTTAGTCATTTCAATTCAACTTTGTACACATGGTTAGCCCGCAAATTAGAAGTGTATATTATGGAAAACTCGACTCATCTCACGATTATAGTGTCTCAACCCCAAATCCATGAATTTAAGGAAATGATTCGCCATGTTATATAAAATAACAGAAGAAACTTTTAACCAAAATGAAGATAAATTAACAAAGTCCATTGTATTATGAATTAAGCAAAAATTAGAAATTTTTAAATTCCAACTTAATAATATTTATTCAAATAGTCTAAAGTAAAGTGCTATGGAGACTTGATTAGCTCTCCCATGTATTCGACTAAAGTCCTTATGTTCGGACCTAAAACGATAATAAAAGAGGATAAGCAAAACCATGGTTTAGTAAGTGATAGTCACCACTCCTATGACACCAAACAAAGCACGATGCAATTCTAGAAGTATGCATCCATATTTATCAAGACTGTCGCATTCATCACACTTCCCATGTAACAAGTATAATGAATATTTTTCAACAAATCATGGGGTATGCACCCTATCATAAATTATAAAATATAATATAACCATCATATGTCAAATTCATTCACTCTTGAGTGTCAAGAAAATCTTATGGTTATGATTTCACCACATGACAAGACCAAAAACCATATCGACTATGGTTAAGACTCGATAATTACATTGGTTATAATTAAGCCTCAAAATAGAACCTGTCTAGACATAGTATATCATATCATGTCTCAATACGTAAGTCAACATGAGCATCAAATCACTATCACAATACCACATGCCGGCACATATATCACCAATGTAAATGACATTTCATTTCTAAAATGTTCGCAGACAACATTCACATAAAGCTAAAACTATTCAATACTATGTCACAAAATGCTATACCTTTCTATACGACAAAGTACGTGCCACGATGACTTACGTTCCTCATTAGAAATTGCACTTCTTAGAAGTAAAGGCCTACCGACCAAAAGAAATAAAAAAAATAAAAACAAGTAAAGGCCAAACACTCACTTGGGCCCAAAAGTCCGTTCGGTCCAAAACTCAAAATTGCCTTCTAAGACCCGGATTTTGGGTCTATGGCCCAAGACGCACCCGCGCCTCTAACTTACTTAACGTCGTATAACATCTGAACTTCAATTTTTGTAGAAAATAATTATTTTTGGATAGCAAATGAAAAAAATATTTTTCCGCATTTTGGGTGTGCTAGTCTATTTTCTTGAAGAATCATATCGAACCTTTCAAAGATTATGTATTAGACTTTCAAACCATCAACATTTATTTGAACAGATCTTATTAATTATTGAATTTTTGGATGTCTAATAAAACCATTTTCCATAACTTCTGGAAAATTAACAAAATATTCGAATGTTTCCAAAATTATAAAAGATTCATAAGTTGTGTTATTTTCTGCGCCGGTTCCAATAAGATGACATCGCAATCCGATGTCCAGGTGGATCGTACGAGTCATCGAAAGGGGTTGAACATGCAAACTACAACTCTACTTCATAGAGAGATCAAAGTATCATGTTTTTTGAAATGATTAATTTCTCGAGAACAAGAAGTGATTATCTTAAATATAGAGGGGAGACTGTCAATTCAGAGATGGAATTGGCTTTGCAAGAGGAGATCCTTTGGATCAAGCCATTGCGCACAAGATATGGACTTGGCACATCCCTTGTATTCCCTAATTTTACTAGTCCCAACTTTTGGCGGTCCCATCGCTGAGAATTTCTTGGAAGCTTCATATCAGTTTCCTCGTAGCGAAGAAAGTCAACCAACTAGGCCAACCTTATCCTCTTCCAGCAGAGACACAAATTTTGAAAATGCAGGCAGAGGATGAGAGTGACAACATGGAATTTGCTTAATCAGTAAGTAAAGCATGACTAGGTAATGCCACCTTAGTTTCTGCTTGGCATCCTGGAAAAACACCGTCGACCACAAAAAGTCTTACAACTTCGGCGCGCATGCACATCTAATGCTGCTCAATTATACAGGATAAATTAGCATTGTAAGGAAACGGATTGTTGAAATGTACCTCCTTAAACAAAGCCATAAAACGCACAGCCAGCAGATTAAAGAACTGCAAAAAATACTCAAACAAGTGAAGATTGCAGGTGGCGCTGTATGACCAGAATATCTATTTACACTCCTTACCGCTTTCAGATGTAGTAGTATGGATTGTATTGGGTGCATATGCACTGAGATGTCTAAGCTCTAGAATTCGAGCCTAATTCGAGGGTTGAGATGCGTACTCAACTGAGTTATGTGAAAGTCCACCATCGGAATGCTTTGTGACTTTGATGGTGGCATCTAATCTAAGAAAACAGGATTCATAACGCATTGGCATTCCTTCACAAGATTAAACGGCGACAATTTGAATAACTCTTTCTGTTGCTTTCAATCCCTCTAAAATGTCAGAAGACAGTGGTCATTACCGACTGATGCTAGGATAAAGGGTTTAGAAACTCAACGTCGCCATTCAAGTGTTCTTGAACAACTTAGAGCCGAGACTTCATTTCATACTTATTACTAATAAAAAAACGATGAAAGGTAAATCATGTAATATATGTTACAAAACAAAGATTATACAAACAAAAGTGGGAATAATATAGGAAAAGGAAAACCCAAAAGCTGAGCTTGTAGAGGACGACGGTGATCACGATTTAGCATATCTCCAGTGAGGGGGAAGGAGAAGGAGGGCAGGAACAGTAAGGAGTTGAATCGTGCTCACTTCCACTCCAATTGCTCCTGCTGCTAGGGTCCTGCCCAAGCATCTGGCTTTCAATCATCGTAACCACTTCAGACATCTCAGGTTGAACAGATGGATCGCCATCAGCACACAATAATGCTAGCCGGACTAGTTGCTCTGCTTCTTTTTCCACATAATTCCCATGCAAATTGGGATCGACCACTCTTCCCAACTCGTTCTTGTTCATAAATCGATCAACCCATTGCTCCAAACTTAGATTTTTATTATACGCGGACACATCAAGTTTCAAATATGGCTGTCCAGAGATGAGCTCAAGAAGCATTTTCCCATAGGCGTGAACATGCGAATCTTTTCCTTTGGATGAGGATGTGACACTCACAGGAGGGTTGAGAATAGGAATAGTCCTTCCCTTAAAACAAAAACCACCTATCACGGCCTCAGATTGGGCATTCAGATATATAGTCGACGAGGAAACATCACGGCACATGATCTTAATGTTGCATTGATTATGTAGGTGCGCAAGACCTCTTGCCACTCCCAAGGCTATATGCTTGCGAGCCATCCAATTGAGGGGTCGGATGGACCGATCCCGTTTATGTCTGAGATGATAAGCGAGGCTGCAGTTGATCATCGAGGGATAGACCAGTAAAAGCTCTTTCTCGGTCCTACAAAAGCCGATTGCACATAGCAAGTTTGGGTGTGTCGAGCTTCCCAGTTGCACTTCTGCTCCAAACTGCTCTTCCCTCCATCGATCGACAACAGTCGCTCTCTTAACTGCCACTAACGAACCATCAGCCAAGTGCCCCGGTAAAGCTTCCCGAATCTAGCTTCTGCCAAGAAGTTGTCGCAGCTAAAATTGTCTGTGGCGACTCGGGATCTCCCTTAGGGAGAGGCTTCTAGGAGGTGTTTTAGGTGTTGGATCACCTTGAACGGACTCGGTATCACTGTAGGTTTGGAGATTGAACACCATCTTCGAGGGGGGAAAGATAGATTCGTCTCATATACAAATGGATCGTATAAGCTAGATGGTTTCTCTCGATAGATAGTGGTTGATTCGAGAAAAACCTTTGCGTACCGGAAGAGACTTGCTTGTACACAAAGTTTTCATAACTCCAGTTCGGATTATGCCCGTCTCTCGCACGACTGCTTCTGGCTGGTGTGAATGAAAGAATTGGAAGGAAAAGACATTAAATTGTAGGCTGCTGTCAAATGTGGGGCTATGTCTCTGCAAAGCCTTCCTGTGAGCAGCTGCTATAGAGAGAGAGAGAGAGAGAGAGAGAGAGAGAGAGAGAGGATTCATTGCCGCGAAGCTTCCAAATTTGACAAAACGTGCAACTCATAGAAAGCCAAATTTGCATAGTATTCTTGGATTCCTGCGCATTGAAAGTCCAAATGTGAACAGCGCTAGTCCTTATCACTATACTAGCTGTACATTACATCAAAAAGCTCTTTAACTTTTACATTTTCCTGAAGATCCATACTTCTAATTACTAGTATTTGGAATACATGCTTACTTGGATTGATCATATTGCAATTTCAGTGGAAAATTTCCTATATCAGTGGAAATACTAGTATTAATTTTAGATCATTATTTTATTTCTCTATGTTTCATTTTGACGAGTAATCCTCGGAAACAAGAAACAAACGCATTAACACTAAGTAGAAATCTTTACTATGATATATTAAAGACATAAAATTTATATTTAGTTGATACAACAAATAAATGAATGTCAGCAATTTTTTATGTTAGATCTATCTGAAGTTAGGGTTTGACCAAATATTGGAAGAGACAAAAGTACTAGATATGAGTTCATCTTCCTTGTAAACTCCTCCACAACTACTCTTGGCGTACTGCGATTATCATAACTGATTTTTCAAATCTTGTGACTTAAAAATTATTATTTCCTCTACATTCTTGAAAAATATTTTGTGAAGGAACTTGGAAAGTTTGTGTCACTAATTAATCAATGTACCATCCTAGTAGTCTGTGCTATGCCCAGGATATACATGGATTCCATTCATTGGTATTTTAATGGAGTACAAAATTTTCAAAGCCAAGAGTTTTACCAAACTAAGGTACCAATAAGTGTGGCCCAAGAAAAAAATAGAGGTTGTGAGTGCTTAGTTTGAGCTAAATGATGTTATTTTGTTACAAGACTGCTAATATTCGCATTCAGTTACTCATTTGAGTTAAATTGAAAAAGCAATTTTAATTAGCATAGAAAGTTTTAGCCATAATAAAGACAATGTTCATACACGACGAGGGGATTATGAGATAAAAAAATCAACAAATGTACTCATGTGTCCATGCTTAAAAAATCATACAAACTATATGTACAATTTAGGAGATTCTCATAATTGTATATATCTGCTTTGATTATGCATATGCCTCATTGAGTATATTTAATGTCATAATATTTTATTATGTTAGATGGTAATCTCACATAATCTATAGATAGGATCATGTTGTAATAGTTAGAAAAAAAAAAAAAAAGTTTGACTCGGTCAAACTTGGTGGCTCTCTTCTAATAAAATACATAGAGAAACTGCCTCAAGTAAAAGAGATAAATAATGAGAGAGAGAGAGGCTTGGTGATGCAAGACGAGTACTCTTTTTTCTTTGTCGAAGCAACACGAGTACTTAAGTGGTTATATTTTGTATTAAGATTTGCGATTAGAGATAAGTTATTCTTTTGAAAATCTACCATCCTGGAGAAAACTATAGCAAATTGCCCTGGAAGATGGTTGAGATTGAAATGTGAAGAAGTGTACCTTATCTTAGTGTTACGATTAGAAGTACACGGTTAATTAATTATGATAGCGAAATTATTAATTTTGTCTTGCGTGGCGCATGCGTGTGTTAGCTTAAGTTCTTGAACTATCTGTTTAGAAAAATGGTATCCTTTGAGATGGACTGTCATTTCAATTGATTTTGGTGACATGAAGATGAATTGGTGACCGGGAAGAGTGCATTCGAATTAGAGTATTAGCAATTAGCAAGGAGCACCCCAAAAGGCCGTTTCTGTATGTTATATTGGTTAATTAAAATAGAATAAGGGTCAATCTATCTGGGCATAGAAGAAATGCATATATTTTCGAGAGAATTAAGGAAAAAAATTATTACCATGATGGAGTTAATGGAGATTGTCTATGCATTTTATTTAAGAGAGAAAGCAATCAGCAAAATTGTCAATAGAGAAATAATGATTGCACATATTATGTAGTTATAGCTCATGCTTGATTTTGAAATAAGGTTATCAATGATCTCTACTTGAGGTGTTAGGAAGAACATGAAAAGTATTTGAAGATTTAGATACAATAAATAAGAGTTGATTTATATAAGTTTTCAAGTGGATAATGTGATATGATTAGGCGATGTACATAATTGAAATGACGGAAATGTTGAAAGAAGAATTAATTGTTAGTGAGATACTTGAGTTGTGATGACTATAGAAGATGATGCAAATATCTTAGTTTTATAGATATCCTTCGGATTAGATTTCAAGAGTCAACGAGTGATAATGAATTTTATGCTATTGGAAAGATTGTCGCGAGGTATTATATTAGCTGATGACACTAGCGAGTCCATTTAAGAATCAATTTTTTTATAGAATTAGAAAGAGAAAAGGGAAAAAGAATGTTGAATGGTAGACTGCTGATGTGAATTTCTAGGTATGGCATATTCTAACAATTATTCTTGGTGAATTCGTTTAAGGATGGTAATGCCGAATTGGGAAACTAAGTAATAGATTCAAAATTAATAAGCATTTAGTGAATGGACATAAATAAATAAATAAATAAATAAAGAAGAAGGAATTTTAGAATTCTACTAATGCAAAATGACAAAGTTGAGGCCTATACCTCTAAACAAGTAAAATCACATGCAAAGAGTTACTCCACTCATGATCTAGAGCTAGCAGTGATTGAGTTTTGCATTAAAAATATTGCGGCATTATTTGTATGGTGAAAAATGTAATCTCTTTATAGATTCCAAAATCTTAATGATATTTCTATTTCATTCAAAAATAATTGAACATGAGACAAAAGAAACAAAGGAGATAGTTAGGGCTCTTGAAAGCTACAATCTATCTTAAGAGAAACGATGTACCAAATGCCTTAGGCAGTAAGTCTTCTGTGACATGTCAATATTACCTATTATCCCTAAGGATATAAGAAAGTTGAATCTAGAGGTATCTGTTTATCAGTTTGGTGCTCTTTTAGTACAACCAACCTTAATTAATAAAATCAAGTCAAAATAGAATGAAATTTTCCATTGAGGTATATCTAAATTTCTTTTAAGAAGTATAGAATGGAATAATTGGATAAAAGGAAAAGTTTGACTTAGTCAGACTTGGTGGCTTTATAATAAAACACAGAGAAACACTGCCTCAATTGAAAGAGATGAAGTATGGAATGGAATAATTGGATAAAAGAAAAGGTTCGACTTGGTCAGACTTGGTGGACTTGGTCAGACTTGGTGGCTTTATAATAAAACACAGAGAGAAGGGGAGAAGAAAAAAGGAAAGTAGAAAGGGAAAAGAAAAAGAGGGAAACTCGCAAGAGCTCGCGTCAAACGTCCCGACAGGCCCAATTAATATCATTTCACATTGCCTCATAAGTATTCAAGCTATTTGTTCATTTAATCTGTGGAACTTTGACCATGGCATAAGGAATTTGACTAATGAGAGGTGGACGCACATTCATGTAAGGGATAGTACTAACTTTTATACTATATTAGAAGATTTCATCTCAAAAACTTAAATTTTTAGAATAGTTGATAGTGATTTTACAAAATCCAAGATGGTATTATAGCATGAAGTTCTGAATTCAAATCTTTCGAAATCCTATATGCCATCCCAATTAATTATGTCCTGCTTAGTACTAAGAAAAACCACAATGAATGGAATGGCATGGCAATTTATCCACAATCTTATTCTTCTATTCACTTGCCGAAAGTGATCACCTTTTGAGAAAGAGCCGATTTCAATTGGAGAGAGTGACAAGCCAAAAGCCAATTTGACAAAACCGAAAGTGATCGCCTTTTATGATGGGTCTTTCTTTCTTCTTTGCTTCCTCTGATGATAAGCGTGACAGTAATGCTCTATCTGTGCAATGATAATTTAATAAAACAGCCCCAACTAATCTTCTCTCATCCTAGTTGGCGTGTATAAATGAAATGGAAGGAAAAGTCATTGAAGTGCATTTGTAGGTTGATGTCAAAGTGTGGGGCTGTCTCACTCCAGGGCCCTCCTGTGAGCAAGTTTCGTAGAGAGAGAGAGAGGTTTCATTACCTCGAAGCGTCCAAATGTTTTGTTAAAAGGCAATTTGACTAAAAGGGCAACAGATATAAAGCAAATTTTGCAACTAAGTCCATTTTTCCTTTTATGACAATTAATGATCTTGTACATGTGTTAAAAAATTATTTTCAAAAGGAACTTAGAAAGTTTGTGTCGCTAATTTATCATTGTACTAGCCAAGCAGCCCGTGCTATGCCGGGGGGCCGGGAGACACATGGATTCCATCCCATTGTTCTTTAAATAGAGTACAAAATATTCAGAGCCATTTGTCAAAAATTTCTCTGTACACAACATGTTCAATATGTCACAAGTCCGTCTCTCATTTTTATTTTGGAACTTGCAACCTAAAATTGTCCACGGCTATAAAAACCGGCCAGGGGAGTAACAAACCAACATGGCTTAAAGTTTGGCCTCAACTTTTGTTTATTGTCACAGAGAAAGGGGAGCTGCTTTCTCTTACAAATAAATGGCCAGTGAGATTCGGTGGGTGACATAATTGTGCATGGAATCAGCACTTTGAGTACTACATTACCTAAATCCAAAGTTGGATTAATGATTCATGGTAACAAAACAGGCATGCCTACTTTGAGCCGCAACTTGTGATTGCAGCCCCTGCAAGTTTTAGTGATTATAGAAACTCCACGGGATATCGCATATGAACACAGGAAGAGGCCTTACAAATGGAATCTGAGTTGTTGAAGGCCCCGTTTAGAAGGTCAATGGTATGAACCACGTTGTCAATGGCATGAGTTAAGCTCGTTAATGAGGTGATAAAGTATGCCTACAGGAAAAATAATTGCCTGCAACCACTCTTCCAAAATGCTTATTAATCATTAGATCCTTACCGAGGCGATCTAATTTAATTTTGATGACTCATGAACCCATTATATCTGCTCTGTCTTGAAGGATTTGTTGGGGGACTCTCTGCATTTCATGAAAAAACCCTCTTTTGTGCATAAATTTGCCTAGGTTTTGTTTGTTTTGAGAGATTTTTTTTTTTTTTTTTATAAAACATTTTCCTCATTTCCCGGCGTTTGATCACTAAAGATAATGGGTCAATAGAAAATCATATTCCTCGTAAACTAAAAACCTTTGCTTAAACTAAGAAAATGATTTCCTCTTTCAAAAATCAAAAATCATTTTTCCAAACATGATTAAACATCAACATTTGCACTAGAGAATTTACGCTTGAGCATGGAATCCGGAACACCCGTTCTCAAGTCCTTAGCAGCAGCCCTTGGTGTAGAGACCAACCAAGTTTGTGTCCAAAGACTGGATTGATGCCTAGACCAAGTTCCTTGACGCTTAAGCCTCAAAGCTTGATACCCCGACCCACCTCCTCAGCACTTGGGCCTAGGTCCACAAAGCTTGGTCCAAAGACCCTAGCGCTCATGCTCAAATCCCATCGAGACCATACCTAGGACCTCAGTGGCCATGCTCAAGTCACCTATGCTTTGGCCTGGATCCATAGAGGATCCATAGAGGCTAGGCCTGGGATCTAATGCCCATGTTCGATTACTGAACTACTCATGACCAATCATTGTGCCCAATCTATTTCAGAAAATAAAATATGTTTTCCTTTTCAAACGATGGAATGATTTTCAAACTTCAGTCAAACATCGAAAATATTATCATTTTTCTATAAATGACTTCTTGGGAAGCATTTTCCAAAAATGTTAGATATTCCAAGAAATAAATTGTAAATATTTGCGACATGCGCATTAAATGTGAATTGATCACATTATGATTTCAATGTAATTTTTTTTTTTATATTAATGGAAATATGAGTAATAATTCTAATATTATTATTTCATTTCTCTATGTTCCATTTTAATAGTCAATCCTTGGGAATAAGAATCAAATGCATTGACAGTAAGTAAAAATCTTTACAATGATGTAGTAAAGAGATACAACATATAGTCAATCGATGCAAAAACAATAAAAAAAAAAATCAGGATCTATTTTCGATATTTCTTACTGGAGTTAGCGTTGACCAAATATTGGAAGAGACAAAAGAACTTGATCTGAGTTCAACTTCCTCGTAAACTACCTCCACAGCTACTCTTGCGGAGAAAGTTCATGTCACTAATTTATCCCTGCACTAGCCTAGAAACCCGTGCTATCCCAGGTGATGCACGTGGATTCCATTCATCGTTCTTAAATAGAATATAAATTTTTCAGAGCCAATTTGGAAAAAGGGAATATATTTTAATTGCTATCGTGGCTTTACCTAGGGGTAGTTTATCACCATGGCATATGGTACATGAACACTGGAAGAGGCCTCGCAAATGGAATCTGAGCTTACAGCACATCGTTGCCTACATATATATAATAATGAAGCCACTATAGAATTAGAGCATGTGGAAGGCTTTTTTTTTTTTTAAGTTCAATGGTATAAACCACTGTCAATGGCATGAGCCAAGCTTGTAAACGAGGCGATGAAGTATAAAAGATTATAGTCTGCTCTCCTGAAATGCTTATTACTAATAGGATCCTTAATGTGTGAATCTAATTTAATTTTAATAGCTCTCAGACCTATAGTCGTTATGTCTCGAAGTATTTGTCGGGGAATCTCTTCATCTCTTGAGTTTCTGCGCAATTTGACAAGCATCGCAAACTATACAAGCGAGCTAGGCAAGTGGGCAAGTATGTTTCTCTTTGCTTCTCTCTCTGGGACCCCGAGACATTCGCGCCGGTGGCTGGCCTCCCAGCCACAATCTCCTGCCTCTGTCCCTTCCCATGTGCACACCCTCTCTCATTTCTTGTTTCTGATTTTATTTCTCTTTTTCACTCTATTTATTTATCTCAAATATACGATGAGTCGAAGGAGCATTGTATTTATGAAATAAATTAGGCGAACAAAAAAGTATAGTCTAAGGAATTAATTGGCTAAAAAAAGTTTAGGAATTAGGGTGAATATATTGCAAAATTTAACAACTATTGGTGTCTTCAATCCTTTTTTGGAAGGTAAAAAGTTCTCAATGACATTCATGAAAATATAAAAGAATCTATGTATATAGTTGACAAAAATTTCTTCTTGTCCCCATGAATGGATTAACTTCACTGGAAGACAAGCGCTAAACGTCGGTACATTTTGCAATTAAATGAAGAATTATGTAATTTTTGTTTTATTAGAATTGTACGTTTATATCTATACCGGATGTTTCGGTGAATTCTTCTTTTACCTCTGTCACCTTGTCACTTTCAGATTTCCTTCTGCTTCAAAAATGAAAGGGCTTTTGGTCACTAAGTTCAACCCTTATTTGATTAACAAATGATTATAGAAAGCTAACGTGTAGTTTATACCGATACATAGTAGTAATTACTCAAATTATGTTGTTCATTCCAGAAACTCCATGTTTACTTTGCTTGGCAATGTAACGAAAGTTCATGAACTGCAAGTCATTCTAGTCTTATGAACTCAAAAAATTAGAGGTGGTACATCATTCATTGGAAGGCATAATTCAATCTCAACCATAATCATCATGTTCCATATCCATATGAATATATTGGACTAACATTGCTAATGATATTGAAATCATGAAGGTAGTCAGAAACATGCACTAATGACCTACAACAACGAGTAGCAGATGTAAATCATACATTAAACGTCACTAATGAGGTCGGTAATAAGCGATCACAGCATACGAAGACTGAATTGCCGACAGAACCAGAAGTATGAATGCCGCTATAGTTGATATGAGATACCACCGCGATCTGAAGTAGATGTTCTTGAAGCTGGCCCAATGCACTCGGAAGTCCTTCTCACAATACGTGTTCACATCCTGGAATACCTGGCATAAATGGTTCTTGCGGATGTCAAACACAACATCTTTCCCAATGTTGCTAAAGAAATGGGCAATTTTCTCATCCGTCCCAAAATATCTCTCAATGATCTTGCGGTTGCATAGGAACTCGGCATCTGCTGGTGTGTTAAGGAGGCAACCCATGAAAGTGGCATAAGTTGAGACATGCTTGGAGGAGTCCCTGTGGCATTGCTCAAATGCAATAAAATTAAGGAACAGAGAACTCAAGAAGTCATCGAATTTTAGTACCGGAATTTCCAAGACACCATTGCTGAATTTGATGTCCATGAAGCTTTCGCAATGGGTGGGCTTGAACTTAATGCCTGCTTGGTGGAGCTTGTTCGCGGGCTGGATCAGGCGAAGGAATTTATTTTGTTCTCGCCTTGTTTCTGGAGAGTTTGTTTCTAGAGAGTCATGGATGTAAGTCAAACGGAGGAAATTAAGCAGATGTTGCAGATGTTCTCCTTCCCTATCGGAGTACTTCTTCAAGACATCCTTTGGTCTTTGAAGCATCCGGTTGAAGAAACTCAAGGCGAGATCGGATAGAGAAGAATCGCTCTCATTTGAAGATCCCAGCGTCAGATCGAACAGACGTTTAAGAACGAACCATGGAATTTGGTTCTCGAGTTTGGCGAGATCCCGCATAAGGAAAGGCAAAACCCAGGGCTCTGTCAACAAGGGGTCATGCCTTATTACATCGGTGTCCCCTTTCCATCTACGGGAGTACTTGCAAAACAGCTCAATGATGAAGCAAGCATCAAGTACCATCATTTGGACGAGATCATCGCTGTTGAAAGCTAAGGCCTCAGGATAACACTTTCTTATCTTCTCCTCCATTGGCTTCAAATCCTCAGCGAACTGTTGTAGCTTCTCCATCTGTAGCTTCTCCGTCCTCTGGTGCCTTCGATTGAGCAGATCGATGGAGAATCGCCGCTTATGCTCTTGAATCTTTTCAAACTCTGGGTTTCGGTGGTGGTAGGGCCCAATCGGGACCGTGCTAGGCCGGTACGCCATCTGATTAAAATCGGACAGACTCTGAGGCACTCTAAAGATGCAGAAACTTATCTCGTCTGCTGATCCTCGGCTCCTACCATCGGACGACCCAACATCGACCACATGATGAGAAGAACTACTACCACTCCTGGCGTTTCGGTTGCCGCGAGAATCCGACTCTCCGGGCATTGGTGTTTGCTGAAGATTTTTCTGCGATTCGCACCGCGCAGAAGGTCTGAATTTTTGTAGTTCTTTTCGTAATTGTAAAGAATGAAGATATGCGATGCCGGAAATTTCCAGGAAATTGGCGTCAGTATTTGTTGTTTCTTCCAGACGACTTGCTGTCTTGACTTTGTTAATAATTGATGGTGGGCTCGTCTTGCTTTTAGTTTTAGTGAGAAAAGAAAGACGACGGAAACAGTGAAGATGACCGGGATATATCTTAAGTATTGGCTAGGTCGGTTCCACTTGAGTTTATGTATTGACTTATAATGAATTTCACAGAAGTAGCATTGGCTTATTTGACCAATCTTCTATGAGGTCGAGAGAGGTTTTTTTTTTTTTTGGTTGGGTCCCCATGGTTGTTGCGTTGCCCTTTCCACCTTTTAATTCCATAAAAAGTTTAGAAGCTGGAAGCTGGGAACATTACCCAAAAATTTTGATTTTCAACTTTTGAATTTGTTTAATGTACTTTTAAATTGATTTTTCAATGTAATCAATCAGGTTAATTTAGGTTGAAAAATTCTAATGTGCCGGCCCAATCAATATCGGTCATTTTACATAACATGCACGGGGATCTAATATGTACAACTCCATTCAAAACAATGTCATATTGAGAACTTTTTATATTTTAGATTTTTCTTTTACCTTTTTACTTTTACTGTTCATCATCTTCCTCAGTTCGTCAGGTACTGTTCATCCACCATTATTGCCTTCTCCACCGCCACTGCTACGCCCTGCGTCTCCCTCCCCACCGCTAGACTTCAAACCCCGCCACGGCCAACCATGAGCCCCCAAATCTGTGTTGGTCCTGGGCAGATCATCCTCCGATCCGAAGTCATTGAACAGATCCACCCTAGTTGCTAAGTCCTCGAAGCTTCCGGCCTGTTCTCAGAGTTTTGCCAACATTGATCGTACAAGATATTGATCATTGTGTCGCGACTTGAAGTTTTGGCAGAGGGAAATTTTGGGGGAGTGTTGGATCGTCTACCACGGAGATTGGAGTCGATTCCACTATAATGTAATGGTTGGATAAGAAAAAAAACAAAGGGTGGAAGCGGCCGTCGACAAGTCAGAAGGTGGGCAAAACAAGAAAAGAAGCCGGCTGAACTCAAAAGAAAAGAAGGCAACAGAGGAAAGAAAAAAACAAAGGCGGGGAGAAGTGGGGGAGGAGTGGTGGACGGGACAGAGAAAGGAAAAAGAAACTTGCAAGCCGAATGAATTTGTTTTTTCAAAGCTCGGTAAGGATTCGAACCCTTGATTTATCTTAGTGGGAGTTAGGACATAAATTCAGAATAATGTGAATCTTAAGCTATGGGGTTCAACGTAAGATTAATTAAGTTGTAGAATTATATTAAAAATAAAGTAGTTTAAGGTGTTGTGGAGTCATGGAGTATAAAAAAAATTGAAAAAAAAATCGATTTTGAGCAACGCTCTGATCAGAACAAACTTTTTAAAGATTTGTGTTTGAGCTACAAATAACAGATAACTATTTGCTTTAAGCAAGTGTTTTGATGGTGCATGGGCTTGTTTAGGTCATAATTAAGCTTAGTTTAATTGATTCATAGTTAAGGTAACATTTTACTTGATCTTGATGTTGTTTCTCGCTTATTAGATAGGATTGCAAGTTTGCCAACTCGAGTAATCTTTTTTGTTTAGCTTTAGGCTTCCTATGTGAGTTGTTTATCTCTTCAAGTTTGTAAACTCATATTTTGAAATGATATATTATAAGTTAGGGATATGTGCAACAAAAATCTTAAAACTTATTATGAAAGTATAAGTAAGTCCTAAAACTTGCAAAGAATACGATCAAGTATAAAATTTTGTCAGATTGTTGCAATCTAGTCATTCTGTTAATTATGTCTAATATGGTTAACGAAAAATAGTGAAGTGACTTTTATTTAAAATATTTTCTCTCTCCTATGTGACAATGATGTGGCGAAAAGACAAAATGTGAGGCTAAAACGATATTATTTTGGTCTAAATATGATTTTTGATACAAATTTTATTTCAATTAAATTTAGAAAAGCTTAAATTTAAAAAAGAAAAGAAAATGAGGAAGAAGAACCGGGAGATGAGGGCTTTGTAGCCCTTGGGGAATGGTTTGGGGTTGGCATCCCTCACCAACGGCAAGCAAGGACATGTAGGCCCTTGCCTAGATCTAAGCAAGGGTTGTGGCCCTCCCTTAGATTGGGCAAGGGCCGATGACCCTCAAAGGTGGTTAGCAATGGCAGGGCAACGGCGGCAACAAGAGGTGCCCTTGCCGCCTACTTCTTCTTCTTCTTCTTCTTTTGTTTCTTTTTTTCAAAAAAAAAAAAATTAGCTTATCTTTCTATTAACTTAAATAAAAATTTAGATTAAAATTAGATTTGTACCAAAGCAACATCATTTTAACCATATAACCACCACTAGGGAAGATAAAATATTAAAAAAAAATCATGTTAACATTTTCTGTTAGTTAAATTAGACAAAATTAACATAATGGCTCGATCACATTAATTTAACAGGTTTTAGGATTTGATTGCAATTTTTATAAGCTTTATGACACAATTGTACTTTCGTGATAAATTTTAGGACTTTCAATGAACATATCTCCATGAGTTATGAAATGATAAATTATGTTGGATGAAATTTGGACCGTGTACCTAAATAGTCTTTGGCTATTCGTGAATGTTTTGACAACGTGTTATGAAAGACATATTGAAAAGGTTAAATGCATTATTTTGCAAATTCAGTTTGTGAAATGAATTCTTAAATAATTTAAGAAATACTTTACAAAATGTATTATCACTTATGAGCTAAGTTGTGAAAAGATTTATATTTTGGTTCATAAGATGGATTCTGAATTTGATTTCTCATATTGAAGGATGAGATTTGATGCTCATTATCATTATGAATCCAATTAAGGCAAAATTTGCATACTGGTTTTGTGATATCATTTTGGGCCAACTCACCAACTAATAATAGGTGGAAATTTTGTCAAGGAGGAATCTTGATCACTTTGTTGCTAAGTATTATGTTTTGAATATGATTAGATATTAAGCAATAGATTGATTGATAGAATAGACCATTGATATGCGACTTTTACATATATCAATTAATGGAATTGACCATTAATTTTTATTTTTGATGGTAAATTAAATGAGTATTTTTAATATGTATAAAAACTCTATTGAAATAAAGTTAACAATATTTGATTTGAAAAGTATATTATGTGTTAGGTTTGGATGATGAGTTTCTGGTATTATTTTATATATGTGCTTAGTGGATGCATAATCTACTTAGAACATATTCATACTACTCAATAGACGGTGGTTGCTTATATCATTTGTCTATTGTTTTTCAGGTTATTCCATTAGCGGCAAGTAAAGCAAGAGCGCTATCAACGAGGAACTTTTGGTTTCAAGAATTTTTTGTTTGAGCTATATGTGATTGAGATGAGTTTGCTAGATAGTTGTTAGTTTAGTGATGTGCATATTCTTATTGATGAATTATAGAAACTTTTATTATAACCAATTTGCTAGTTTATCAATATATACATATATATTGGAGATATATATTTTGATAACAGATTGTTGATTTGCGTTTGAGACTACGTCCTTAAGGTTGAAGGACGACCACATCATCTCAAATTCTTTGTTGGTATTGAGGTGGCATATAAGATAATAGATCGTGCAAGATTGATGATTTTCTTCTTAGTACTAATTGATTCCAAGGTACATTTTCATTTCATTATCTAAAGAGCTAGACTTTTGCTTATGCATACAAGAGTCTCCACTCTTTGCCTATTAGAGTTAGGGATGAGCAGCGATCTAGGGTCGACCCTGAACCGACCCTGGACCGGCCCTGGACCAGCCCAACGCTGCCGGTCCTGGTCCGGTTCCCAAGGGGACTGGGTCGGTCCTTGGTCCTGAAATTCCAGGACCAACACTACGTGGGTTAGTCCTCGGTCCTAAGAGTTTTGGATTGATCTAACCCAGACCAACTTTATATATTATATTATTTATAATTCTTTTATCTATTCAAACCTAAGTAAAATGTCTGTTAAAAAAAAAAAAACCTAAGTAAAATGATGTTAAAGCTATTGACTCCTCAGGCTCACAGTCACGGACATACGACATTCAAAAGGTGTGAAGCTCACGTCGTAAAGGTCTTCACGGCGTCCTCCTCCACAGTCACGGACTCGCGACATCCAAAACGGCGTGAAGTTTACGCCGTAAATCTCCTCACGGCTTCCTTCCCCAAAGTACATTCTCTTCCATTATGTCTTCTTTGTTCTTCAATTTGCCAAAATCAAAAGTAGCAACATCCCCACTCGCCTCTGGTTACCCACACTGCTCACCTTTGACCGTGTGCGCCACTCGCGCCGCTCGCCACTCCTTGCTCGCCACTCACCCTTTGCTATCGTTGCTGGCCTCACTCACCGCTAGCCTCGCTCAACGCTCATCGCTTGCTGTTGGCCTCGCTCAATGCTTGCCTCTCACTAGTTGACGTTCGCCCCACTCGACGCTCAACACTTGCTGCTTGCAGCTTGCGCCAGTCGCCTCGCTTATCGCCGAGTAAATCAGAAGGAAAAAAAAAATTCCCTAATTAGAAACCCTAACGCTCGGCTCACCCTTGCTTTCCGAACACAACTTGGCTAGTGAGTTCTACTTTGTGCTTCATTTGAGATCTTCAATGCTCTTGATTTGTGTTGAATTTTTATTTTTCCACGTTTGCTTCGCGTACGTGATCAGTTTGGCTAGGTATTAGTCCCCATGACCTCCTCTTTTGGACCCTCGATTGACGGGGGCGATTGCATCCAATGTGTTCTTTCTGGGCTTTTCTTTCCTTTTTTGGAGATGGGTTTTAGCTTTGATTGGAGAACCGAATCGTGCTCATCATCCATCGTGATTTTAACTGAAGTAGCAATCGAACCGTATTGATGTCATGTTTTTAAAATCTAGATCGTTGCATGTTGGAACAACAAGCTCGATAAAGCCACGAGCTTGTAATTTATGAGCTGAAATTAGGTAAAAAATGCCAAAGTTTTGTTGGGAAAAGAAAGGAAATTTTGGTTATGTCCCCCACTTCTAGTTGCTGTCGCTTTGAATATGTCGTCTTTTAATTTAAGACTAGCTATTGCAAATTATGGTGGAAGCGTCGAGGTGTTGTTTGTTGAGACTAGAGACTGCCTTGTAAAGTATGTGGGACCTGAGTCCATTGGGTCTGGGATCAAAGCAGCAATCAAAGAGAAGTCCCCTGATATTACTAATGTTGTGTTCACTGGCTAGATCACACAATAAAGGTGAGATAAGATGGTAAAATGTCACTTTTGTTGATTGCAATATGCTTGTTAATTCAAAATTCAGTGGGTATAGTCATATAATGACTTTAGGAGGTGCATATGAGCAAAAGACCGACTTTAAGACTAGAGGTTCTCAAGATACAAGTGTGCTTGCATATAGTAAAGAAAATACTCAAGCAACTATTCATCCTGCTCATTATTGATGAATGATTTGTACGTGAGTTTCTCTTGAATGGGTTTCTAATGACTAGTTCTTCTTTATTTCTAGATGGATTCCTGCTGAGGATATCAATGTGACAATGAGCATATAGTTGGTAATGCTAAAAAAGAATTGCAACATTTTGGGATGATATAAGAATTTCCTACAAGTATGGGTTCAAATTGTCCTGTAGATTTTCTAAGAAACTGGCTTTTTTATTGGTTGCGGGCTCCATCATTATAGTGCTAATGACCTTCCCAGATAATCGTCTTAATTTGGCACAAGAATCAGGCCAAATTCACTTGACTTAGGAGTCGTGTGGCAAGGTAAAAATCACTTTATTATAGATATGCACTGGCAAACTCTCTAAACTTTGTGAAATCATCATTATTGAGTAAATGTGGATGCTACGTAGTTATAGTTTAATCTGAATAATAATTAAATTTCAGAACGAAGTGCCCACTTTTTCTTTCTGGGCTTTGTGTCCTTTTGCTCTTTTGACCTCAATTTATGATTTTGTCAATTACTTCAGCTCCTCTTACTATGTTTAGGCCTTCATAAATTCTGCCCGATGCCTCTTGTTGGCAAATATTCGGATCTAGTGAAGTGCCTATCACAAGGTTATGATGTGATATTCTACTACTAATTTGAATGAATCACACCCTTGAAAAGTGGTACAACCTTACCTAACATGAATAACTTTTCGTAGATCCCAAGTTTGTCAATTTTCCTGCTCTTCAGGGAAATCATTCTAAAGATCCCTTTTCTTTATCACTTAACTTCTACATTCTTTCCTGGTAAAATTTCTTTTCCCCCTCAACCTTTTCCTTGTCAAGACCAGTGGCGGTCATGATTCTCAACCACCCAACATATAAATAGATATTTGATGTTGCCTTTTTCTATTGTTCGTCAATTTTTTAGGGAGTATAAAAAATAAGACGAAAAAAAATTATCGATCGATCCCGGGTTGACCTTGGAACTGAACCGAACCCATTGGGTCAGTACGGTCCTTGGTCCCGGGCTCAATAGGGTCGGTCCTCGATCCTAAAAATTGAAGACCGACACTGTATGGGTTGGTTCTAGTGTTAGGGGGTGGCTCGGACCAACCCGGATCATGCTCACCCCTAATTGGAGTCAAGGTAACTTCAAAGTAAATGGCCTCTTTTATCACAACTAGGCTCAAAATTTGGCTCATATGAATGAAATGAGGGGGAAAAAAAGCGAATTGAGGGCAATTATGTGAAAATGGTGGGGCTATCATAGCATTTCAACCATTTAGTAGCTTCCCACATAGAGATTCCATTTACCTCAAAGTTTTTGATATCTTAAAAAGTTCTTCCTCAAGTAAAGTATTAGAGAACACATATTATTTCTTGACGTTGATTTAAAAAATGATTTAGATTTCTATTGAGTGTTTGCATATGTTCCACTTTTAGATTGTCATATAACTTCGAGTATCAATCTTTACACTTAGTACAACTCTGTTCGGTCTTTCAACTCCAACTAACCATTATGAACTATTAACATTACTACCAATCAAGACATTATTATTTTTATTCTCATATGGAGTTCACCTTCTAATGAGAACCTAAAGTTTCAATGTTTGATGGACGTAGGATGCGAACACTAACCAAGCTTTGCAAAATGAAGCAAATATAACTTGGTGAGGCCCCGTGGAAGGTGGCATAGAAGCGCTCCCTCCCTTTTTCCTTTCCCTTTCGTTTCTTTCTCCTTTCTTTCCGTTCTTCTTTCTCTCTCCCTTTTCTGTTCGTGCGTGCCCACTTTTACCTTTTATAATTGAGCTGAACGTCCACTTATTCTCTTTTTTTTTTTTCGGTCCCACCACTTTTTGACTCAGTCAACGTCTACATTTTACATTTGTAGTTTTTTTTTTTTTTTGGTTTGGTACAATTGTAGTTGACTTGAAGTAGAATTACACCGAGGTTCATTGCATACACCCAAACCAAATGCCTGAGTAGTGGAAGTCCAGAGCAAAGCGTTCACCAAATAGTGGATATCTAAGGAAAAATCCAACCGCAAACCAGAGCCCCTTTGTTTTGAAAGCGAATTGATGAAATTGGCTTTCAATCAGTCTCCTAGAAACGTTGCTTAAATACCTGTGATCACTGATGCAGGGTCAGTCAAGAATGGGATCGCTCCTGTGTTGGATCGGTTGACATGAACTTTTCAAAATCAACAAATTTTGCTTTGCACCTACTCTAAGTTGACTATTTGATTCGATACCATTTAGAACTTACACAACAACATGGATTCAACATCTTCTCTGGGTAAAACTTTGCTTCTAGACCCAATTGAAAATCGATATCTGACTCGTAGACTGTTGTGCTTCTTACATCAGTCTGTGAATCCAACTTTTTTCTGACTAAATTGTCGGTTTCTTCCGATGAAAGATTGATGAGTTCAGACAATGGAGAGGTGATGGACTCGAAATTTTTTTGCCCTATCGATTATGAGCTGAACATGATATCCAAGCCTTTTCTAACACCTGCTTATGTCGTTGGATGACTGTAAGCTGCTCGAGCTCCTAAAGACTTCAGTCATGAATCATGATAGCTCCGATTTTAAGTATTCAGAACTTTCTTGTAACTTTTGGTGTGTTTTTGGTTACAAAGAAATTATACCAAGTGGTTCAGAGTCATTGAAATTACTGGTGATGTAATACATTCTCAATTGATGACAGTGACAAAAACACAGAAAAAGCTATAGAGATAACGGAAACGCGAGTTTCTCGACTAGTGCCTGACTATTACATATTTATAACGCTAAAGCTGCTTGGTCCTGATAACTCCACTGGATCAAGATGAGATGCAAAGGCAGTGAAGGTGCCCCGAGATTGAGAACTAGTTCGCCAGATATCAACTGACTCTTCTTTTCCGCTTACCCGTCTTTCATCTAAGCAGCTTCATTTGAGAGTTCTGACTACCTCCCACATCGCGGGTCGTTCTGTTGGTGAAGATTGGATGCACGAGAGAGCCAGTTTGACTAATTTCTTAGCCTCATACTCATCATAGTCTCCCCTCAAGCTCGGATCAACTAGACTTCCAAACTCGTCATGTTCCAGAAGATATTTCACCCACGCAAATTCATTGATTCCTTTTTTGGCTCGATCCAACAAAAGATCAAAAGGCTTGAAACCAGAGACTAGCTCGAGGAGCACCATCCCGAATGCGAAGACATCATTCTTTGCTGAGAGTTCCCCTCGTGTCACATACTCCGGAGGCATGTATCCATATGTACCACATAGTCGAAAGGTACTGCATAACTCCTTTGATCTTTCCAAAGCCGAAAGGGGCCTCTCGTAATTGTTCACTGCTTCAGTTTCAACCGTTTGGTACGGTGCCATGGCGCTTTTCGACTTCTGGAGCTGATGGTTCCAACCTTTGGGATTCATGAATTTCGCAGAGCCGAAGTCCCCGATGAGAGGTTCGAAGTTCTCATCCAACAAAATGTTTGAAGAGTTTATGTCGCGGTGAATTATCTGAGGATTGCAAGCCTCGTGAAGATACAAAAGCCCTGTCGCTATTCCTAAGGCGATGCTCATCCGGGTGGGCCACTCGAGAGGCGACGCAGAGCGCTCCCAAATGGGAAGCCAAGTTTCCATTGACGGCCAATCGATATACCAGCAAGAATTCTCCTAGTTCTGTTGTTGCCTTTGAATCGCAAAAGCCGAGCATTTGGATCAGATTCGAGTGCCTGGCCATAGACCCAACCTGCACTTCGGCATGGCCAAATGTGCGAGCACATCTTTTATTGCCACCAGAGTTCCATCAGGCAACTCCCTTTGTAGACCTTACCAGAACCACATGGGCCCAGAACATTCACTTCGCTGAAATTGCCTGTCGCGACTTTCAGTTCATGGTGAGTGAATTTTCGAAGCTTTACCTGAGACGGAAGTAATCGGTGATGAAAGTCGTCTGAGGATTCCTCCTGCCTCCGAAAAGAACCCCCGATGGCAGGGGCAAGGAACCCAAGAGAAGAGCCTTCAGCGACTCTGCCTGGGGCTGTGATAGCTCGAGCGAAGCTCCTGCCGAGGGGCACGCAACGGGCGGGCGACGGCGAAGCAGGCCGCGAAAGCTGAGTGGAAACGGTGTCATCCTCGGAGAGATCACCGCTGGACAGATTGAAAACCATTTTTGTTGATGCTCCCTATGTCAGACTTCAAATTCACGATCTGAAAGAGGGAAGATTTGACCTCTTGATGGAGGTCGTGCCCTAAATTTTACGTCACATCGGGTCGTTTCTGGTCTCGGTACATCGAGGAAGGTGCGAGGAAATTTCGCAGGATTATTTATAGACAGTCGAATCAAAATCCCGTCTCCCAACCAAAAATAATAATAATAATAATTAAAATCCCGTCTCAATTTCAACTGGTGGTGTGACTCAACATGAGGACAAAATCATAGTACTAGGTAAATTCATTTCGACAGGGAAAATTATATATGAAAAAATTTTAAATTTATTATAATTATATCAATTAAGTAATAAATTTATTTTTTTAATTAATTGAGTTCAACCTTTTACAATTATGCCAATTTACCCATCCGACCAAAATTAGTCGGCGATACTAACATACCGCCCGTCGACTACTTTTTAATAATATTTTATTTTTGAATTATTTTATTGATTTTTAAAAAATTGTTTCCTTTTCTCTCTCTTTTCCTTCTTCCTCTCTCTTATTCTTCTTTTGGCTTCGACGATCGGCCAGAGGAGAGGACTAGCTAGTCACCGGATTGAGGCAGCTGGGCAAGCTTGCATAGAGGGACGAGCCTCCCCTCTAGCCAATCGCTAGAGCCAAAGGAAGAATGAGGGAGGAGGAGGGAGAAAAAAAAAAAGGAGAAAAATTGATAAAATAATTCAAAAAAATAAAATATTATTAAAAAAATTATCATCGAGCCACGTTGGTGTCGGCCACGTTGGCGCCGACTGACCAATTTTGGCGGGATATACTAAACTTGCACAATTGCAAAAGACTTAGGACTTAGTTGGCAAAAAAATAAGTTTATGACGAATTGGCCAAGACAATTACAATAGGTCTAGGATTTTTTTAGTAATTTTTTCGGAAAACACACCTATTGACTCAAGATTGACTATTATATTTTGTATACTAAACAATTGATAAATTTTTGGGTAGGTGTTTAATATGGAGCACTTGTTGAGTTACGTACCTACAACTTGTACTATTACTTGATATATCAATTTTGTAAGTTATCTTAGTCTTTCAGCTTGACGCAAAATAATAGAAGAGCGGAATTTTTTATTGGACAAGAAACATGTTAGGGACATAGAGATAAAGATTGGCGTGCCAAATTAATTGATAAATGACTTCGCAAATTTTAATCAATATTCGAATATGGTTTTAAAATTCTAAATAGTTAGTAGTTACCGTCTCTCGCGCGACTTTGTCAATAATTACTCTATCATGCAAACTTTACTCTATTGTGCGAACTACGACAAAAGAATATCTCTTCCATAGTGAACCAGGCCTGTTCTTTCCCTGGCCAAAAGAAAACATGCTCTGCTCTTTCCCATGAAATGACTAGTTTATTTTCTTATTTCACGTTGCGAAGGGCGGCCTTAAATCCGCCCCAAAATGGCTGTATACACATCTCATGAAATTAAAAGGACTAAAGACCCAAATTGTGGGTCATACTTGTAATGGTGGGCTCTTTCGACTTGGTCAAATTCGTGGGCTTTAAAAGAAAATAAAATAAGATAAGAGTTATAAAGCCAAAAAGGCCAAGCACGGACAAGGGGGAAGAAATAAGAAGAAAAAAAAAGAAAGATAGGGAAAGAATAAGAAAGGAAAAAGAATAGGAAGAGAAGTGCACGCCTCCAAAACCTGCCAGGTCAAATTAACTTAGTTTCGCAAGCCTAGGAAGGAGTTAAGTCATTTATTCATCTAATCAGAATAATTTTTGGAGTTAGGGCATAAATTTGAAGTTATGTGAATTTTGAACGGCGGGGTCCAATTTTGAAGTTGTTAAGTTGTAAAAGTATATGAAGATAGTAGTTTAGGGTGTTGTGGAGTTGCAAGGTTTGAAAAAAATTAATATGTAGTCATGGTTTAGTCAGAACAAATTTTTAAATTTTCAAGCTAATACAAAGCTTTGAATGATTGCTTTCAGACGGCTTTGAATACCGGCTTTGGACAAACATTTTGTTGGCGTGTAAGAGTTGTTTTATTAGCCATTAAGCTTAGTTTAGTCAATTCATAAATGAGGTAGCATTTTACTTGATTTTGATATTATTTCTCATTTAATTAATAGGATTGCGAATTCCTGCTTGATACAATTTTCGTGATTTAGTTTAGACTTTCCCAGATAAGTGATCTTATGTCTTCTCTAAATATGTAAACCCGCATGTGAAAGTGATAGGAGTTATGTTTATAAGTATGGAAGGCAGGGCAGACATGATATTTATGAAAAGGGAAAAAGTGATGTGTAGAGCATAATTGTTGCATAAATATAAATTGGGCATTTATTACCCTTTTGATGGCATGGTAAAGTATCTTTAGAAGTGGTTGTGAATTGGTTGGGAAAATGTCTTATGAAAGAGATTGGCACAAGGGTATATGTACTGATTTGTGATACTAGTTTATGAAAGGCATTTTGTTGTGAAAAGATATATATTTTGGTTTGTGAAATGTATTTTGATTTATGATATGGATTATGGATTAGTTTCGTGAATTGTTGGAGGATGATAGTTTGATGTCTATTATAGTTGTGAACCCAGTGAGTGGTTTGATTTTTGGGTATACATATTATCAAAGGATGCTGCATGGTAACCTAAATTTCATGGAAACTATCTCTAGAACCTTGTCCTATTATTGTGTTGATTAAGAACTAAGGGCTATATGGTGATGTGAATTTCTTGGGAGTCACCTCTAGAACTTTGTGATCAAGGATGAAGTGCTACACGATGATACGAGTCCCTAGACTATTGATATGTAATTCTCAAGGACAAACTTCTACATAATGACGTGAATCTTATAAGGACAACCTTTAGAGCCTTAGGTTAGATATTGAGCATACGAGACTAGTCAATTGAATAGACCATTCATATTTGGTTTGAATCATCTACTGGTTTGATCATTGATGTTTGATTTGTGATTACAAATTGACTTTACATGTATTTTACAGTTTGTTATGTCAATATACGTATGTAATCTCTATTGAAAAAGGTATAAATCATTTTTTATATTGCACCTACATTATGTACTAGATTTGAGATTATTGAGGTTCTACTATAGCTTTATAAATTTCCATAGTGGATACTTGATTTGCCTAAAGAGACATGTACTATTCATTAAGTTGCAATTGCTCACTCCATTCATTTCATTTTTTTTTTCAAGTTCATCAGTGTTGACACCTAAATTTTAGTTATCTCGTTTAGTCATTTACTACATAAATTATGGATAGACCTAGATCAATAAACAAAAATATTATTTACATAGGGCGCACATGACAAAAATTTTGTTTCTCTATTTCTTTTTCTTTTTTTGTTTCACGAAATAAGTTTGGAACAAAAATCTATTTGGTAATGCAATTTTATTTTTCTATTTCTAGAATAAATTGCTATTCCAAAAATAGATTTGGAGCAAAAATCATAAGCTAAATTTTTTTACTCTTCTTCTAGAACAAAAATGAAAAATAAAAACTCTTCTCATCATTCACTCTTATCATTGCCCATCACCCACCTGTCGCCTGTGAGACGCCGGACTCCCGCCGCCAATTGCCGAATGCTCGTTGTCGGCCACTGGTTGCCAAACACTGGACGTCGATCGTCTGTTGCCGGACGTTGGACGCCGGCCACCCATTGCCAATCGCCCATCATCGATCGCCCGCTGCCTGTCGTCGGATGCCGACACCGGGATGCCGCGGAACCCCCCTTGCCAAATGCTTACTACCGCACCCTTTAGAATTAGAAATTTTATTCTATTATCAAATGAATTTCTATTCTAGAAATATAAATTTTGAGTCGTTATCAAGCGCATTTCTTTGCTCAGAAACTCATCCAAGGAATAAAATTTGAGAAATCAAGTTTTGGCCAAACATCGATTTCTATTTTAGAAATTTTATTATGCGCGCCCTTAGTAATCATTTACATTTAGGATCCATATCACGGTCTGGTGCATTTTAAGACTAAAACATGCAGTGCTCACGTGCTGCATACATGCTTTCATTCAAATGAAGGTCACTTGGCCTCTCCACAATAACTTCATCGACTAGTGCGCTTTAGAATACCTCTTAGGGCTCGCATGACAATCATTTTGTTTCTTTATTTTTTCTATTTTTTTATTCCTAAGAACTGGTTTGGAACAGAATTCTAATTCGCAATGTAATTTCATTTTTTTTAGACAAATTAAAATGGATTTGGAATAGAAATGAGAATCAGAAATTTTCTATTTTTCTATTTCTAGAAAAAAAAAATAGAAATAGAAGCTCTTTTAATTGCTTACTCCCCCTCTCTCGTGTGTGTTTTCCCATTTGAAGACCACCCTCCTTCTTCTCCTCGAGACTCTCCCCATCCGAAACCCTAAGATTGTCCCTCGCCTCCTCCACCACCTTTGCCTCCACCTCTTCCAGCAGTGGCCACTACACCTCCACCTCCATCTCCTTCCCCAAAATCTCCTCCGACACTGGCATCGGCATCGGCACCTGCAGCTCCTCCCTCTTCGGCTTCCACCAATACCTCCTGGACAATCCTATCATCTATGACTTCTTCGAGCTTCTTTTCCACCAACTTCCTCGCCAGGCCTCGCTGCTCCTCCTCCTCCTCCTCCTCCTCCTCCTCCTCCTCCTAGTGCTGCTCCCTCTACGACAAGGACGTTGTCATCTTCCAGCACAAATTCAAGTGCAAGATTGACATGGGCTGCCTCAAAGAACTCCAAATAATCTGTCAGTCATGTGGTCAGCATCGCAAAACTCCTCGGTGCCTTCGTCTCCGGCAACAACATCTTCTTGGCTACGAGTTCGTTGACAACACCAGCTTCTCGAATTGCATGTGGAATCCTAAAATGCCCAAATTCACAATCTTCGGGACCTGGATGTCAAGGATGCAAATTGTCGCCGAAGTTGCGCATAGCTTCGATTGCATCCATAACAACAATGGTCTCAACATAATCCTCGTCCACAACCACATCAAGGGTAGCGGCATCACGATGATGGAGCCATCATTCAAAGCCAAGATTTACCACTTTGGAACTACCCGGTTGTATGGCAAGGCAGACAAGAACAACGTGCTCTAGGAGTGAGTAGGTCCGGCCGGAAATTTTATCCTCTTATTAAACGAATTTCCATTCAGAGATTATTAAACGCGATCAGATACTCAGAAACTCGTCCAGGGGATAGGAATTAAAAAAAAAAATCTATATTTGGCTGAAAATTGTTCTCGAAAACATAATATTTATCATTCACGCCCTTATAGTGGTTGGCCGCGATTCAAGCTTGGTGTTAAGATCTGGGTAGATAGCAAAATTCATCGTGAAGATCAAGTTCGCAAGTTAAGGTCCCGTGAGATTAAAAAGATAAACATTGACCAACCTGTCTGAAAAAAAGATTAGAGGTTGATCGGACTCGGAAAGACCAAATCAATCTTGAGCTTGGCAAGATCCCCTATGAGGAAAGGCAACTCCCAGAGATCGGTCAATAAGGGTTCATACCTCCCTCTCTCTTGCTCTCCGGGTGCGTTTGTAACTCCGAAGTCCATACGATATGCAATGCGGACCTACTTCAAAATTCCGTCAAACGTTCTAATTTGCCAGGACTTCAGAGACGCTCACAACATAAAATATTGTGAAAACATTCCCTTATTGGTTTTGATGATTAACAAAACTTACCGACTTTGAAATTTGATTATAAAGTATTAAGGAAGTCTGATGATTATGATTAGAATCAAAGTCGCTGATAATGCTTTCCTATTCGGACAATCAATCAACCGGCTATGAAGGAATATATTTCTCGTGCGACGGCTAAATTGATTGGAAAACTTGCCATCTCTTTGGAGGATCTTAAAAAGTAAGGTTTTCATAAAAAATCTTCACGGTTCCAATCTTTCCTAAATCTTTGACAATAAGCTACTCTTTATAAACATAGACACTTGACTCTTGGAAACCCGACTTGCTGTATGGGTAGCAAATCTTACGGGAAGCTTAAATCTCAGCGATCCTCATTTCACCAAATCTTTTCAACCAAATCTAGGACCAACGGATGGATTGGCTGGATGATCCTCTCGAAGACATGTCCAATGGTCAGCTTGGATTAGGAGGGGTATAAAAGGAGATCTTGTAGCATAAGGAAATTAATTCACTTTACAAGTATTGATGCTCTTAATTCTAAAATTCCTAAGGGTGTTTGTGATAATTTTGCATTTGATTCATTGAGCAAAATTGTATAGGTTGAGAGTGTGTGAAAAAGCTATACACACGAGCTTGAATATTGGAGCTCAAATCTTGTAAACTCTGATCGGTTCTCATCAGTGTATTCCAGCCAATTGACTGTAGCACAGGAGAGTGGACATAGACTTGCAAAAGCCGAACCACTATAATCTTGAGTGTGCGATTTTCTATCCCTTATACCTTTAATTTTATGTAATAGAATTGTGCACCGGTAAGATCTGACCACTTCTTTAGAAGTTGTCTCACTAGATTTTTGGATTAACTTTTTAGTTTCCACATAATCACATATTCACCCCCTCTAGGTGATAGTTTTGCCATAACATAAAATTGTCAATCATGTGCTGGATCACATCCTTACCGTCTGAATTGATCAAGGGAGTTTTTACCTGGATATCAAAGAGAACGAGTGTCAACAACAGTGGACTCTTGCAATCACATATCACCTAAGAAGCACATGATTATTTACTAAACCATACTGAAATTTTGAAATCACTTATTTTTTAAGGCGTGAGAATAAAGCGTGAGAATAATTCCAATTACACTTTATGAAGTATATGAACATGTTAAGTACTGGCCCGAATGGTATCGTGGGCAAAAAATCCACTGAAGATTACGTCTACACGTTCCCAGCTCAATCTAGTCAATCTTCTCAGCATCGACTCCGAATTAATTCAGTAGAAAATCGGCAATTGAAAGCACAACAAAAGTGAGTAACAAGCACATACAACAAAATTATCGTTCCTAATAATTTATGGAAACTCTTAACCTCACTTTTTAGGTTTCCAAACAGTCAAACTTTTTATCTAAAGGATAAAAAAGTTCTCTCCATGTGTGTTCAGATGAGCCCTCCCAAAACAAATATCTCCTATATTTAGAAGGAAATATTAGAGCTCTCTCATGATCATGTGACACAATAGCAGTGTCACCGGCAGCCTAAGTAGCATCAATACTGACACACAACACAACATGACATGCCACGACACGCCAACATGTCGTTTTTTTTAAAAAAAAAACATAGAATTTCGATACGTTGGGACACGTTGTGTATTAAATGTATATTTATAGATATAATGAATTATCATTTTTATAATTATTTCAATCAAATTAATTTGATTTAAATTCACGAATAAATCAATAATAAAAAAAAAACTTAGAATGAATTTACACTAAAAACATTAATCCAACATTTATTAAAATTATTCATTATTTCAATTTGACAAATTTAATTTCATTCCAATAATTCATAAAACTTGGAGAGAAAAAAACAAGCAATTCACATTCTGGACTCGCGGGTCGACATGTCGAAGAGAAGCGAAAAAAAAAAAAAACTTGAGGGTGAATTGTGACTACGAGAAGTGAAAGTTAGAAGAGAAGAGAAGACTAGTTTTTCTTTTTTCTCATATTATTATTTTTTTTTTTTTTCACATATATACCTTTTGACTCGTCATTTATTTGAAATTTTTAAAATTAACCTCGCTTGTTGAAATCAAATGTCGGAAACTCGCATGTCGAAATTCCAACTTGAATGTCAGAGAGTGTCGTAAAGTTAATCGGGTGTCGGATTTTTGACGATATTGACCGAGTGATGAAGAGTGTCAAAGAATCTCGGACACGTATTGGAATGTTTGACATGACATGAATGCTCTCGAAAAGTATCGGTATTTTCTAGTCGACAACTATATAACAAGAAGTGCGAACCTTCCAAGTCAGCGGTGTTACTATAATCAGTTTTATATTCTGAAGAGTCTTCTAGCTCAAAGGGAGTTGTTTTTGGCTCTTTCCACATTTATAATATGTGGGTATCTTTTATCAATTGTGGATAGACGTTCACACTGGCAAAAGAGGATAGCTCAACTGTGATTGTCTAAAGAAGCGATTCAAAAAAATTCAACAAACTCAGATTACTTAGGAAGAACGCTCCGGTGCCTAAAAGATGACGTACTCCATCCAACTAGGTCTATAGACAATTGTCAAGTTATACAAAGGAAAATGATGGACAAAAGTACACCTCAAGTATCAAAACTTGGCACGAGACGACACTTAGGGTCCGTTCGTTTTGCGGAAAATGACTTCCGGAAAATGTTTTCCGGATTTTCCGGTGTTCGTTTCACGGAAAATGAACTAGTCGGAAAATGTTTTCCATCATTGGAAAAACAACCTTTAAAGTGAGAAAACGTTTTCCACTTTTGAAAAGTGGAAAACATTTTCCATGACTTCTTCCCTCTTACTTTTTTTATTAATACATTTTCATTTTATTTTTATGCTTTCTTTTTTTTTTTTTTTTTTTTTAAATTGAGTTTTTAATTTCTTTTCTTTTCTTTTTTTCTTTCTTTTTTCTTTTATTTCTTTCCTATTCATCTTCTTCTTCTTTGGCCCGACCGGCCACGGCGGCGTCCGGCGACCAGCCCGCGGCGGCGACCGGCCGCAAGCCGGCCGACGACCTCGCCGGCCTCGCCCCGGCCGGCGAGGCTTCGCCTAGCCCGATCCGGTGAAGCCGAGATCGGGCCTCGCCAAATCGGGCGAGGCGGAGCTCTCGCCGGCCCGGGCGGAGCTCGCGGCTCGCCCGATCCGGCGAGCCGGGCGGGGCTCGGCCCCGCCCGAGCTCGCTGCGAGCCGCCGGCTCCGGCGAGCCGAGCTTGCCGGATCGCGGCGAGCTCGGGCTCCCGATCTAGGCGAGCCCGAGCTCGCAGCCAGATCCGGCGAGCTTGCGGCTCGCTAGAGCCCGGCGAAGCTCGCGGCGAGCTCGGGCGAGATCGGCCGAGCCTCGAGCTCGTCGGATCCGGCCACCAGTGCCGCCATCGTCGGGCGGGAAAGAGGTGGCGGCGGCGGAAGGAGGAGGAAGGAGGCGGCGCCAAGGAAGGAGGAGAAGGAAGGAGGAAGGAGAAGAAAAAAAAAAAAAATAAGAAAAATAAAAAGAAAGAAAAATAAAAAAAAAAAATTTCGATTTAAAAAAAATATATAAATAATTAAAAATTCATTTTAAAAAATATAAAAAAATAAATTATTTTTTTGGTCAATTAAAAATTTTAAAATTCAAATTTTGATAATTTTTCTTAAACAATTAAATGAGCTAACGAACGGTGGAAAATATTTTCCACTCAAATTTTAGGTTTTGGCCAAACACCGGAAAATGTAGAGTCATTTTCCTAAACGACTTCCGGAAAATGTTTTCCCGAAATGTGATATTTTCCGTGAAACGAACGGACCCTTAAGTGCTAAAAGTTAGAAAAGTAACATTTAAGTGTAATTTTTTTTTCTAAAAATGGGACACTTGAGTGCCACCTCTAATAAACCTCGTTAGAGATCTTACGTGGCAATTTTTTTATTAATTTTGCTCACCTATGTAGCTCGTCGGAGGGCTTACTCAAGAACGAAACACAAAACGATGTTGTTTTGGACTGATTTTGAATAGTAATATAAAAATTAATTAAATTAAATTATAAAAAAAATTAATTAAAGAGAGAGAGAGAGAGAGAGAGAGAGAGAGAGAGAGAGGAGGAAGGAAGAAGATGAACAGTTGAGGGTCAGTCCTCGCTCTTGCCACCTCCCCGCCGTCGCTGGGAAGGGCCAACGATGGTGGGGGAGGATTAGTCAGGGTCACTGGGCCCTTGCCAAGGGGCGCCGGCGGCGGGGCGGCGGCGGCCCGGTCTCTCTCTCTCTGTTTTTAAATAAATTTAGTTTTAAATTTAATTTAATTAATTTTTATATTAATTATTTATCCACGTCGTAGTAAAACGACGTTGTTTTTACACTTATCTAGTCACGTCGGCGTGCAAAATGACGTCGTTTTGCATTTGTCTCGTTGGAAAATCGTCACGTCAGTATTTTGGCTAATTTTTATCGCCGTTAGCACTTAAGTGATTCATTTTGCTCCTATTTTAGCACTTAAGTGTCACTTTCTTAATTTTTGACACTTAAGTATTCATATGTGTCAAGTTTTGGCACTCTAGATGTTCGGTACTTGAAAAGGTTGATAACAATGGACCGGTAAATGACTATGTCATATCCAATCCACCAATTGCTTAACATCCTAGAATAAAGTTTACGTAATGCACGTGGATTCCATTCATTGTTCTTAAATAGAATATAAAATTTTTGAGAGCCAAAAATGTTACCAAAGTATGGTACCAAGTATATATTTTTGTAAAGAAATATAAAATAGCTATCATGGCTTTACCCAAGGGTAGTTTATCACCATGGCAAGTGGGACCATGCGCTCAAGCCTCAGAGCGTGGGCGTACTATTTGTTGGGTTCAATGTAGAGGAAGTCCAACAAATTGTAAACCTAAAGACTTGAGCCCATGTCATAAATCATATGGAGAGAGCGAATGTTAGTTGAGACATGATAATAAGAGAGAAAAAGAGAGTAGAAAATTTGGGTTGGGGGCAATATCTAATTTTCATCAAACTGACATCGAATGTCGATTTGTGGTTCAATTGAGTTGAAATTTGGTTAGTGTGTTTGTGACATATTCTTTTCAAATTTGATCAGTTTGATTTTTCGTTGAAGCTCCCCATATCTCGTGGTGTGTTTTTTGGTAGGATTCATCATTGATCTCTTGTGAAATTTATGTGTATTTCCAAGAATGACGTTCTTGATGTCTTTGCTGCTATGCACCTCTAATATTTATTAGAGAAGAACTTTGTTCATCAGTTTCGTTGATAGTGAAGATTTTGGGTGGACTCCAGTCCTGTAGTTTTTTTTTTTCCTCACATTAAGGAGGTTTTTCATGAAAAAGAATCGCTTGGTGTTTGCGTGCTTGATATTTATATTGCTCTATTGTGTTGTTTCATATTAGGTTTACACAAGAGGGAAGATTGTTTTGTTTTGCTGCACAAATCCAATATTGTTCGGATTTTTATTGTTCTCCCAGCATGTGCGGGGCAAGCGAGCCAGGCAAGGTGGCACCCCCGTCCAAAATCGCTCCTTCGATCATATGGTCAGACCTCACGGCAGATCTGTGGCGAGGGCCATGGCCTCGTTTGTTTCTTTTTGCTTCTCTCTCTAGTCTCTACGTGTGTGTTGGGGGAATGTTGGCAATTGCGGTGGCCCCCCATAGACGTTCATCGGACCATTGCCGGTGGCTGGGAGCCCAGCCACCATCTCCCGCATCCATCCCTTCCCATGAGCACGCCCTCTCTCGTTTCTTGTTTCTGATTTTATTTTTCTTTTTCCGCTCTATTTAGTTATCTCAAATATACAATGAGTCGAAGGAGCATTGTATATAAGAAATAAATAAGGCGAACCAAAAAAGTATAGTCTAAGGATTTACTTGGCTAAAATTTGCAAAATTTGATCACTATTGTTGTCTTCCATCACCTTTTTTGAAGGTAATAAGTTCTCAACCACGTTCAGGGAAAAAAATCTATATATATGGTTGACAAAAATATCTTATTGACCCCATAAATGCATTAACTTCACTAGAAGTCAAGCGCTAGACTTCGGTGCAATTTGCAATAATTGAATTAAATTATGTCATTCTTTTTTTAATTAGTATTGTGCATTTATGCCTGAATTGGATGTTTCCGTGAACTCCTCTTTTACCTCCATCGCCTTGTCACTTTTAGATTTGCTTCTGCCCCAAAAAATGAAAGGGCTTTAGGTCCACTAAGTTCAAATCTTATATCTTGATGACTTAAGATTAACACGATGCTTATCATTTGATTAACAAAGGATTATAGAAAGCTAACGCGTAGTTTTCCCACGTTTGTGCCAATACATTGTAGTAAGTACTCTATCTATGCTGTTCAGTCCAAAAACTCCACGCTTACTTTGCTTGGCAATGCATAGAAAGTTAATGAGTTGCAGCTCATTCTAGTCTTATGAACTCAAAAATTAGAGGAGGTATATCATTCATTGGAAGACATAATTCAGTCTCATGCCCAATCATATAGTTCCAAATGAATATAACGGACTGACATTGCTAATGATATTGAAATAACTAAGGGATTCAGAAACATGCACTAATGACCTACAACAATTAGCAGCAGATGTAGATCATGCATCAAACGTGGCTAAGGAGGAGATCGGTAATAAGCAAGCACAGAATATAAAGACTGAACTGTTGACAAATCCAAAACTATGAATGCTACTATAGCTGTAAGGAGATACCACCGCGTTTTGAAGAAGGTGTTCTTGAAGCTGGTCCAATGTACTCGCCAATCCTTCTCGCAATACGTGTTTACATCCTGGAACACATGGCGTAAATAGGTCTTGCGGATGTTGAACACGACATCTTTCCCGATGTTGCTGAAGAATTGGGCAATTTTCTTATCTGTCCCAAAATATCTCTCGATGATCTTGCGGTTGCACAGGAACTCGGCATCTGCTGGTGTGTTAAGGAGGCAAGCCATGAAAGTGGCATAATCCGTGACGTGCTTGGAGGATCCCCGTGGCACTGCTCAAATGCAATGAAGTTGAGGAACAGACTACTTAAAAAGTCATCAATTTTTAGTACTGGAATTTTTAGGACACCATTACTGAATTTGATGTCCATGAAGCTTTCACAATGGGTGGGCTTGAACTTAATGCCTGCCTGGTGTAGCTTATTCGCGGGCTGGATCAGGCGAAGGAAATCATTTGTCTTTCTCTTTGTTTCTTGAGATTCTGGGATGTATGTCCTACGGAGGAAATCAAGCAAATGTTCTCCTTCCCGATCGAAGTACTTCTTCAAGACATCATCTTTTCTTTGAGCTATCTGATTGAAGAAACTCAAGGCAAGTTCGGATAGAGAAGGATGGTTCTCCTTCCAGGACCTCAGCGTTAGATCAAACAAACATTTAAGAACGGACCATGGAATCTGGTTCTCGAGTTTGGCGAGATCCTGCATAAGCAAAGGCAACCTCCATGGTTCAGTCAATAAGGGGTCATGCTTCGTATGGGTATGGTCTGGCAATTTACGGTAGTAGTACTTGCAGAACAGCTCAATGATGAAACAACCATCGAGAACCATCATCCCTATGAGCTCATCGCTGTCGAAATCTAACTCCTCAGAGTAACACCTTCTTATCTCCTCCTCCTTTGGTTTTAAAGCCTCGGCGAAGTGCTCCAGCTTGTCTGTCGTTTGGTCTGTTCGATGGAGCAGATCGGTGGAGAATCGTCGCTTGTGCTCTTGAATCTTTTGAAAATGTGGCTTACCATGGTGGTAAGGGCCGATCGGGACAATTTTAGGCCAGTAAGCCTTCAGATTGATCTCGGACAGACTTTGAGGCGCTCTAAAGATGCAAAAGCCTATCCCCTCTGCTGAATCTCGGCCCCTAACATCCGTCGTTTTGACATTGACCACACAATGAGAAGAACCACTGCTGCCGGTGGTTTTGCTGCGGCGAGAATCTGACTCTCTGGACATTGGTGTTCTTCTTTTTTATTGGCTTTCTGTTTAATTTGCTGAAGATTTTTGTGTGATTGGCACCCCGCAGATGGTTTGATTTTTTATAGTACTCTTCGTAGCTGTAAGGCATGGAGAGAGGTGATGCTGGAAATTACCAGGAAACTGGCAGCACTCTTCGTTGTAGCTGTAAGGCATGAAGAGAGGTGATGCGATGCTGGAAATTACCAGGAAATTGGCACCACTCCTTGTTGTTTCTGCCAAATGACTTGCTGACTTGCTGTCTTGACTTGACTCTGTTAATAATTGATGGCGGGAGGTCGTGTTGCTTTTAGTTTTAATGAGAAAAAGGGAGGTGAAAAAGCAAAAAGAGCGGGCAGTGAAGATGACCTGATATATTAGTATTGGCTAGGTCAGTGCCACTTGAGTTTATTTATTGAATTAAATAAACTTCGCAGAAGGAGCGTTGGCTTATTTGATAAATCTTCTTCAAGGTAAAGAGTACTTTTCCTTTGGATCCACCATTGTTGTGCTGCACTTTCGGCTCCTCAAATCCACGAAAAGTTGAGAAGATAGTAATAGGAAATATTTCCTAACAAGTCGTAGATCTATCTTGCAATGCAAATCGCTCGGTTAATGAGGTCCAGTCAACTCCGACCATTCTACGTGGCACGCCGGCAATCTAATGTGTACAACTCCACTCGATATGACCTCATTTTGAGTATTTTTCATTGAATTTTTCAGATTTGTTTCCTTTCTTTCCTTTTCTCTTCGTTCTTTTTTGTTTTACTGCCTCTCGTACTGTTCATCCGTCATTATCGCCTTTTCCACCGAGGCCACCAAGCCCTATATCTCCCCACCGCTCGACTTCTACCCCCAGCCACGCCCAACAATGAGTTGCCCCAGATCTAAGCGGTAATGTGGAGGGAGCGAGGGATGACGTGAATGTCGGCATGCTTTTAATATTGAAAGCGAAGGCTCGTCTCTGCCTCCCCCTCTCTCTCTCTAGAGTAATGAGGCCCACACGCCGGTCACGGGATAAATTGTAATGGTCCACTTGCTCAAGAATTTGCCAATTCTCTTCCAATTTTTTCTTTCCTAATTTTTTTTCTTTCACGTCATCATGTTTCTTTTTTTTTTCTTTGGAGGGGGGTTTCCATTGTGCTTCAAATTTTCTTAAGTTTTTGCTTTTTTTTACTCACCCGCTCGAAGACCATGAGGAGAAATAGGGAGTAAGAATAGTATAAGTGTCAATACTTTTATATAGTGCCAACTTAAGTTTTAAAACTTTTTTTCGCTCACTTGAATACCACCAATTTGAAAAATCGATCACTTGAGTGTTACTTTCAATTTATTGTACCGGAAAGATTGACGTGACTAGTGATCATCCAACATGACCTCCAAAAATATTATTTTGATATTATTTTTTGAATTTTTTTATTTTTATTTTTTGCTTTTATTTTTCTGTTTTTTCTTTAGGGCTGGTGAGGGTCAAGCGAGGGTTATCGATTACCCTCGCCGACCATGAAATCCTCACCTAGACTGGGTGAGGGTTGCCTCACCCTCAGCCACGAAGGCCTTGGGCAAGGCCATGTGGTTGGCGAGAGCCCTCACCACCTTGCTCTCGCCGCGAAGGCCTTGGGCAATAGTGTCGAGGCCTTGCTAGCAACTAGCGAGGTCGCAAGGACCCTTGCCCACGGCTGCCCAAAGCCAACGAGGGCCTTTGCGACCTTGTCAATAGCCAGCAAGGCCCCAACAGCTGATGACCCTCATCGACCATGAAACCTTCGGCCTTAGTCGCGAAGGAGTTTGGGCGAGGTCGTCAAGGCCTTGTCAGTGGTTGGCGAGGACCCTCATCGCCTTGCTCTTATCGCCAAGGCCTTGGGTGATGACATCACATCAAGGCCTCACCGACAGTGGGCAAGGCCATGAGGACCCTCGCCCACGACCGCCCAAAGTCGGCAAGTGCCTTCATAGCCTTGCCAATAGACGGCGAGGCCTCGACGACCAACGACCCTTGCCGGCCATGAGACCTTCGCCCTTGGTAGTGAAGGCCTTATGGGAGGCCGTTAGGGCCTTGATGATGGTTGGCGAGGGCCTTCACCGCCTCACTCTCACCTTGAAGGCCCCGGGCGACGACGTCGAGGCCTCGCTAATAGTGGGCGGCAGGGCGAGGCCGCGAGGACCCTTGCCCATTAATGCCCAAGGCCTTCGTAGCCGAGGGCGTGGGTTTCATGACCAGTGAGGGTCGGCTAGCCCTAAAGAGAAAAAAAAAAAAAGCAAAAACAAAACAAAAAATTTTAAAATTCCACTTAGGACATTTGACCAGAAGTGGCATTTAAATCAGTGATTTTACTCCAATTTGGCACTCAAGTGAATTAAAAAAATATTTTAACATTTAAGTGAGCGTCATATGAAATTACCATAATGACACAACAAAGTTCCTTCACCATGTAAGCATATATCATCAGAACCACAGAAACTAACAGCGAATAGATTAATTTAAAAAACTTGAAGTGCAGTCGCTAAAATGCATCTGATATTGAGATAGATAAGCCTAGAAACTCAATACAACAAACATATACTGACAACGATAGTTGAACGTTGGAACAAAAGCAAGGACAACCACAATTGAAATGAGTTACATCAAGGGCAAACGAATAATATACACCTGCAACTGAAGAGTGTGAAGGATGAAGTTCCGCACAATATCATACTCTCCCTTCAAGAGAAAGCTATACCAGAAGGAATGAAATCATGAATCAGGACCTGATCATAGTTCAAAATGCTAGAACTGGTTGGGTCATTTGCAGCATTCATTCCGATAGGACTTCCACAGTATCAAACAACTGAGTTGCACAGTAGATCCCATGCTTCATCCTCAATGGGGTCAACCTTAGCCCTGTGAATGGTACTGCTGGCTATGGGTGCACCATTTGACATTGAATCTGTTTTATCCTATTTCAATTGCTTGACATCATCAAAATTCAGAACATGTGGCCCATTTACCATAGTATTTAAGGGGTTTAAATCGTCAGCACTATCAACAAACCAACTCCCAGCCGTTGTCACACCAACACTTTCAGCTCGTTGGCATCTGCAACTTGAAAACTTCAACCAACCGATACTGCTATCCTTATATGAACTCCTTCCAAATCCTTGCACCTCACAGGTTTCAGAAGTACAAATCTGTACCCTTACATAGACAGGGATTTTGTTTTCTTCGATGCACTTCTTTTGGTACTGATCAGACGAGAGTTAACTGAATATGCCAAGCCCAATGCATTAGAACGTCAGAACAAAGATTACGTGGAGCAACTCCGGAGAACACTTGAAAACTCCTTCAGCAGTGCCCATGGCCACAATACTTGATGAGAAGAACAAATCTTATCTATACAAGTACACAATATTGATGACAACCAGCAAAACTCCTACAAGTCTAACAGAAGGAAATTGAGCTGAAGAAAAGATGCAATTGAAGCAGTCATTACTACTACTTCACAACTTGAAGATCAAGAGAACGAGTAGAAAGAAACCAGAATGCACAATTGAAGAGCATATTGCAGAAAATGCCAGACTGACATTAACCTGCAAAAATTAGCCAAGTAACAGTCTTCAGCTTGCAAGTATGAACCCGCCCCCCAGCTCACAAGAAGCATTAACAGCGCAACCAATTTTCAGGGCAGAAAAGGATAAAGAACTATTTCACTGAATAAATTCCTAGAGACTCATGTGGCTCAATTCAGTTTAGACTCCGTTCATACTTCAAACCAAAAATAACATAAACGTCTCTTTCATTCTCTTGGAGCAAAACAAGCCAATCTGAATCGTTCAGAAGTCACGAGGACAATTAAGGAGGGCAAAGCATGCAGAATTGAAGCCATAATCAGTTCGGGGAGAGATCAAACAGAAGCAAAACAGAAAATTATCATAATGGGTGGTCGCAACCAGCCAAAAAGATGACAACTTCACTGTGACAGTGTGAATTTTTAAATTAATTTTCGATTAAATAAATCGGGCTTTTTGTCAACGCGTCTATAGTACTATTCTCTGAGTTGGCCACTCATGAGATAACCTGGCCTATCCTAATCAATTAAGGAATCTAAATGCAATGGACTTGAGAATTCGAACGTGATCGACCGCTCGACCGTGTCGGCCTACAAGGTCATTGCGGACTGCGCGAAATCGATCGAAATCGAGATTGGTCGATTTGGCTGAGATATGTGATCAAAATGTGGGTGATTCCACTTGATTTCAAAATTCTCACCGATCGGCACTAAATTGATTTTCTGACGTTTTGGGTACCATGTGTCCGTATTTGAAATCTCGAGATTTTCACGACAACCGAGAGTCTCCAATGTGTCGAAGATGCACTATGTGACTCGAGATAAATCGATCACGGGTCAATTGCACCAAAAATTTCTAAAAACCACCGGTAGACTAGGTCACGCTAAAAGCGCGCCGGATTGAAATTAACCATGAATTTGAACCCGATTTCAAAAATTGAAAGTTCTGTGGTGTCACGAGCTATTTTAGGAACATCGACTCATCCTCCGAAAAATTTTCGGAAATTCCGAGATTTTTACGGAAATCCGATTCGGACGCCGTGGAATATTAGCGGAAATTCAATTGGCCGAATTGAAGAGATTTTCGACTTGCAAATCGAGCCATATGACGAAGGGGACTTGTAGAATTTATGTGGGCTTTTTCTACATCAAAATGGGACATCAAATTTGGGAATTTGTTGAAGAAATTGAAGACCAAAATGTGAAATTCGGAATTGGAAAATGGCAGCATTTTTTGGGCATCAAAATGGGTTAATTGTGAGGATAATACAAGAAGATATTTTTGGACAAGTGGGATAAGATTGAGCACTATTTGGGGACCAAGCATTCAATTGTCTTGATAATCTTTGTTGACTTGTTGCCTTTTCTTTTCAAAAACTCCTACGGCACATCTTCACGCCGACCTCCCTGTTGCTTCGAAGTTCCCTTTCATTTTCATACCTGCAACTCCAATTCCTCTCTCTTTACAAGCTGCCCATCTGCGACTGACCATCTCCACGTCTCTCCATCAAAGTCCAGCGTCCTCGTGTCTTTGCCGTCAACAACCGAAGCCCTAAAGTTGACCGAAACTCCTTCTCCAGCAACACGCGGCCACGAAGCCGCCGAGTCAACGCCAACAGCTTCTTGAAGAAGTTTACGAACAAGAAGAGAGAAAACAGAGATGGAAAATGCTTCTTCTTTATTTCAACTTCCTGAGATCTTTCTCATGAGAGTTTTCCTTTTATACACATTAGCTCTCTCACCAGAATCTGTTCTACAAGTATTGAGCAGTTGAAGAAAATACAACTGCCTAACAGAAAATGAAAAAACTAACTAACTGATTATAGGAAATACAAGGAGAAAACAGAGTACAAGAACAGAGAGCTAAACAGAGAGCTCTAGCTCTCTTGGCTTTACAAGCTTTGCGGATTAACCATTCGTAGCAGCAGATTCTTCTCTTCTATTTACTTGAGTTGTAGTCTTAACACTTTCTGCCTCAAATTTCAACTGATTCGCTCAGCCCATGCCTGCCTCTCCACTATTATTTGTCTCCACCGGTCAACACACCCCCTCGACGAAGCTTTTTATTGACCGAAGCAGCTCTTGCACTGAGTAATCCCCTCGTGCTCAGCTTCTCCGCTAGCGAAGACCGTTCCATCGGATTCTCCACCGAGCAGCCAATTGAAGCCCACGTGAAGTCAAGCCACCGTCCACGAGTCCAACACCTTCGGCCCAACTCTCCTCCACGCCCACGTGAATTCTGCCGCAAGCCAGCGAGTTTCACGTCTCCATTTGAAGCCCACGGATCCAGCGAAGGCCCAGCAAAAGCCCACTCAGTCAGCCCATCTTCAAGTGCATTTCAGCGAAGCCCGTTTGGTTCGGCCCAACCTTCAAGCAAGTCAGGCCCACAAGAAATTCAGCCCGTGAATCAAGTGAAGCCCAGCCTGAGTTGAAAACAAATCTCACCGCCGAGATTTGTTCAGGCCCGTTTTAGGCCGAGTCCAAAGTTCGCCGACACCGCCGAAAATTAAGATTTTGACCGTTGTCGTGTCGTCGTCGCGCGAACCGGTTTTCGCGATACACCGGTGAGTTTATTCTCTAAACTCTTCTTAGTAGGTTTTGATGCTAAGGGGTGTTTAGATTTATTTAATTAGGAATTAGGTAGTTAGTTAGATTAAATTAGTGATTTAATTATTTAATTGAGCATGTTAGGTGGTTAGCATGGTTTAGCTAAGGCCTATTTAAATTGCATTATTTATCTAGAAGGGTTCGGGAATTTTCCGGGTCCGTATTGGTATTTAATTTATTAATTTTGGCCTAGGTTAGTATTTTTAGAAATTAAATTGAATTAATTAATTAATTTTCGAAATTAATTAATTATTAATTATTTTTCCGGAAATTAGGCCGGGACGACCGGTGACCGGAATTTCGTGTTGATTGCAATGGTGTGGTTAATTTCTGCAATTGAGTATTAAATTATGCAAATTGGGTGATAATTGGATTTTGGTATTTAATTCCAAAAATTGTGAATTTTCAATATTTACTCAGAAAATTCTAAGTGTCGGATTTTAATACCGAAAATGGTTTTATATAATATATAAAATAGTGGGATTTTAAAAAGGAAGAATGTCAATTTTTCTGGGTCGAGTTGACCGTGTACCCACACACGACTATTTTTATGCGTATTTCTAATACGAAGAAAAAGGCCAGGTTCACCATTTTAATTGAAGCATTTGAGTGCAATGCACGGTGCCTTGGACCATACTTGAGTGATCGTGTGATGACAAAGAGAAATCGTCCGGGCTATTGAGTGGACGTTATCTCTATTTGGGATACCCTTGATAAAGGGAAGGCGGGTCACATAGATTCTCAACCCTATGCTCTTTCGGGAAAGCCGTCAACATAGTGACATGCCGTGCTCAATGGGGTGAGACAATGCCTGGCAATGCCAGAAGACCGCCGAACTGAGAGTAGACCGTGCTATATGCCGAGATCAAAACCTAGGAACGCATGTTGAATTGAGTATTGTGTTCTAATTAATTGAGCTTGAGTGATGCTCTAATTTATGATATGAACTATGCTTGACCTGTAGGGTGGAACCGAGACGAGGTAAGTCTTCTTGATTGTGTGATTGCGTGCTTAGGATGCTTCTTAGCGTCTTTCCCTCCTAGCCGAAGTTTAGAGCTTAAACTTGCTGAGACATTGTCTCACTGGTTATTGTATAACCACTTTCAGGGTCATCGAGTGGAGGACTTGGAGCAGAAATGAGGTGATTTGAAGCATAGGTCGGATAGGACTGCTTATTTTTGGAGAACAGTCTTTTGTAGTCTTTTGACCATAGACTCTTGTACTTGACGCAAAGATATGTTTATAAAGGCATGTTTGTTGGTTTGTGAAATTATTGTCATGCTTTTCTATCCCGAGATGATTCTTGTCGGGGATTCTTTTTCGCTTCCACATGTGCAATAAAGTAAAAGGGTCGCCGACTAGTCCTGGGAAATCGCAAAATTTTATTGACCAGAGAGGGATGAATATGCACTCGGGGTTCGGGGCATGACATTCACTCGTTCGCGTGGCTAATTCAAGAACAAGAAACAGCTGAAGCAGGAAAGCTACGAGCTGGTGGGTGCAAACAAGAGCCCCCACCGGTAAAGCTTCCCAAATCTAGCTTCCCCCAAGAAGTTGTTGCGACTGAAGTTGCCTGTGGCTACTCGGAGCTCCTTTAGGGAGAAGCCTATAGGAGGCGTTGTTTTAGGAGGCGTTGGGTCACCTTCGACGGACTCGGTAGAAGTTAAGGTTCAAAGATTGAGCACAACCTTTGTTAGTAAAATTAGGAGATCTACTTAATTATAAATATCTCTCGAGATTATATATATCCCATTTGATAGTACGAATCCTTAATTGATATGTTACATTCAATAATCATCTAATATCCTCATTATGAATTATATCGAATTATATAAAAATTCCTCAAATTTATCTTTCGTATTATTATTTGAAACTTAGTATAAGACCCTCCTTTCCCGAGGCAATCCTAATGCACCAATGCATTTCAAAAATTTTCCAATTCTATTTTTTCCATTTTATCGTTCTCCATGGTGCACCCATGAATTCCAAGCAAATAAATCCATCTCAGCCGCTCGACAATGTTCACTCATGTATATCATTCTCGTTTGAGTAAGCGTCATGATGATTGTGTTATGATATCTCTATGCATTGCTAAGTTGAGCTTTTCTTTTTCAAAGGTATTTTTAAATGCTACAAAGACGAGTACTTAAGTTGTGATATTGTGTATCCAAATTTGTGGTTTAAAGATAAGTTATTCTTTTGAAAATCTCTTATCCTAGAGAAAACCATAGTCAATTGCTTTGGAAAATGGTTGAGATTGGAATGTAAAGAAGTGTACCTTTATCTTAGTGTTATGATTAGAAGTAAACGGTCGTTAATTATTATAGCGAAATTATTAGTTTTGTCTTGGGTGGCCCATGTGTGTGTCGAGGTTAAGTTCTTGAACCATCTGTTTAGAGAAATGGTATCCTTTAAGATGGACTGTCGTTTGCAATTGATTATGGTGAAATGAAGATGAGTTAATGACCAGAACGGTGAATTCAAATTGGCACATTAGCAATTACTACTTTTCAAAAGTGGAAAATATTTTCCTCATGTTTAGAAGACACTTTTCCCTTCATGGACATTTACAAGCCACCGGCTTAAGGGAAAATGTTGGAAGATATGCTCAAGATATCGGAGATTTGTCCTAATCATAGTTGATACATTTGAGATTGTAATTGATTGTTTGAATCAATCTAGGATGATATTTGATATACCTAGATTAAAATATATAATCTTTCCCTTTTATTAATCATTTTTTGTATTATATAATCCTCTTGTATATCGAGACTATAATTAATGAAGCGTACAGTACACAATTTTCCTCCGTGATATTTCTCTTCTTCCAGCGTCGCTTCCATTTCAATTTGTGATGGTTACATTGATTGTTCGGAGGTGGTGATGCTCCAGTTGGTTCGGTGTGGCAGGGTTGTCTTCCTCTTCGTTGTTGTCGTGGTCGTCTAATATCGCCATTACGGTGGCCTTGAGAATCGCCAAAACAAGGGCCTCTGCCATGCGCAGAGACAATAAAAGAAGTGGGACCCGTAGAGAAAGAAAAGGAATAAATCAAATAAAAGGAGGGACACCGCATTTGACCAAGAAGTAAGGTTTGGATGCCAAAAACGTGAGATCCACAGGGAATAAAATGGTCAAAACATTATGAAATGAAGTGAATTAGTGACAAAAAGAGTGGAAAAATTGCGGCCCACAAAAGAATATGTTGGTTGTAACGTTTAATGGCTATGTAATCATATAAATTGGCAAGTGCAACAAAAGATCAAAATCAGGGACTATCATGCAACGGTGTGAAAATCGAAGGGAATAATCCGTGAATGTTTGGAATTTCAACAGAAAAAAACCTATGCGTCGAGGCGGGAGAGAGTCTACTTCTCTAGTCGAAAGAAGCGCCAGGGCAAATGGTTGTCATAGACGAATGGCCAGACGTTACTTCGTAGAAAACTCTAGCAAGAAGCTATGGAGTTTCCTTTTCAGATATTGACTTTGATTAGAGTCCATTTATTTGAAAGAAAATTATTTTTCCAAAACATTATTTTCTGATTTTTCGGTGTTTAGATGCATGAAAACCAATCGATCTACGGTATACAAGTTTAGATTTGAGGGAACACGGCTTTCCCTCAACTATTTAGTGTTTTGATTAGGGGGAAGTCGTGTTCCCCCAAATCTAAGCTTGTTGCTTTCAATTCATGAAAAATATTTTCCATAAATTGATTAGCTTTTTGTCTTCTAAATACTGCAAAGTCAGAAAATCGTTTTTCTTCGAACAAAAGGGTCTTAAGTTTGACCAGGGATGCTTCCCTGAAGCTTCTCTGAAAAGGTAGATTTTTGGGATTAAGTTCATATAATGTGAGGGATAAGATTTTGCTTTCCCTCTCTCGTTGAGTCAATGGGATGGTCAACCATCGCAGGATAATGATATAGATATTCAATTGGAACAAAATTCAAGGGTTTTTTCACGTTAATGTCGGGGTTGAGATCGATAGGTTGTGATTTTCGTGCCATATCTAGAATAAGTGAAAAAGTAAGTACAGGATCAAAATGCAATTGTCTTGCAAAAATGTCGAAATTTTTATATGCCGTGGAATTTTTATGTGAGACCGTGCTCGTGTCATACCAAATTCAAATAATTTTGCCTTATTGTATAATAATTCTTGTGTCAAATTGGAAATTGTCACCCTGATCTTAAATTTCTCTTGAAGACATAAAAAATAAGAGTTAATGCACGAAAAACCTAAACCGATACACCTATAATAAATTTACCCTATATTAGATTCCATTAAATTTTATTGCTAAATTACTACGTTAGATGACACGTAGTAGTTGACGAATGTATTTGCTTGGAGTTGGTTTTTCGTGGTACTAATCCAATTTAACAGAAACTAACGAATGTTAAATTTGTCACACATATACTAGTTTTGGGTTTTTGGTAGTCAAAAAATTAGTTTAGAGTAAATTTGTTATAATTGTACAAGTTTGAGATTTTTCGTGATATTAACTTAAAAATCAAATAAGTTCAATTTCAAATTGCAAGAGCTGGTGACTAAGTTATTTACAATAGATATTCAGAAATTAGAATGTTATATGCACCTACTGATACTATCCTCTGAATGAAGCATAGATATAACACAGTAAGAGCTCTCCAACAAAAATAGGATTATACTCCCCACTAGGGACAAAACTTATGTGGCGTTTGAATTGAGCTATTTAACTTTGATTGAACCTACTTTGATTAAAATAAAATCAAAACAATTCCGGCCAAATGTTGATATGGTGGACACGTGGCGATAGCATCTTTAATAAAACAAAATAAAGACCAAAACTGAAAAGATAAAATCTCTAACATCTTGCCGCGCGTGTTGAAGCACTTTCAGAGAAAAGCATCTTGATGATCTAAAGTAAGGTACCAGTGAGTCTGGCCAAAGAAAAAGTACCAATGAGTCTCGCCGAAGGGGAAAAAGAAGTTATGGGTGCTTAGTTTTCGTATAGATACATAGAGTATCTTCTATATATAACTGGAAGATAACCAAGTCGAAGCCATGTTTCACAAGAAGTTTGTGACTTGTCTCTTCTTCCTCTTCCTTCTGCTTTCTGGCGAATGGGCTTTGCTTCTTGGAGAGAATTTCTATCGACGTTTCATCATCCACTTCTCGTGAACTTTGATTGCTCAATTACACGATGTACAAAATGAACTATTAGTATGTTATTGAGCTGCAACTCATTCTAGTCTCATAACCTCTAAGAATTGTAAGCAGTATGTCATTCATTGGAAGCCAAAACTCAGTTTCACCCCTTAAACATCTTGCACAAAATAAATATGTAGGGTTAACATTACTGATGATTCAAATCATGAAGGAGGTTGGAAAAATGGACTAATGACCAACAACTATGAGTAGCAGATGTAGATCATACATTAAACATCACGGACGATTGGGAGTGGGATTGGAACGAGGAGGTCGGTAATAAGCATACACAGCAAAGAAAGACTGAACTGTAGCAAGAGCAAGAAGTATAAATGCTGCAATGGCTGATATGAGAGACCACCGTGTGTTGAAGTAGGTGTTCTTAAAGCTGGCCCACTGCACCCGCCAGTCCTTCTCATTATAGGTGTTCACATCTTGGAACACCTTGCATAGATAGTTCTTGTGGATGTTGAACACGGCATCTTTACCGATGTTGCTGAAGAAATGGGCAATTTTCTCATCTGTCCCGAAATATCTCTCAATGATCTTACGGTCGCACAGTAACCCGGCATCTGCCGGTGTGTTAAGGAGGCAAGCCATGAAAGTGGCATAAGCTGTGACATGCCTGGAGGAGCCCCTGTGACACTGCTCAAATGCAACGAAATTGAGTAACAGACAACTCATGAAGTCATCGAATTTTAGTACTGGAATTTCCAGGACACCGTTGCCGAATTTTATGTCCATGAAGCTTTCACAATTGGCCGGCTTGAACTTAATCCCTGCCTGGCGGAGCTTATTTGCAGGCTGGATCAGGCGGAGGAACTTATTTGGTCTCTGTCTTGTTTCTGGGGAATCCGGGTTGTAAGTCAAACGGAGGAAATTAAGCAGATGTTCCCCTTCCCAATTGGAGTACTTCTTCAAGACATCGTCTGGTCTTTGAATCATGCGGTTGAAGAAACTCAAGGTGAGAACGGATAGAGAAGGATGGCTCTCATTCCAGGACCCTAGCGTCAAATCGAACAGACTTTTTAAGAACGAACCAAGGAATCTGGTTCTCAAGTTTGGCTAGATCCCGCATGAGGAAAGGCAACACCCAGGGCTCGGTCAATAAGGGGTCGTGCCCTGGATCGATGTGGCCTACCAATTTACGGTAGTACTTGCAGAGCAGCTCAATGATGAAGCAGCCATCAAGTACCATCATCTCAATAAGCTCATCGCCGTTGAAAGGTAAGGCCTCGGAATAACACTTTCTTATCTCCTCCTCCATTGGTTTTAAAGCCTCAGCGAAGTGCTTTAGCTTGCCCCTTCTTTGGTTTGTTCGAGTGAGCAGATCGATGAAGAATCGCTGCTTGTGCTCTTGAATCTTTTGAAACTGTGGCTTTCCATGGTGGTAGGGGCCGATCGGGACCGTGTTAGGCTGGTACGCCATCTGATTGATCTCGGATAGGCTTTGAGGCACTCTAAAGATGCAATAACCTATCCCGTTGGCTGATTCCGCGCTCCTACCATCAGTTGTTTCAACATTGACCACATGATGGGAAGAGCTACCGCTCCTGGAGGTTTGGCTGCGGCGAGAATCGGACTTTCTAGGCATATGTGTTTTTGTTGTTCTGTTTGATTTGCTGAAGATTTTTCTGAGATTTGCGCCTCGCTCTGTAAATATGAAGAGAGATGATGCGTGAAACTACCGGGAAATTGGCATCGCTTTGTTTTTGCTAGAAGACTTTTCCTGTCTTGACTCGACTCTGTCAATACTTGATGGTGGGGTTCGTCTCGGCTTTTAGTCTTGATCAGAAACAGGGAAATGAGAAAAGCAAAAAGAGTGGCCAATGGAGATGACCTGGATTCAAGTAATTAGCTAGGTCAATAATTGACTTAAATGAACTTCCCTGAAGTAGCATCGGCTTATTCGACCAATCTCGTATGAGGTCGAGGGAGTCCTTTCTTTCAGGTCCACCATGGTTATCGTGTTGCATTTTACACCTTCCAATTCTGGGAGAAGTTTAGAAGCTAGCAGGTCATTTAATTGTTACAGAAAAATCTCACAAAATAGATGTGGAAAGGAAGACGATGAAATTCAGGATAAGGAAAACGTAGTAGGCTATAGAATCTGACCTTCTTATCGAAGGTTAAAGATGGTGGTGATGCAGTTTGCAGATGTAGCATTCACGTGCGGTGCCACTCATGGGGTGGTCTCCAGTGGAGCAGGAGCGAAAGAGTAGGAGTCAAATCAACTCTGCCTTGAGTCCGCCTGCCTAGTACAGCTACTAGGATGTGACTGGATTTTCGAGCATTTTAACCACCTCAGACATCTCGGGACAGAAGGACGGCAAGCCAAACACAACAATATCATTCAGACCAGTTCCTCTACTCCTTCTCCATAGTTCCAAGAGCAAATTGGGATCGATCACTTTCTCCAACTCATTCTCCTTCATACATCTGCTAACAATGTAGCTGATCAAGGTTGAAGGTTCTCTGTCCGGAGATGAGCACCACAAGCATGCTCCGGTAGCCCAAAACGTCATTCAGTCTGCGTTTCCTGTGTGGAGGTACACCAGGGCAATAAACCCATTCAGCCACAGGCAATGGTGTTGACATGAACATCTTCAGTGCGGCAATAGGTTTGAGAACAACATTCAGCATCTAAAGAATCTTCTCCTCGGCCAGAGGACATAAATCCCAAGAGGCGCTTCGGCGTGTGCCATTCAATAGTCCCATTCTCCATGTTTCTCTCATGCATGATCATGGCCAATCCGAAATTTCCAATCACGACCTCCAAATTGTTACCCAAATGTCGCAATGCACGATTTTAGCTTTACCTTGATCATGCAGGAACACGAACCCTTTTTGCTGCCCCCAGTGCCCAATCGAGAAGTGGGCTTGACCGGTCGGTCTCTCTCTAAGACCATAAGCTAGGCTGTTATGAACCATAGGAGGACAAACCGGTAGAAGCTCTTCCTCTGTTCTGCAAAAGCCCCTCAGGCATTGCACGTTGGATGCACATATTTGAAACTCTTTTCGGAACTGCTTCTCAACTCGTCGTGAGAGAATTCCTACTCTTTTTACTGCCATTAGAGAGCCATCGGCCAAGCGTCCCCAGTAAACCATGCCAAATCCACCTTTTCCCAAGGCATTGCCGGCACTAAAATTGTGCATCGCAACCTAAGGTTCCTGTTGCCACACCCCGAAACCCCAAAAAATGGGAGTGATACGGCCGTTTTTCCGCCTGATGGATGTAGCCCCAAATCATCATAATCCAACTCACAAAAGTTCTTGTCAATATCGCTCTCATTCTATCAGTCGCTAATTGAAAGGTATAGAAAGATTGGAAAAGAGAGATGAGTGAGTAATACTTATTGCTTTCAAGATATGAGTTTACAAATCCATAGAAGAGATAGCGTCACTCACCTGAATATGCTCCAAACCAAATAATAAGGCTCACTCAATTCAATAAACTCGCATTCCTATCCTATAAGCAATAAATAGTATCAAAATCAAATCAAATGCTATCTCAAGTATGGCTCAGCTAAACTAAGCTTATACATTAACAAAGTAATTCTCATGCATTAACAAATCGCTCACATGAAGCAATTACTCAAACTAAAATTTAACTCGAAACTCGCCTGCAAAACCCTAAAATCTTGCTTCGACAAAACCGTTATTTCAAAACTACTCCCATAAAAACCCATTACTCTATAATGTCATAATCCACCATTTCCATGAAAACCTGAAGCTACACGATCCAAAAATTGGACTTTGCAGCTCAATTTCCCTGTAACTTCGAATTTTAGCCCTATTTCCGTGAACTATGCATGAGGGGCACGGGTACTCATTGAACATTGCAATATATAATCAAATCGACTTGACGAGGTGCTCGTGGCAAATACTCATCTTCTTTCTTTCCCTCTTCTCCCCCTTTTCTTTTTTGCGCGAGCTCTCGGTGAAAGAGGGAGCGGAGCCCTTTTTCTCCCCCCCTTTGTTGACTTGTCAAACCTTCTTTTGTTTACGTTTTTCCCTTTTTTTTTCCTTCTGGTCATCCTCTAACGTTTTGGCTTTTCGACGCCGCATATTACACCTGTACAGGGAACCTTTGGGGAGTGTTGCATAGTCCTCCACGGGGATTAGAGAAACTGAAGCTCTGGAAACTGAACACCATCTTTTACGAATTCGATTTCTCTATAAGATAATCGATCGTCCAAGATTGATGATTTTGTTCTTTGTTGTCATTGATTTAAAGGTACCTTTTCATTTCAGCATCTAAATAGGTAGAGCTTTGCTTGTGCATACACAAGTCTCCTGCCTATCTGAGTCAAAATAACTCCCGTTTTAAGGGTCTCTTTCTCACAACTAGGCCCCAATTTTGGTTCATGTGAATAAAATGAGAAGAAAATGAGCGAACTGGGGGCAATTATGTCAATGGTGGGCTATCTCTGCGTTCCAAAGACTGTTAGCAGCTTCAGAGAGAGAGAGAGAGAGAGAGAGATTCCATTGGCCTTGAGGTTTGGCTATCTTCATAAATGAGAATGAGAGATTCCATTTTGCCACGAAGTTTCGCTATCTCCATGAATTCTTCCTCAAGTGCAGAACCATGGAAGTGGCCACCACGATCACCGAACTATGGAAGTCAATCACCAATCAACCATCGGTGTGGGGAAATCTTAGCATTCCAAAGTCCATTGGCAGCTTCCACGAGAGAGAGATTCCATTTGCCTCGAAGTTCCACTATCTTCATAAAATAGAGAGAGTTACATTTGCCTTGAAGTTTCACTGATCCTTCCTCAAGTATACAATTAAAGAATAACGTTAGTGTTACGAGCCCTGCAGAACCATGGGAATGGGCCACAAATTAACTAGTGGCGTGCAACAAAAAGTCCTGTAGATTGCCAAGGAAGAGTCTAAGTCCGAGCCCATTGATATATCTAGTTATATCCACATTTACTCAAAAAATTAATGAATTATGTACCAACTAAAATATATCGAGTACTTCACATCTTACTAATTCTCTGATGTGAAATTTTTTCTAGTACAACTCACATGTGCATCTCAACCGTTAGACTTTGAGTGTACGCATAAATTCAACTTCTAGATTCAATTTTTCTATTCTAGAATAAAATTGGTCGATCCTTCAATTCCAAGTAACCATTATGAACTAACAGATTATCAATGCTTCAGTCATTACAAGGAAAAAACCAAGAAATTGTCCCTTTCATCATCGGTTTGACTTTCTTCAAAGCTAGGAATCTCATGGAAACTTTGAGGAAATTTCTTGGTGACCAGTTCATTGTGACCGCCGAGGAAAAGTGCGTAGATAGACATGGGGAAGAAAAAGGGGAACAGCATTCTACTAGGTCCCCAAATTTCCATACGAAAGACCTACCTGTGCCATATCAACTTCTAATTTGCAACCCTTACAATACAGAATCTCCTCCAACATCGAGACAGTATATGTCTAACTCCAAATTCTTCTCTACTCCTCTGTTAGTGTTGTTGAGTTAGCCATAGACTTGGTGTTGAGACCTCGGGGATTAATGAAGTTCCCCAAACATCATTTGTTTCGGTCCCCCTTGTGATGCAAAAGGCTGTTTGAGTCTCGTGGTTAGGCAATAAACGCAGAAAGGTCGGATTTGTGGCGGATTGAGAAGAAGAGCTTGACAAATTCTCGTCAAGATGGTATTCAATTTGCGCACGTTCAGTCTGTCCAGTCCCAGTATAGAAGTTGGTCCAACAGCTCGCTTTAGGGATCTGCTGAGGAGGTTCTCTGTGCATGAACTTGAAGTTGCAACAAGAAACTTTAGCCCCAACAGCATGTTGGGCGAAGGTGCGTTTGGACCTGTTTACAGAGGATGCTTGGCCGATGGTTCTATAGTTGCGATAAAACGAATGAGGGAACTTTCTGAAGATTCAATGAAACAGTTTTGGACAGAAGTGGAAGTGGCAGGCATTGCTCCACACCCGAATTTGTTAAGCCTGCTTGGGTTTTGCGATACGGATCATGAGTGCTCGTTAGTCTATCCATTTATGGTTAATAGAAGTCTAAACTTCCACTTAGGACAGCGAGTCAGCAATCCGATTGATTGGTCTATCCGGATGAGAATAGCTTTAGGAGTTGCTAGGGGGCTAGCGCACTTGCATGATCAATGTCATCCAAGCATCATTCACCGTGACGTGAGTTGTTCAAACATATTATTGAATGAGGAATTCGTGCCAGTTTTAGGAGACTTTGGCCTGGCCAGAATCATGCATGAGACGGATATTGTGGTGGGAAACGTCGAATGGTCCATCGACTGCAGACCTGTCAAATGGTCTGTCAATCGCAGACCTGTCGAATGGTCCCCTAGACACAGGCGTTGCATATCGCCACAACGCTACCATGATACTTACGTCAACAGCGCTGTGCGTGTGCACACAGGGTATGTTGCTCCGGAGTACTTAACCACGGGCAAGTGTACGTGGAGGATTGACGTATATGCATATGGGTATATGCTTCTCGAGCTCATCACAGGAAAGCAGCTTTCTGATAAAGGAATTGCAGGTCTTCACCCAGCTGATTTGATAAGTGAATTTGTGGAGGACAACAGCTTGGAAACAATCGTTGATCCCAAATTGCAGGGAAGCTACTCGAAAGATGAAGCAGAGTGCGTTCGCCGGTTGGCATTACTCTGTGTTTGTATGAACCCGGCAAAACGACCAAAAATGTCCGAGGTGATTAGCATACTTGAGAACTCATGTCATGATGAGAGGAGTCCCAGTGAAGCTGATTCTCAGTCAGATTATGATTGGAATCTGCGTGAGACCAACTGTAGCACTCCCTACTACTCCATCCTGGCTTCTCCATCTTCATCAGAGATTGCCTAACGTCATACGTCATCTCTCTTGCTTTTGCTGTAAATTATAGCTTCCACATTTCATTTATCATTCCCCAGAACATGTTTATCTGAGTCATCATGCCTGTTGTCTCCATTCGCATTATGTACTTAAAATCTTGTTATCGCACTTCTGCTCGCAGAGAATATATTATTTGCTTTACATATTTATCTGGAATATACTTGGAATTTCACATGGAAAATTCTTTAGCAGAGCTAATATGTGTGGGATAGGATCTTTGATGAGGCAAAATGAACTCTAACTGTGCTCGCTTAGGCAAAAAACTATTCCTAGTGATCTAGAAATGATTTCTCTTAGCCATGGAGTCTATCATGATTTGGTCATGAATAAAGGAGTTTAAATATTGGAGGAGACGAAGCAGTACTGGTGCCTGAGCAATTTCCAGATTGGGGGGACTGAACAGAAATCTAGCTTGCTGACGCTTTAGCAATATTAGCTTCAAATCATCATTGAAAGATACGAGGCAACCTTCTTTGTTTGGGTCAGAGATGAAGGTATAGTGTGAAACAGTTAATAATCATAATTAAGGGAAAAAGCCACCAAAAACCCCAAACTTTGCCCAAAGTGATAAGTTTACCCCAAACTTTTTTTGTGACATGAAAAACCCCAAATTATGCAAACTATGACACATTTACCCCATTAATGGCATTTTCGTCCTTTTTTTCTTTTTTTCTTTTTTTTTTTTAATTTCTTTTTCTTCTCTCTTCCCTCCACCGGCCATGGCGGAGCCCTTGCCCGACGCCGGCGAGGGCTGCCCTCGCCGAACACCAGCAAAGGGAAGAAAAAACAAAGAATAAATAAATAAAATATAAATAAAAAAGTAAAATAAAAAAAAAAAAAACCAAAATGCCCTTTGAAAATTCAGGGTTTTTTGTGTCACAAATAAAAGTTTGGGATTAATTTATCACTTTGGGCAAAGTTTGAGGTTTTTGGTAGCTTTTTCCCTAGTCAATTTATAACTCATTGACTTAAACTTTTAATTGAAGGTGGGTCAAACTAAATATTTTAACGGCCTTCGACTTTGACGCTCTCTTTGGGATCTCCCTTATGAAGATATCAATCTTTGTTGTGTCGGCTCAACAAGTGATGTCATTGCATTGGTGGCCCACTCCCTCTGTGTATCGGTATCCGGTGAATATCCCAAACGAGAAAAAGGAAATATCAAACGCGACTCCCTAATCAAAGCAGCGGATGGTGTTCCCGGGCTTCTTTTTAAGCTTGCCTAGGCCAACGCAATCAATGTGGAGTCTATGTATCTGAAGGAAGAAAAATCTCGAATGTGACTTCCTAATCCAGGCGACGGATGGTGTCCCCCAGCTCCTCACCAAGCTTGGCTAGGTCAAGTCGATCGCGGGGTCATCTGAATATGTCAATGAAGGAGAATCTCGAATCTGACTCATCAATGGAGGTGGCAAATGGCGTTCCCGGCCTCCCCCAAGCTTGGTTGGGTAAAGGTAATCGAGGTGGGGTCTGAAGGGTAGATACTGTCCTCACCAACATCTTGCCAAACTTGGCCTAGCCAAAGTGGAGAGTCTCGGATCAAGATAATATTAGTACAGATGAATACCTGGTTAAGAGAGAGCAAGCCTAATGCGAGCAACTCACACGTGAGAGGAGATTGGTTGAAGTGCACTTGTGAGGGTATTAGGCGAAAGAAGTGCCATATCGAGAATGTTGTGTAATGTGGAGTAGCTAATATATCTTAATTAATTCACAACTCATTAATTTAAGCTTTTCAGTAAAAGTAGTTTCGATTAGATATATTGTTAGGCTCGGACTTGGGCTCTTGATAGAACTACATCATCCAAGACTGAAAAATCTGTTAGCTGTTCCCAAAGCTTGAAGCACGACAGTTTCTCCAATTCGAATTGGACTGTCGACAAACGTGATTTTCTAAGACCACAGAAACTGAAGGTCTGGATATTAAGAACCATCTCCCGATGACCCAATGACAGAACTAATCGCTCACCTTTCTTTTTTCCTCTTGATGCCTTGTTTTAGTTCTAAATAAGTTAGTACAGATGCAGATTGAAGGTGTATTATCATGTGCAAGTCAATGCAACAAATTTTCTAAAGACAATAGAAAAAATATAGAAAAGTCCTAAATTTATTGTATTTGTATCAATTTAATTCTAAATCTTTTAATCTAGTGTCAATTCATTCCTTCTAGCTAATTTTGGCTAGATTTTGTTTACGTTGGCACTAGTTGGCTTATGTGGCACAAACCGGCGCTTACGTGGACAACTTTTGATAATATTTTAATATTTTTTTCTAATTTTTTATTTTTCTTTTTCCTTTTCTTTTTCCTTCCCTTCCTTCTTCCTTTGGCTGGTCGCCTGGCGATTGGCTCGAGGAAGAAGGAAGTTAAGGAAAATAAAATAAAATAAAAAACTACAAAAAAAAAATCGAAAAAATATTAAAATATTATTAAAGTTGTCAATATCAACGCTAGTCATGCCACATAAGTCGGCAAGCGTCCATGTCAATAATATTATGCCAAAGTTAGTCGGAATGACTCAATTGACATTAGGTCAAAATATTTAAAACTAAATTGGCATTAATAAAAAGTTTATGACTAAATTGATAACAACACAATAGGTTTATGACATAAACTTTTTTAACAATTTTTTCTAAGGTCAATACTACATGTTGCTGGAATTAAAGTAGTCACTACGTCACCATTTTAAATTTTGCAGCTACCTAGACTCTTATTGGTAAGTTACAACGCAAGTATTACTCTTGCAAGTAATGAATGATATAATAAAGACACTGTCACACCCTGATCCTACAAATACAGGGGAATGATATGGCCGTGCTCCTGCCTAAAGAATGTAACGTTAACGATAAACCAACATAAACCTGCTATCAAAAAAAAAAAAAAATATATATATATATATATATATATATATATATATATATATATATATATATATATCTAAATATTTGATAAAACAAGAAATTGATTATAGAATTAGAATTCTAAAATCCACCAAAAATAATAGATATACTTCATCGAACTAAAAACTAAACCGAATCAAATATCATTTCAAACATATCCAAGAATCTAAACTCCTACCCATAATTCAACTACCAAAAAAAGCTATTTGTCGACATTGCTCTCATCTGACTTGCTACTAGTTGAAAATTAAAAAAAAAAAAAAAAGATTTAGAAAGAATAGAGCAAGCAATCACAACTCAGTGAGTAATACATATTTTTTATAAGTAGATCGAACACTAACTATACATATTTATAAAGCAATACCATAAACTCAGTAATCTCAAATCTAGTATAAAATATGCAGGTAATATGAAAATTGAGTTATAAAATATGCATATAATAGCTCTTTGGTCCCCGACCGTCCCTCTCTTTCTCCCTGAAGGTTTCAGCAAAATAAAGAAGAAGAAGAAGAAGAAGAAAGCCTTTTCAGGCTCAAACGAGCTGAGGATGGAGTGGACTGATGGCCTGACTTAATAGAACTTGGGTTTTGGGCCCTTTTGTTTTTCTTTTTATAGCCGAATTCTTACCGACACCATATCAAGATGGTACCATTTTCATTATTGTGTAGAGTTGACCATCTCAACTGATGAGAACTTGGGAGTTTCAACGTCGTTCACCTATATTGTTTGGCTTGGGCTCCATTCAGTGTTGACGATCGCTGTAGTCATCTTGGCGTTCCAATGTCATTCACCTATTACTTTCCACCTTCCTTGATCATATTGAGAAGAACGTTCCGGTGTGCTAAGACATCAATCCTGGGCGTGTACTTCCCGGTATGCGAGTAATACTGAGCAGTACACCCCTTATCCGCATGCTTGGCAGTGTTATAGTAAAATGGGCACCGATTGCTGATGCTTATTCACTTCAGTAGGGATAGAGCTAGGGTTGATGGACCGTTCAATGTTCCCCAGCACAACTTCCCTCTCATGCATGATCCCGGCCTAGCCAATGTCTCCCAAAGTTGGCTAAAATTCCCCTTCAGCAACACTTTTGGACGACATTGCAGTAATGGTTCCCCTCACAACTCCTATTGCTATTTGCATTCCGGTGGTCCAATTTTTAAGTGGAATTCTTGGCTTCAATTGATCATAAAGGGGTAGAGTAACAGCCACTCTCTCATGGTATAGCAGAAACCTATCTGGTTCTAGTTCAGTTTGAAACTGTTCTCCTCAATCTTTAGTAATATTCCATGATCATGCTACAGAACAATCAGTCACACATCCTCTATAAGAGTAACTCTAGACCTTTCCACATCAACCTCTGCCCTAACATATTCACGTATCTTTCGTTTAGGGTTGCAACTCGAAACTCATCCAGAGAGAAGCTTCAGTTGATTATAATCGTCAACAGTCAAACAAACTTCTCAGCTGCGATGGGAGAAACTGAATGTGCGAAAATTAAAGCCCATCCCCTTATGATCCGCTTCTTCTCTTCTTGACAAGCCAATTCAGTACACGGAAAGCATAAAGAACAATGTCAAATACAGAGAGACAAGATTCGGACCTTTGTTTAATCATTTGGGAAATGAATTGAATCCGAGAAAAAGCCCACCCATAAAAGGTTGACTTTTGTACGAATAGTGGAATGTTACATGACCCGGAAAGAGCGGAAAGTTTCCCCATTTGTAAGCTTTGGCCAGGAAAGCTGAGAAGCTTCAAGTCATCTTTTTCACCCTTGCCATGACCAGAGATAGTGCACAAGCAAGGGAAGAACTGAAGCATCATGTGCTTATAGGGATTGACATGGAATAGTTTAATTCATTTTTCCTTTCTCTGTTATTTCTGTCTGGTTGGAATAACGTAATTTTTTTCAGTGTTGACACCTATTTTTGCAAAAAAAAAAAAATCAATCGAAGGAAAAATAATAAAAAAATTAATTAATATATACTTTTTATTATTTTTTTTTATATATAAAAAAAAAAACGAAATCGATCGGGTCGGGCCGAATCTAGCCTTGGCCCGACCCGCCCCCTTTCCTTTCCTTTTCTTTTTCCCTGTGCTGGGCCCAGCCCATCTCCTCCTCTAGCCCAGCCCGCGAGCAACTCAGTCGTCTTCCCCAACTGGTCTTCGCTGCAAGACCTGCAAAAAAAGAGGAACAGAAGCAGAGCAGCAACAGGTGGAGCAGGGAGATCGGTGGCAGGCGAGCGGCGTGATCCACGGGTCGGGGATGCAGTCCAACCGGCAAGTTGGCAGCTGCCGAAGCCATGTGCGCTTGCCGGTCGAGCATAAAAACCAGAGGAGGAGAATCGACGAAAGCAGGCGGGGGGCACCACAAAAACGCCCGGACCGAAGACGTAGGGCAAGAGAGTCTTCGGAGGGAGAGAAACACGGAAAGCCAAAGAGAGGCGGGACGGTGCACGAGATCCCACTTCTTGACCCCCTTCTTCTGGAACCGTGAGAAACCGAGAGAGTTGAGGAGGAGCCGATAGGAACACAGAGAGAATTGGGAGGGAGATTGAAGCGAGAGATATCCGAGAGAGTGAAGTCGAAGGAGCGTTTTGGCTGCCATCGGTCGTCCGTTCGTGAGTTGCTGTCCATCACAGCTCTTCTTGTTGAACCAGGTAGGTCTTCTCTGCTCATGTATGCTCCATTTTTGTAACTCGTAGGGTCGGAACCCGCGGCTGACCAGTCCAAGCGAGCTTCGGTCCCACTGAACCTCCATTGATATTTCTGTGCATGCTAGTATGCTCATGTAGAAGCCTAAGCTCGATTTGAGTTTCGATCGAGGGAAACCTTCTTGTTTCATTAGTGCAGACCATGTGTTCGACAAAATGCCTTAAAGAAAACCGAAGAGTAGCCGGCGTTTTAACGCCGGACCGACTCATTTTTGCCCCCATGCTTGCCGAATCCTTGTTGCCTTCCTGTATTCATTGTGTTTTCGAGCGGTTGGCGCGATTTTTTTGCATGTATTTGAATCGACAAAACCTCTCGTTGCGTCGGATATAGGTTAGTGGTCGCCGGAATAGGTAGCCGGCGATGGCCGGCGCCGGTTGCGGGGGATGACCGGTGGGCGGCGGTGGTTCGGCGGCCGACGCCGGTTGTGATTTTATTTTGGTTAAGGTTCGGCAAAGAGAACTCATTTTGGAGGGGGTCGTCGAGGAAGAAGATAGGTGCAGGAAAGGGGTGAAGTAAAAAATGAAAAGAAAGAATAGAGAATAAAAAAAGAACACAAAAAAAATAGAAAACCATAAAATGGGAAAAGCTGTCTTCGGGAATGACCATTGAACAGATGCTGCAGTAAAAGAAGCACGAAGAGAAGAAGACCAAAAGATAAAAATAAAATAAAAAATAAACAAAAGAAGAAGAAAAGCATAGGAAAAAATGAAAAGTAAAACAAAACATAAAAAAGGAAAGTAAAAGGGGCTTTGGGAAAGAGGAATCGCAGAAGCAGATGGTGCAGGGAATGCAGTGAGAAAAGACAAACCAAAATTTTTTTTTTTATTCTTTAAAAAAAAAACAAATGAAAACGTTTTTTAAAAAAAAAAAAATATCCAAAAGTGTTGGATCCGGATTTGGGTTGGGTCCACGGGCTGGGTCAGGTTTATCCGGTCCGAACCCGCCCCCTCGAGTATTGTAATATTAAAAAAAAAAATTAATTAATTAATTAATTTTTTTAAAAAAAAATTCGAAAAATGATAAAAATTCAAAAACTCTCCCGAAAATTCAAAAAAACTCAGAAAGCATTAAAAAAATTTCGACCTTTTTAAAAAAAAATACAAAAAAATTAAAAATTAATTTATTTTAAATTAATAAAAAAATTATTTAAAAAAATTAAAAATTAAAAATTTCGAAATTCAAAAATGTCGTGTTTGGTTAGGAATTGCCATGTATTGCCTTTGTAGTGTATTTAGGTCTTTTATTTACTCGTATATTAATTTTATAGCATGTTTAATTTGCATATCTAGTTATGTTTAATTGCACGTATTTAATTTTGCTGTAATTAGGATCCTAGTAGCTATGGTTGTTATTTTAATGATTGCGCACCTGCATGATCACCTCGCATGTTAGTGGATAGGCATAAAATTAATCCAAATTGCTCGACAAAAATCATTTTTGTTAAAATGAACAAGATTAGGTACCGAAAGGGCACTAATTGGTTAATTAGTGTAATCAAGTCCTCGATCCTAGACTCTCTGGTTGCATAGGAAGTGAGGCACGCTCCCATGCCTCACTTAGTTTCTAGCCGACCCCAATAGGCTAGTGGCGATTCCTTTTGTGCAAAATCTTTAAAAATATCCCAACGTCACGCGCGCGGGGTATGGGCCAGGAGGGCCCACCAATTATGGACCTTAGGTTCGTCCTTTAGGCAATACCCCTAAATCTGTTCCCTCCCCCGAGGATAGGTCGCGACACACAGGATCGATTTTGGAGTGTGTTTTCCTTTTCTGTCTTCTAAAAATTATAATCATCGGCTACTAATCAAAGCTTACTGCCGGATTCTTTTTTCCAGCAAACCGTGGGATCTGAGTTCTCATGCTAATCCCCTTAGTGGGGTAAGTGCTACCGATGAAATCCATATCCACTCATTTTCAACCATAAAAGCATATATATTTCAACGACCAATTTTTATACGGCGACTAGTGATCATAACGATCAGTACAATAACAAGAAGCTTTCAGAATGGCGATGAATGACAGGCAGCTCTTTTGCAGAAACAGATCCCGAGTGTTGTAAGAAATCCTAGTGACCATGTAAAGGACACTGACAGATTAATAATAGGAGCGCAATCATATATCAGTCTCCGCCAAGGGGACGGTGCAGGAACCGGGGGTCGTGGAGCTCGTGAACAGATCTGCAGAGCATACCACTTGCTCAAATGTCTTCACCACCTCTGACATTCTGACAACAGGGTCCGGGTTTCCAAATGCACAGCGAAATGCCTAAAGGGCAAGTTGCTCTGCCTCTTCCTTAATGTAATTCTGTGGCGACCTGAGGGTGATCATCGCGGCACGGCATTTTGGATTCATCCCATCAAGCGTAACCAACTCCAACAGAAAGGACGGCTCTTCCCCACTGACGAGCCGGAGGAGCATGACTCCATACACCGGCCCTTGAACGAGCCAAAAACTCCTCCTGGGATCGCCACAAATTCTTTGTCAGCATGTATCAGCAGTATGCTTTGAATGCGAAACCTCACTTTGCCCTGCAAATGAGGGAGCCCCCTGGCAACTCCCACCGCAACTCGTTTCCGTGACAGCGAGTCTCCAAGTTCTAACACAGATTGGTGTCATCAACACTGCTATCACTAAGGAAGGGACAGATTAGAAACCAATCCTTCTCCGAACAGCAGCGGCCAGTAAGGCAAAGCAGAGAGGACCTTAAAGACAGGTGCTCCTCGATGAGATCGGATTGGACGACTGCCCGCTCTTCAGATCGTCCTGAAGTGGAGAAGCTGGAGGTACGGAAGTTGAAAACCATTTCTTTACGGTATGATCTGGTTTTGGTATGTGAAAGTTTCTCGAGATTCTGCTTTCACCTCCCTATGGAAATCAGGAAAAAGATTGTGAAAATGGTTCCGGACTATTTCACGAACTTTTTTGTTGCAATTGCTACCAGTATATGGACTAATTCAAGTTTTACTAACGTCTACTACACGTAGTCAATGAAGTCGATAAATATAGAGAGGTTGTATCGATAATGGAAAATCTCGAATATGATTCTCTAATTGAGGCCGAGAATGATTTCCCTAGGCTTCCTACCAAGCTTGACTGGGCCAACGCAATTGAGGTGGAGTTTGAATGGTAGATGTTGCCAAGCTTGGCCAGCCAAACTAGAGATTCTTGAGTCGAGATAATGTTGGCACAAAAGGTACCCAGATTAAAGGGGAGTGGGCCTACTATAAGTTGACGCAAGGTAAAGTGGAGTGGTTAATATATTTTAATTGGCTCATAATTCATTGATTTAAAATTTTGAGTAAATGTGGGTTCAATCTGATATGTTTACGGCCTTGGACTTGGGCTCTCTTTGCGATCTCCTCCAGTAAAGGTATTGGATTTATGTTTCATACTCTACACTTCCATTTCTTCATAATTGAACTACATTGTTCATGACTGGAAAATCTATTAGTTGTTTCTGAAGCTCGAAGCACGATTGTTTCTCCTTATCAAATCGGACGATAGACTCATGTAATTTTCCAATTCCGAAGAAACTAAAGGTCTAGAAATTGAACGATGAAGAACAAATCGCTTACCTTTCTATTTCTTTTTGTTTCCTTGTTGTAGCGCTAGATAAGTTTACACATATGAAGATTGAAGGCATATTATTATGTCCAAAGTCAAATCTAGGCCAAAGAGGACGGGGAGTAATTGTTGGAGCAAGAGAGCCCAGACAAAGAGCAACTCCCGATGGATTTTATGATGACAAAAGGAGCAGGATCGAATCGAATTATGTACCTAATAGGAAGAGAGCGTCCTTGGATTATATATACAAAAATACTATTAACTCTTTAGAGACATATTTAGACATAACTCCAATGTTTAGAATTATAACTCCAATGTTAAGCATGCTTTGGAATGAAAGACCTCCCAAGAAAGTGCCAGAAAAAATAAGAACACTTGGTATAAGACGAGTCAAAGTGAACAATATCTCAAGTGAGTTAATCCAAAATATAACATTGGTAATAATGTAGTCATTATGTCTAACATTTGAATTTCATCTGCCTAGAGGCGCAAATTTACACTTGCAAGGAACAAATAATATGAGATAGTCAGAAAATATCAAGATAGTACCTTTGTTATTTTCGTGTAGAGCTCACCACCTTAGCTAATGAGAACTTGGAGTTTCAATGCCGTTCACCTGTCATTGTTTGGTTGGGGCCCACTCAGCGTCGGCGGTCACTGTAGTCAAAGTGAAGTAGAATTAGCCCAAGGTCCATTGCATATAGCCAAACCAAATGCTACTGAGTAATGGGATCCTGGGCAAAGCCTTATCCGATTCTTCAAAATATTAATGCAGCAATGCCTTTCAAACTCCTAGCCATTGAACCACCGGAGGTTCGCCCCAGTGGCCACCCTTCCATCTTGAAAGGGGGAGGTTGGGGGTTCAAATCCCCACCTTCTCGGGGGGATTGGGGTGGAGAAGATTTCATTTCAGGAGTGGGTTTCGACTCCCACGCCCTGCAAGGAGGCAGAGCAAAAGTCTGAAAATGAGTGTTAAAGTAAGATTAGAGTAGGACTAACCAAAAAAACAAAAACTTCTAGCCATTGTCATAGCGCAATAATACTTGCTAATGAGGGGAAAATCCAAATGCAAACCCAGAGCCCCTTCGCTATTGAAGCGAATAAACGCAAGTGGCTTTCGGTCAGTCCCCCGGAAGCCTCGCTTAATACATGTGAATCTTAGGACTAACCAAAAAAACAAAAACTTCTAGCCATTGTCATAGCGCAATAATACTTGCTAATGAGGGAAAAATCCAAATGCAAACCAGAGCCCCTTCTGCTATTGAAGCGAATAAACGCAAGTGGCTTTCGGTCAGTCCCCCGGAAGCCTCGCTTAATACATGTGATCAGTGATGCAGGGTTTGTGACGCATGTAATCGCTCCTGCGTTGGGTTTATTGACATGAACGTTTCAAAACTTCAAAACCAAAAATTTCACTTTGCACTTGTTCTAAGTTTACTATTTGATTTGATGTCAAACTCAACGAAGATCAACAATATTGATTCAACCTCTTCTTTAGCTTCTGGACCCGATCAATAGTCGGCAACTGACCTATACTCTTGTGCTCCCTACAGTATATTCTGTGAATGCAATTTTTCATTTTTTTGACAGAAAATTGTCGGTATATTTGGATGATAGGTTATTGACTTTATACTGTCGAGAGGTGATGGGCTCAAAAAATATATGCCCTATACGTGATGAGCTGAGCATGATATCCAAGCCTTTGCTAACACCTGCTTTTGTCATTGAATGACTATGAGCTGCTGGAGCTACCGAAGACTTCGGTCATGATTCATGGTACCTCCTATTTTAGCTATTTCGGCATCTCTCCTGTCACTATGGTTTGTGTTTTTGGTTAAGAAGAAATTATACCGAGTGGTTCACTGTCATTGAAATGACTAATGATCTTTTAAATTCTCAATTAATGACAGAGATGACAACAACACATTGGGAAAAAAAAAAACGCGTGTTTCTCAACTAGTGCATGACCATTGTAAAAATATGATGCTAAGGCTGCTCACTTGCCGGACAACGACATCATCTCGGTCCTGATAGCTCCACTGGATCAAGATGAGATGCTAAGTCAGTGAGGATGCTGCAAGATTGAGGGCTAGTTTGCCAGATATCAGCTACCATCTCCTGTTTTTCACTCTCCCATCTTTCATCTAAGCAGCTTCCGTTTAGAATCTGGACTACCTCCGACATTGTGGGTCGTTTTGTTGATGAATCTTGGAGGCACAAGAGAGCCAGTTTGACTAATTTCTCAGCCTCATACTCATCATAGTCTCCTCTCAAGCTCGGATCAATCAGACCTCCCAGCTCGTTATGTTCCAGAAGATATTTCACCCGCTTAAAACCATTCATTCCTTGATCCTCCGACAAAGGAACAAGAGGCTTCAAACCAGAGACAAGCTTGAGGAGCACCATACCGAATGCGAAGACATCATTCTTTGCCGAGAGTTCCCCTCGCATCATATACTCTGGAGGCATATATCCATATGTACCACATATTCGATAGGTACTGTATAACTCTGCTGATCTTTCCAGAGCCAAAAAGGGCCTCTCGTGGTTGTTTACTGCTTTGGTTTCAGCCATCTGGTGTGGTGCCCCGGCGCTTTTCGACTTCTGGATCTGCTGGTTCCAATCTTTGTGATTCATGAATTTTGCCAAGCCGAAGTCCCCAATTAGAGGTTCAAAGTTCTCATCCAACAAAATGTTCGAAGGCTTTATATCGCAGTGAATTATCTGAAGACTGCAACCCTCGTGAAGATACGAGAGCCCTCTCGCTACTCCTACGGCAATGTGCATCCTGGTAGGCCAATCGAGAGTGGGCTGTAATACGGTGCGCTCCTTTAACTGGGAAGTTACACTTCCATTGACCGCCAATGGATATACCAGCAGGTACTCTACCGGTTCTGTTCTCGTCTTTCCTTTCTTGACAGGTTTTTGCGGTTCCGTTGAATCGCAAAAGCCTAGTATTTGGATCAGATTCCGGTGCCTGGCCATACTCCCAACCTCCACTTCAGCAGAGCCAGACAGTCGGAAACATCTCTTGATTGCCACCAGAGATCCATCAAGCAAAATTCCTCTGTAGACCGTACCAAACCCACCTCGGCCCAAAACATTCTCTTTGCTGAAATTGCCAGTCGCGACTTCCAGTTCCTGGTACGTAAATTTTCGAAGCTGCACCTGGGGATGAAGTAATTGGAGCTTCGAGTCGTCGGATGATGTCTTCGCCCTCCTGCAAGAAACCTCGACGGCAGGGACAGCGAACCCACAAGAAACGCCTTCAGCGGCTCTGCCCGCGACAGCCATGGCTCGGGTGAAGCTCTTGCCAAGTGGAAGGCAAGCGGTGGACAACGGAGGAGGAGTAGGCGGAGCAGACAGAGTGGAAACATCGACATCCTGGGTGAGATCGATGGTGTAAAATTTGAAAACCATCTTTCTGATGCAATCAGTATTGCTGGTATGTGTCTGTATGGTTCACGCTCTGAAAGGGTGGAAGATTTGATTTAAATGGAGCCTATGGCCCCGGTTTCACGTCAACTGGGTTGTTTCTAGGAAACATCCTGGAAGGTACCTGCTGCTGAACTTATTAGCCCCGGAAGCATCCCTGAAATTTTCCTTTTCTCCGTGTTGTTACAAAGTCAAAACCAAATCCTGTTGCAACTTAACGTGCAACCGTGAGGGGTGCGAGACGACGACGCGTACGCTTCGTCTGGTCCCACTAGTAGGGAGACCCGGCGTCGGGTCAAAATCATTTCCTAAATCGATTTATCTGAAAATTACGCATGCCAACTCAAGATTGATTATTAGTGTTGATAATCGTGAAAAAATCAGCAGTGATTTTTGGATGCGTGGATGGATTTTGAATTAGAGTGAGTGATTTCTTTTTAGATGTAAAAAATTCATGACAAAATTAAGGTTGGACTTAAAGTTTGAGATTTTTTTAGGAAATTAGATCATGGGACTATATATACGTCTTTAAAAAATATGACCATCTTAAGTTGTATATAGTTTTTTTTCGAAGGATTCCATTCATAGCAATCAAATAAGAAGAACTACAAACTCCATTATCCCAATACTTTTTCTCTTGACATATAGAATAAAACTTGAAAAATCACAAATTCTTGATTAATAAACATCAATTTTTTTTTTTGACAAAATTAGATCACTCTTCTTTTGAATAAAAAATTGACGGCCCAATAGGGTCTGGTTTTGAATAAGCATTAAGTATTTCAAAAAAATTTCACTTTAGTTATAAAATATTTTGAATTTTCCAAAAACAATGACAAATTTGATATAATCCTCACTTGAATGTCACAATTTTTTTCAACCAATTAATTATCATAACTTCTAAAAAAACATTTACTTAAGTGTCATAACTTCCTATCGATCACTTAAATATGAAATTTTTTTATAAACATTTATCCAAGTGTTAGAAATCCAACTTAATATAACATTTATGGAGAATGTTTTTAAAAAGTTTATGACACTTAAATGATTAGAAAAAAGGTCATGGCACTGGAGTTATAAAAAAAAAAACTATCACAATCAAGTGAGGGCTGTTACTGACACAAAAAAAGTGAGGGCTGTTATGGCACTCGTGATATCTCTTTCCTGACTTTTCAATCAACAAAAAAAGAAGAAGTCAATTTCCTCGTAACTTCCGAAGCAACTCTCGCCCCAGCAACTGAAACTCTCTCGCCATCTCCTGGAAGTGAGAAGCTTTCTTCCGTCTCCTTCCTCTATCGCGCATTTCGCCATTCTAATGCATTCGAGCTTTCGAAGGATCGCCTACTCCGACGTCCACCTCTCCCTGACCCGCCACCGCCGCGTCACCCGCAGAGCCCTTAACGCAGCCGCAGCTCAAAACACTCGTCCTCAGTCGCTACACCAAGAATGGCAAGTTCTCCGTTCTCGCCCGCCACTTCCTGGCTTCGCCCTCTGTCCTCCTCGCCGCCCCAAGCCCTCCCGAGGCGGCTCCCCTGCCTCCGCCTCCTTCTTCTTTACTCGAGTCGGTGTCGAGGCGCTTCTCGCTTTCCGAAATGGGCCGCGAGATCGCCGAGGGCCGGTTCGACGTTGCGGCGTGCTGCGTCGCGATGGCGCCCTCGAGCAAGAAAGGTGAGCCCCTGCTCCTGCCCGGCTTGAAGCTGAAGGTCTTGATCGAGGCCCTCAGGATGGTTCTGGAGGTCGTATATGACGAGAGGTTCGCGACTTTCGCTTACGGCGGGCGGGTCGGCATGGGGCGCCACACGGCTGTGCGATACTTGAAAACCTCTGTGCAGAATCCCAGCTGGTGGTTCACTGTGAAATTCGACAGACAGAAGTTTGACTGTGCACATGGGAGCAAACTGTGTAAGGTCATTGAAGAGAAAATCGACGACTCTCTTTTCATTGATTTGATAAGGAGGCTGTTTGAGTGCCAAGCCGTGAGCATTGAATTGGGCGGGTGTTATTTGGGGAGAGGGTTTCCTCGAGAGCGGCTTGTATGCAATTTTGATTAACATATATACTTCAATGGACTCGACAAGGAAATTCAGGATTCGCCAAGCCCGAATGCGCATGTCCAGACAAGCGTCTTGGTTATAATAGTTTGCAAAAACCTTATGAACACATAGGTTATCTTTACCAATTAATCGAGCAGTCTGTCATCAGTAACAAGCATCAAACACCACAAATCTTCACGAAAGATGTGAAATATGCATACATTAAAATATGCAGACAATGACAGCGACTTTAATTGGGTCGCTCTACACTAAAGTTATAAGCGTTCCCTTCAACCATCCTGACCACTTGCGACATGTCGGGGTGTCTCCATGGCGACCTCTCTGTACACGCTATAGCTAATTTAACCAACTTCAGCATCTCTTCTTCCACGTACTTCCCTTGCAAAGAGCGGTCAATCAGCACATCCAGATTCCTTTCATCAAAAGCACTTTCACCCATTCGAACACATTACAGTCATTGGCAAGTCGAGCCAGATCCAAAATGCTCCTTCCCGTTATCACTTTGAGAAGCATGACCCCATATGCATATACATCAGTCTTTGTCGAACATATCCCAGTGATGAAGTACTCGGGATCCACAGGCCCATGTGTTCCGGCCACATTACTTTCGACCCAAATTTCTTCATAGTCCATCAACACTGCCAGTCCAGAATCTGAGAGAGCTACTCGGTATTTCTCATCCAACAGAACATTCGAAGCTTTAATATCTCTATGGATGATCTCGGAATGGCAGTCTTCATGCAAGTAAGCAAGTGCCCTGGCAACTCCGGTCGCAACCCTTATCCTTACTGACCATTCTAGGGAGGTCCCTCGAAACTGAAAGATTTGACAGAGATGATCTCAAGTGATTTGCTACGCTTCCACGAGGCATAACGGATAAACTAGAAATAGTTCTGTAGGTATGATGCAAAACCCAAGCAGACTGAGCACGTTGCGGTGCTTGACTGTGCTGCTCACTTTCAGTTCCGTCAGGAGAAATCTCTTGACAGCTACTAGACAACCGTCCACTAAGCTTCCCTTATAAACCGTGGAAAATCCGCCCTCACCCAGAACACGGGCAAAATTGTTTGTCATAAGTTGTACCTCACGTAGAGAAAACCTCCTGACTAGTCCTAGGTGTCTTTCCAAATCCTCTTCAGAAGACATACAATTACTTGAAGAATCCCCCGGTTGCTTCTTCAAGACTCGCCGCCACCATGGAAGCTGGCTTGGTAGGGCTGGGCATGAAGAAACGGAGGGAGTAGCATCTCCTTTCACGATAGACCTTACAAAACTGCACCTTGCTTTGCCAAAGGATAGCGATGGAGGACTTGCTGGCAGCGACGAACCCGGGCGGGTATTGAACATGTCCTCTATGTAACTGGAGATTAGTGTTGGAATAATTAAATATTAAACAACACTTTCATCTAGCAGTTTAAACTTTTAGAATAATTGACAGCAGTCCCACAAAATCCCATATGGTGTCAGACCTAGATGTTTTGAGTTCAAATATTTTCAGATCCCATTTACCTCTCCAATTAAATATGTCCACACTTAGTCTTAGTCAAAAAGACTAGACTGAGTATGAGGAAGTGTTGAAATAATTAAATATTAAACCACGCTTTTGGAATAATTAAATATTAAATCAAGCTTTTGTCTAACAGCTTGAACAGTTGTCGAATTATTTGCCTTTTGCCTTTCCCTACATTAGATAAAAGAATTTGTAAACCAGATGAAAACGAAACGAAGTTTTTCGTAGCTGTCGAATTATACAGTTCATTACATGAAGAAAGTGTTGCTCTGGTCAGGCACTACAACGCTTGTGACAACAGCGGTTTCCTCTCTTACATTAGAAAACACAAAACTAGAAGGCCAAGAACTATGGAAATCTTCCCCTACCTGGAATGGAACTTGGCAGAACAGCATATGCACTTCAGAAAGTTCTATCTTCTTGAGCCATCCACCTAAGTGTCCTTCAGGAACTCACTGACTGACCTATAACTAAAAGGTACGAAAAATTAAAAGGAAAAAAAATGGTGGGAGTTAGTCAGACAGCCCTCTCCCTTCGTCACGCTCGCGTCACACAATCCACCAGTCTTCGATTCCTATCTCCTTAGGTCTCAAGGAGGTATGAGTCTATATATCAGAACACATTCTAGTAAGGTCGTGACGTCCCCCTCTCACTCCCCACCTTAGATACCGATTATTCTTCGAGCGTCCTCTCGATGTGGGACTTTAGGAAGTCGCGCGCATTAAGTGCACTCAACCCAGAACCTCCCTCCCCTGATTTCTTCTCCTCTTTTTTCTTCTGTTTATCTGTTTGTCGTCTCACAGCTTAGCTAGGGGCGCTTGTTAGTGTTTTCGTTTGCAGGTTCTTTGCGTTCAACAGAGAATGCAACTTCACCTGAATGTAGAAGTGAACGATACTTTGCTGTTGCAGACCCATAGTCTTGTCTTTTTTGAGTAGAGGAGAGATGCATTAAATGGCTGATAGTCAAAGGCTGCCGATTGGGCTCGGTATAATCCAACACCGTTTTCAAGCCCACTTGAGAGGGAGGGAGAGAGGGAGGGGGGGAGGATACAAATTATTATTTTTATGAGACTTTCCACTTTTATCTTCTCATTTTCAAATCAACCTTTCTACTAGGTGTCGAAGGAGGATTGTAGGAGGAGACATGTCACTTCCTCCCTCCCTTCCTCCTCCTTTTTTAATCTTTTTTTTTTTTTCGCTATTCCATATATATTTTAATTTTACTTTTCAAAGTATCAATAAGGGATGAAAATTATGAGCCAAATATAAAGTTATTTATAGGTATTCTAGCGATCAAAAGTTCGTATTTGCAAGCGTTTGTATTCATTCAGAACAAGTACCATTGAACAAAGATATTGACCAATTGAATGGGTTAAATCAAATTAGTATCTGTCCATATTAAATTAAAAGTTGAACAGTTCTATAATTCCTTATTTTGTCAGACATACCTCAAAATTTGAAATTGAAAAATATTCTTAATATATATTTATATGAAATCCTCAACTCCAAGCCTTACATAAGTCAGCTTTGGCAAAAACAATGGAGGCGGGACTTTTCTTTGTGGGTGAGAAATGAAAGAAGAAGAGCTTAAGAAAGAAAGATGGTCGTCCCAAGTATGTCTTAGCTTGGGTTTTACAATTCCTTGTTTTTCCATATATAATCATTAGCTTGTGCTACTTTATCAAGCAAAAGAGTTGCAGAAGATAAACAACGTGATGTGTGGTGTACTATATAATATACTTATGTGACGCTTCCAGTACATCATGGCTAATGAATTTATTAAAGTCTTTTCACTTTTTAAGCATGCATAAGCATGTACAGTTAAAGAATATCGAGGACATATAAAAATTCAAAGGAACACACATGGATATGCAAACCCAACAACCTCATTTCATTTCTTATTTATATATGTTTTAGGTAATGGGGTTGGGGTACACTAGGGGACAAGCCAAAGATACAACTACTCCATACCACACCCAAAAGTTCTAGCAGCTGTACCATCCCAACCTGGATACTATGTATGTACTATGTCATTTATCTCCCACCCATGGTACGTCCGAAATCTTAGCCTAGTCTTCCCAAAATGCTACTAATTTGAGAAATAATGATCAACCATGAGTGAGCACAAAGCTCAGTAAGCAAACTACTAATTAGTCTATACCACATAAGTCAGTAATAGCACATGCGATGAAGTTTAAATATACAAGACAAGAGATCATTACGATATCAACTTGCCTGAGAACCTTTCTTAAAATCAAAGTAGCAAATATAAAACATTTCCTCTGAAAACAATAATCCAGTAAAACTTGAATGAAATCGGAAAATCCCAATGATCATCTTTACTATGAATTAGCTGCCACCATCTTTCGGAGAACCTTGTTACCTCCCGGGCATCTCGCACCCATCAAGCATTGCGAGGACATTTTGGGGAACCATGTTACTCCCTCAGGCATCCAAAGGAACTCAATTACCCCTCCAGGCATCCCTACTACAACTCGGGGCATCGTAGTCATTGGGACTCATGGTATTCCTAAATCACACACTCATCCCATGGTGCAACAATTCAATCATTCAATTTAACATGCCATCCACCATGCTAATGCATGAGAATCAAATTAGTTTCAAAATTCTCTGTCCATTTGTAAATAAGAGAAATGGTACAAAACAGTTAGTTGGCCGTGCCAGTTGAATAAGACAGGTTATAAAAGGAGTTTATTCAAAATCCCAAAATTGATAGTAAAAGGGGCAAGTCACTAGAAAATTTTCAAGTAAATCAATTTCAAAAATTCAACACAATGTGGATGAGACTCCAAGGAACGTTTTTCCTAAATAACTCAAAACCCGGTTCAGCTTGGAATTGCGCATTTTGAAAGCTTAAATGAGTTCCAAAAATCATGGGAAAATTGCACATCATAATTTAAGATGTGGTCTAAAAATTTCATGATAACATTTTTCCAAATATTTTGTTCAAAACTCTGTGGAAAATAAAAACCGAGTAAAGGTCAATAAAAATCCGAGAAAATAGTTTCAGACCTACTTCAGTTTTTCAAACATATTTTGAATATATGAAGTCCGAAAAATCTGAAATTGAAGTATGTTATAGAACAAAGTAAGCATTTTGTGAAGAAAGCCTCACAAAATTCATACAACAAGAACCAATATAAAATTGGCAAAAGTATGATCTACTGAACCAAAAATAGCCGTATCCTCGGATTCGCTCACGACTTGTGCTATTTAAGCCCAAACCAGCACAAATCCCAACAATCCAATATTTCAACAACACAACAGTGAACTCAATAAACCATAATTTTAACAATGCTCGCAATGTACGTTTTCTGAAATCATTGACTAACACGACTATGTATGAAATCAACCAAGACGACTAAAATCTGATGAAATTGACCTCGACACGCAGCAATCAACCTACATAACATAAAAGGGAAGGCAATTTACTTGCCTCGAGTCCGTAGAAATGTCTTGCGTTAGTTAGGAAGGTTGCGAGAACCTGAGTTACGATTGGTCCTCCTTCGGTTTGAGACAAACCGAGAAACACGAACAGGAACAGCGCTGGTTGGCTGGTCTGGTTGAACGAGGGCGCATTGCCGGTGAAGGTGGCGGCGAGTTGTGGTGTCGCGCGGCCAAGGGACTGAACGAAAAGGGCGGGATGTGAGCGTGTCTGGGCGATGCTGAAGGTTGAATGAAGAAACATGGGCGGGCTGGATTTAAATTTTTGGTTCTTCTCTCTTTCCACCGTCTTTGCACGGTCTTGGTCAACATTTTCAACTCGTGGCAGCCCCAAGGAGAAGACAGCTAGAGGGGAACGTGGCTTGGCCGGGTAAATTTTCATTTACCTCTTTCACTGCTTCACGGGCGTGGTCAACATTTGATTGCCACATTACTCCCACTCGTGGCAGCCCAAGGAGAAGCCGGCCGGGTGAGGTTACGTGGGTTTGGGGCTAAAGACTCGGCAGAAATTTTGGTGCCTCGTCTTGTCATAGTTGGCGGCCAATTGAAGCGCCAATTGGAGAAGACTCGGCCAGGCCGAGCGGTGCGGCAACGTGGTGGTGGTGCGGTGACATGACGATAAGGTGGCGTGGTGATGACGGGGACAAGCTGAGGTGGCAAGTCCTTGTAGTGGTGCGGTCTGATGATGAGCTTGATTACATGACGTGAACCATTAAGCATTTGAGGCTCACTACCCCCATCGAGCGAAAATCCGGATGTCACAACTTATATCTCCAATGACTAGGCGGGAAGACCCCGTACACCTTAACTATAGTTTCATAGTGACAACCATGCTTAAATGTGTAGGATTGGGGGGAGGGGGGGTTGTGATGCATAAATTTGGGGATTATTTGTTTGTGTTATTTTTCTGGAATTCATGTGCGATTGGTGACACATGACTTTTGTTTGTATTTTTGGCTAGGAAGAAATTATAACACGTGGTTCACTTTTATTGAAATGAATGATGATCTTTTACAACAGTCATTGATCAAATTCCATAGAAATGGGAAGCGCGTGTTTCTGGACTAGTGCATTACAGCTGTGCTCGCTTCCAGGACAAAGGCGTCATCTCGGTCCGATAGCTACTCTGGATCAAGACGAGATGCAGAGTCGGCGAGGGTGCTGTCAGATTCTCCTAGCGCAAAACCAAGTACCATCTCCTCTTTTTCACTCTCCCATCTGTCATTTAAGCTGCTTCCTTTGAGAATTTGGATTGCCTCCTGTCACACCCCAAAACTATAAAGAATAGGGATGACACGGCCGTCCTTCCACACAAAAGACGCAGCCTCAAACACAACCAACAACCTGATATCAACTTTTATATATATATATATATATATATATATATATATATATATATATATATATATATATATATATATATATATACATACATATCGAGATAGACCAACAGATTGGTTGCAACATCGAGTTTCTATAATCCACCAAAAAGAAATATACAAATAGAACTCGAGACAAACCAAACACTAGCAAGGAAAGTGCACCACTTCCTTAGGCCATACCCAAAATAGAACTCCCCAAAAAGTTTCCCATCGACGGCGCACTCGCTCTATTCGCCACTAACCGAGGAACCCGAAAAGATTAAAGGAGGAGTGGAATGAGCAACAACAGCTCGGTGAGTAGTACATATCTTCTAAGCGGATCGAACAACCACTATGCATGTATACAAAACAATACCAAACTTCATAACGTCAATTCAATATATAAAATACATATTGAATCATAAAAGACTTATTTGATATCATCAAGGCTTTATACTAATATAGAAAACTCATTTAAATCATCATCAAAAGTCAAGTATCAATGGTCAAGTCCATTGAATAATCTCTTCATCAAATATCACATATCAATGGTCCATCCATTGATTAATCTATTGCTCAATATTCCATCATAGTCACGACACAACGCCTTGTGACAAGGCGACCAAGTTTTTCCCCTTGGCAAGGTCTCCACCTACAAAGCCGATGGCTGGGCCCAGAAGGATATCCTAAACCTGGTATGCATACCCCAAAAACCCCTCATTGGGTTCACAGTCATATTGAGCATAATAACGATCATCCAAAACCAAAAATTCAATCCATAAATCAATATCGTAAATCAAGCAAATAACCTTTTGCCCATCATCCATTTCTCAAATCATCATAACCTTTCCATCAATCGGTCGCAAAGCAATTTCATATATATTTCTCCACAAACTTTATATAATACGCTTTTCAAATACTCATAATCAACCGTAGGGTAGTAAATGCTCGATCCGACTTTTATGCAATAAAAATGCTCTTCTCGATTCAATATATATATATATATATATATATATATATATATATATATATATATATATATATATATATATATATTTCAAGACATGATTTTATAAAACCAAAGAAGATATAGTACCACTCACCTCGACGTCTATGACCAAACGACGAACGATACTCGTATCGTCGAACTCAATGCCCTATCAAATAACCGATGAATAATGTTAAAATCTAAAAAAAAAAAAAAAACTCTTATCTTAACTACGAAACGACTAAATTACGCCTTAACTATAACAAAAGGACTTCTACGCGCTAACAAAACGCAACACGGAGTTAAACGCAAAACTTGATCACGCCCCTAACTTCCTCCTCCGAACCCCGATCCAAACGAATTTATAGTCCATAGAGAGCCCTTGACACATATTACAAGAATCCCAACTTCACCGTCTCAAAATCAAGCCGAAAGGTGACAAAATATAGGCCCGAAGCTGCTGGACGCTACTGTTCACTGCGCGCGGAAACTTTGAAATTTTGTTCCGGACAAACCACAAGCTCAAATCACGATCCGTAAAATCCCATGGCTCCACAACACCCTAAATTATCATTCCTATGAAAAAGCGCGGCTCAACGACTCCAAAATCGGACTTCGCCACTTGATTTTCCAAAAATTCCGAATTTGAGCCCTAAACTCAAAAATAACTTCAATCGGACAAACGAGGGGCCTAATCTCTTACCGGGTGCCATGTTATAGAGTAGAGCCGGCTTGGCGAGGCATCCGTGGTGTGCACGTGCCAAAAACCCTTTCCTTTCTTCTCCTTTCTCCTCCTCTTCTTCTTCTTCTTCTTTTCTTCTCCTTTTCTCTCTGCCCGAACGTGGGCTTGCTTTCTCTTTTATCTCTCCCCTTTTTTTCTGTTTTCTTTTTATTTCTTGCTTTATTTAAAGTGGGTCCCACCACCTTTTCTTTTTCTTTTCTTTCTTCTCTCTTTCCTTCTTTCCCCGAATGTTCACGGTGCCTCCTCATCACTCTTCTTCTTCTTTGACTTTTCAACATTCTTTTTCTTTTTCTTCTTTTGGGCCCACAAGCCTAATATTACACCTCCGACATTGTGGGTCGTTTTGTTGGTGACTCTTGGACGCACAAGAGAGCCAGTTTGACTAATTTCTCAGCCTCTTTCTCATCGTAGTCTCCCCTCAAGTTCGGATCGACCAGACATCCCAACTCGTTATGTTCCACAACGTCTTTCACCCCCTTAAAATCATGGATTCCTATTCTGTCTAGAGGGTCCTCTAAACGATTCCTCGAACCAGAGATGAGCTCGAGGAGCACCACCCCGAATGCGAAGACATCATTCTTTGCTGAGAATTCCCGTGCATCACGTACTCTACATCATTCTTTGCTGAGAAATTCCCATGCATCGCGTACTCTGGAGGCATATATCTATATGCACCATATATTTGATAGGTACTGTATAACTTTTCTGATTTATCCAGAGCAGCCATCTGGTGCAGTGCCCTGGCGCTTTTCGACTCCTGGATCTACTGCTTCAAATCTTCATGATTCACGAATTTTGCCGTGCCGAAGTCCCCAATGAGAGGTTCGAAGTTCTCATCCAACAAAATGTTCGAAAGCTTTATGTCGCGGTGAATTATCTGAAGACTGCAATCCTCATGAAGATACGAGAGCCCTCTCGCCACTCCTTAGGCAATGTGCATCCTGGTAGGCCAATCGAGAGGGGGTTGCAATGCAGAGCACTCCCTCAAGTGGGAATCCACATTTCCGTTGACCGCCAATGGATATACCAACAGGTACTCTACCGGTTGTGACCTTGCCTTTCTTTTCTTGACAGGTTTTTGTGGTTCCATTGAATCGCAAAAGCCGAGCAGGTGGATCAGATTCCGGTGCCTGGTCATACTCCCAACCTGCACTTCAGCACAAGCCTGCACTTCAGCATCGCCACATGCTCGGGCACATCTTTTATTGCCGCCACAGATCCATCAAGCAAAATTCCTCTGTAGACCCTACCAAACCCACCTTCTCCCAAAACATTCTCTTCGCTGAAATTGCCAGTCGCGACTTTCAGTTCCTGGTATGTAAATTTTCGGAGCTGTTCCTGGGGATGAAGTAATTGGAGATTCAAGTCGTCAAATGGTGTGGTCGGCCTCCAGCAAGAAAACTTGACGGCAGGGGCAGTGAACCTGCAAGAAACGCCTTCAGCGGCTCTGCCCACCACAGCCATGGTTCGGGTGAAGCACTTGCCAAGTGGAAGGCAAATGGAGGACGACGGAGGAGGACTAGGTGGTGAAAACAGAGTGGAAATAGCGACATCCTGGGTGAAATCGATGGTGTAAAATTTGAAAACCATCTTTCTGATGCAATCTGTATTGCTGGTATGTGTCTGTATGGTTCACGCTCTGAAAGGGTGAAGATTTGATTTAAATGGAGCCTATGCCCCTGGTTTCGCGTCGACTGGGCTGTTTCAGTCTCCGCTCGTTCAGTCTCTCCAGTCTTGGTCAAGAAGTTCCTCCAACGGATCTCTTTAGTAATCAACTGAGGAGCTTCTCTCTGGATGAGCTTCGAGTTGCAACCAGAAGCTTTAGCCGCAAAAATAAGTTGGGTGAAGGCGCATTTGGACCGGTTTACAGAGGATGCTTGGCCGATGGCTCCACGGTTGCAATAAAACGACTGAGGGAATTTTCTGAAGATTTACTCAAACAGTTTTGGACTGAAGTGGAAGTGGCAGGCATCGTTCCACACCTGAATTTGTTAAGACTGGTTGGGTTTTGTGATACGGAGCGAGAGCACTTGTTAGTCTATCCCTTTATGGTTAATGGCAGTCTAAACTTCCACTTAGGAAAGCAAGTCATCTCGCCGATTAATTGGTCGACCCGGATGAGAATAACTTTAGGAGTTGCGAGGGCGCTAGCGCACTTGCATGATCAATGTCATCCAAGCATCATCCATCGCGATGTGAGTTGTTCAAACATATTGTTGAATGAGGAATTTGAGCCAGTTTTAGGAGACTTTGGCTTGGCCAGAATCATGCATGAGAGGGATATTGTGGTGGGAAACGTCGAATGGTCCCTTGATTGCAGAAATTTTAGACGTGGGCGTTCTTTAGACATATCCCCGCACCGCTACCATGGTACTTACGTCAACACCGTCGTGCGTTTTCATACAGGGTACGTAGCTCCGGAGTACTTGGCTACAGGCAAATGTACGTGGAGGGTTGATGCATATGCATACGGAAATATGCTTCTCGAGCTCATCACAGGAAAGCAGCTTTCTAATCATGGAATTGGAGGAGTTCACCCCGCTGATTGGCTGAGAGAATATGTAGAAGACAACAGCTTGGAGACAATCGTTGATCCCAAATTGCAGGGTAGCTACTTGAAAGACGAAGCAGTGCGCGTTCTCCAATTGGCATTGCTCTGTGTACGTATAAATCCGGCAAAACGACCAAAGATGTCCGAGGTGGTCAGCATGCTTGAGAACTCAGATCATGATACGGGGATTTGCAGTGAAGCTGATTCTCAGTTGGATTATAATCAGAATCTATGTGAGACCGATTCCAGCACTCCCTACCACTCCTTCCCGCCTTCTCCATCTTCATCAGAGATTGCATAAAGTCATCTCTCTCACTTTTGCTGTAAAATTTAGCTTCCACATTTCAGTTATTATTCCCCTTATACGTTCATCAGTGGAACTTTTAAGTCCCCAAATCATTTTTATCTTGAGTCATTATGCCCGTTTAGAATTTGGACTACCTCCGACATTGTGGGTCGTTTTGTTGATGAATCTTGGAGGCACAAGAGAGCCAGTTTGACTAATTTCTTAGCCTCATACTCATCATAGTCTCCTCTCAAGCTCGGATCAATCAGACCTCCCAGCTCCTTATGTTCCAGAAGATATTTCACCCGCTTAAAACCATTCATTCCTTGATCCGACAAAGGAACAAGAGGCTTCAAACCAGAGACAAGCTTGAGGAGCACCATACTGAATGCGAAGACATCATTCTTTGCCGAGAGTTCCCCTCGCATCATATACTCTGGAGGCATATATCCATGTGTACCACATATTCGATAGGTACTGTATAACTCTGCTGATCTTTCCAGAGCCAAAAAGGGCCTCTCGTGGTTGTTTACTGCTTCGGTTTCAGCCATCTGGTGTGTTGCCCCGGTGCTTTTCGACTTCTGGATCTGCTGGTTCCAATCTTTGTGATTCATGAATTTTGCCAAGCCGAAGTCCCCAATTAGAGGTTCAAAGTTCTCATCCAACAAAATGTTCGAAGGCTTTATATCGCAGTGAATTATCTGAAGACTGCAACCCTCGTGAAGATACGAGAGCCCTCTCGCTACTCCTAAGGCAATGTGCATCCTGGTGGGCCAATCGAGAGTGGGCTGTAATGCGGTGCGCTCCTTTAACTGGGAAGTTACACTTCCATTGACCGCCAATGGATATACCAGCAGGTACTCTACGGGTTCTGTTCTCGTCTTTCTTTTCTTGACAGGTTTTTGTGGTTCCTTTGAATCGCAAAAGCCTAGTATTTGGATCAGATTCCGGTGCCTGGCCATACTCCCAACCTCCACTTCAGCTGAGCCAGACAGTCGGAAACATCTCTTGATTGCCACCAGAGATCCATCAAGCAAAATTCCTCTGTAGACCGTACCAAACCCACCTCGGCCCAAAACATTCTCTTTGCTGAAATTGCCAGTCGCGACTTCCAGTTCCTGGTACGTAAATTTTCGAAGCTGCACCTGGGGATGAAGTAATTGGAGCTTCGAGTCGTCGGATGATGTCTTCGGCCTCCAGCAAGAAACATCGACGGCAGGAGCAGCGAAATGGGCCGCGAGATCGCCGAGGGCCCCAAGCTCTCCCGAGGCGGCTCCCCTGCCTCCGCCTCCTTCTTCTTTACTCGAGTCAGTGTCGAGGCGCTTCTCGCTTTCCGAAATGGGCCGCGAGATCGCCGAGGGCCGGTTCGACGTTGCGGCGTGCTGCGTCGCGATGGCGCCCTCGAGCAAGAAAGGTGAGCCCCTGCTCCTGCCCGGCTTGAAGCTGAAGGTCTTGATCGAGGCCCTCAGGATGGTTCTGGAGGTCGTATATGACGAGAGGTTCGCGACTTTCGCTTACGGCGGGCGGGTCGGCATGGGGCGCCACACGGCTGTGCGATACTAGAAAACCTCTGTACAGAATTCCAGCTGGTGGTTCATTGTGAAATTCGGCAGACAGAAGTTTGATTGTGCACATGTGAGCAAACTGTGTAAGGTCATTGAAGAGAAAATCGACGATTCTCTTTCCAATGATTTGATAAGGAGGCTGTTTGGGTGCCAAGCCGTGAGCATCGAATTGGGCGGGTGTTATTTGGAGAGAGGGTTTCCTCGAGAGCCGCTTGTATGCAATTTTGATTAACATATACTTCAATGGACTCGACAAGGAAATTCAGGATTCGCCAAGCCCGAATGCGCATTTCCAGACAAGCGTCTTGGTTATAATAGTTTGCAAAAACCTTAAGAGCACATAGTTTATCTTTACCAATTAATCGAGCAGTCTGCCATCAGTAACAAGCATCAAACACCACAAATCTTCACGAAAGATGTGAAATATGCGTACATCAAAATATGCAGACAATGACAGCGACTTTAATTGGGTCACTCTACACTAAAGTTACAAGCGTTCCCTTCAACCATCCTGACCACTTGCGACATATCGAGGCGTCTCCATGGCGACCTCTCTGTACACGCTATAGCTAATTTAACCAACTTCAGCATCTCTTCTTCCACGTACTTCCCTTGCAAAGAGCGGTCAATTAGCACATCCAGATTCCTTTCATCAAAAGCACTTTTCACCCGTTCGAACACATTACAGTCATTGGCAAGTCGAGCCAGATCCAAAATGCTCCTTCCCGTTATCACTTTGAGAAGCATGACCCCATATGCATATACATCAGTCTTTGTCGAACATATCCCAGTGATGAAGTACTCGGGATCCACATGCCCATGTGTTCCGGCAACATTAATTTCGACGCAAATTTTTTCGTAGTCCATCAACGCTGCCAGTCCAAAATCTGAGAGAGCCACTCAGTATTTCTCATCCAACAGAACATTCGAAGCTTTAATATTGCAATGGATGATCTTGGGATGCAGTCTTCATGCAACTAAGCAAGCGCCTTGGCAACTTCGGTCGCAACCCTCATCCTTACTGACCATTCTAGGTAGCGGTGTCAAAAACCGAACCGAAAACCAAACCGAACTGAAAATCGAATCAAACCGAACCGAAAAGCTTGATTTTTTCGATTCAGTTTTCATTCGGTTTGGTTTTCATTAGAAACCGAAATTGTTTTTATCGGTTCGGTTTTTATCGGTTAATCGAACCGAACCAAACCAACAAACCGATAAGAGCTTATTTCTTGGAAACGAAAAATATATAACAGAAAAAAAACAAAATAAAAATAAAAAACTAAAAAAGAAATCGAAAACTAAAAGCTAAAAACCAAAAACCGAACCGAACCAATCGGTTCAATTCGTATTCGGTTCGGGTTTCATTCGGTTCAGTTCGGAAGTTTTTCCTAACGGTTCGATTCTGTTCGGAGATCACTCGTTCATCTAAGGATGCCTAACCACCGCTCCAAGAATTCGGGGATTATTTGCTTTTATTATTTTTTGGGAATCCATGTGCGATTGGTGACACGTGAATTTTGTTTGTATTCTTGGCTAGGAAGAAATTATAGCATGTGGTTCACTTTCATTGAAATGAATGATGATCTTTTAAAATCTAAATTGATGACGGTGATGACAACAGCTATTGACCAAACTCTAGAGAAAAGGGAAGCGCGTGTTTCTCGACTAGTGCGTGACAGCTGTGCTCGCTTCCAGGACAAAGGCGTCATCTCGGTCCTGATAGCTCCTCTGGATCAAGATGAGATGCAGAGTCGGCGAGGGTGCGTCCTGATAACTCCTCTGGATCAAGATGAGATGCACAGTCGGCACGGGTGCTGCCAAATGCTCTTGGCAAAAGAGCAAGTACCATCTCCTCTTTTTCACTCTCCCATCTGTCATTTAAGCTGCTTCCTTTGAGAATTTGGACTGCCTCCGACATTGTGGATCGTTTTGTTGGTGACTCTTGGACGCACAAGAGAGCCAGTTTGACTAATTTCTCAGCCTCTTTCTCATCGTAGTCTCCCCTCAAGTTCGGATCGATCAGACGTCCCAACTCGTTATGTTCCACCGTGTCTTTCACCTCCTTAAAATCTTTGATTGTTTTTATGCCTCGACGCTGCCAATGATAAACCTTCAAACCAGAGATGAGCTCGAGGAGCACCACCCCAAATGCGTAGACATCATTCTTTGCTGAGATATTCCCGTGGATCACGTACTCTGGAGGCATAAATCCAAATGTACCGCACATATTGGTACCGTATAACTTTTCTGATCTATCCAGAGCAGCCAACTGGTGCGGTGCCCTGGCGCTTTTCGACTCCTGGATCTGCTGCTTCCAATCTTCATGGTTCATCAATCTTGCCAAGCCGAAGTCCCCAATGAGAGGTTCGAAGTTCTCATCCAACAAAATGTTCGAAGGCTTTATGTCTAGGTGAATTATCTGAAGACTGCAATCCTCATGAAGATACGAGAGCCCTCTCGCCACTCCTAAGGCAATGTGCATCCGGGTAGGCCAATCGAGAGGGGGTTGCAATGCAGAGCACTCCCTCAAGTGGGAATCCACATTTCCGTTAACCGCCAATGGATATACCAACAGGTACTCCACCGGTTCTGTCCTTGCCTTTCTGTTCTTCACAGGTTTTTGCGGTTCCATTGAATCGCAAAAGCCGAGCACCTGGATCAGATTCCGGTGCCTGGCCATACTCCCAACCTGCACTTCAGCACGAACCTGCACTTCATGATAGCCAGATACTCGGGCACATGTTTTTATTGCCACCACAGATCCATCAAGCAAAATTCCTCTGTAGACCTTACCAAACCCACCTTCTCCCAAAACATTCTCTTCGCTGAAATTGCCAGTCGCGACTTTCAGTTCCTGGTATGTAAATTTTCGAAGCTGTACCTGGGGATGAAGTAATTGGAGATTCGAGTCGTCGGATGATGTCTTCGGCCTCCAGCAAGAAACCTCGACGGCAGGGGCAGTGAACCCACAAGAAACGCCTTCAGCGGCTCTGCCCGCGACAGCCATGGTTCGGGTGAAGCTCTTGCCAAGTGGAAGGCAAACGGTGGACGACGGAGGAGGAGAAGGAGCAAACAGAGTGTTAAAATCGACATCCTCGGTGAGATCGATGGTGCGAAATTTGAAAACCATCTTTCCGATGCAATCAGTATTGCTGGTATGTGTCTGTATGGTTCACGTCTGAAATGGTAGAAGATTTGATTTAAATGGAGCCTATGGCCCCGGTTTCAGGTCAACTGGGTTGTTTCTAGGTAACATCCTGGAGGGTAACTGCAGGCTGCTGCTGAACTTATTAGCCCCGGAAGCATCCCTGAAATTTTCCTTTTCTCCGCGTTGTAACAAAGTCAAAACCAAATCCGGTTGCAACTGAATGCGCAACGGTGGCGGATGCGAGACGACGCTTACGCTTTGTCTGGTCCTACTAAGTAGACCCGGCGTGGGGTCAAAATCATTTCCTAAATCGATTCATCTGAAAAATACGCATACCGACTCACGATTGATTATTAATGTTGATAATCGTGAAAAAATCAACAGTAATTTTTCGATGCGTGGATGGATTTGGGATTAGAGTGAGTGAATTTCTTTTTAGATGAAAAAAGTTCACAATAAAATTAAGGTTAGATTTAAAGTTTGAAATTTTTTTAGGAAATTAGATAGTGGGTTATATACATCTTTAAAAAAAATGATCACGACAACTTGTATGCATTTTTTGAAGGATTCCATTCACAGCAATCAAAACAAGAAGAACTGCAAACTCCATCGTGCCAATACTTATTCTCATAACATATAGAATAAAACTTGAAAAATCACAAATTCTTGATCAATAAACATTAATTTTTTGACAAAATTAGATCATTCCTTTTTTGATTGAAAAATTGACGGCCCAATGGGATCTAGTTTTGAATAAGCATTAAGTATTTCAAAAAAAATTCACTTTACTTATAAAATGTTTTGAATTTTTCATATGACCCTCATTTGAATGTTACAATTTTTTTCAACTACTTAATTGTCATAACTTCTAAAAAATATTTAATTGAGTGTCATAACTTTTGATCGATCATTTAAATGTGAAATTTTTTTAAAAATGTTTATCCAAGTATTAGAAATCCAAAATAGTCTAACATTTACGGGGAATGTTTTTAAAAAGTTTTATGATACTTAAATAATTAGAAAAAAAAAGTCATGCCCTGAAGTTACAGAAAAAAAAAAAATTATGACAACCAAGTGATGGCAAGTATAGAACTTGTGATGTCTTTTTTTCCAATTTTCAATCAACGAAAAATTGGGGGTGGGGAAGATTTCATTTCACGAGTGGGTTTCGACTCCCACGCCCTGCAAGAAAGCATGACAAAAGTCTGAGAGTGAGTGTTAGCGTAGGACTGACCAAAAAAAAAAACGAAAAAAGAAGAGTTAATTAAGATTATTGTGTATACCAAATTAAAATGACTAGCATTATTCTTACTTATCAATAAAATCCATTAAAAAAAAAAAGAGGATAGAAAATCCGTTTTATGGTAAAAAATTCATTCATCTTAATTATTTCACAAGAAGAAAAAAGAAGAAAACAGGGGGTCCGTTGAATTTCAAGTATTTCGTTTCACCAATAAGATATGAAAATTGACTTCACATTTGGAATTGCACATAAAAGATTATTTATCTCAAAGAGATTTACGTAAAATCCTGGAAAAACACCAACGACTGCTGTCTTATTTGTCAAAGAAAAATAGAATACGTTATAAAGAATGAATTAGTTAGCTAGATAATCGGGAGTCAAAAACTCGTTAAGTGAAAAAGGAATTTGAATTATTTTAATTTTTTTATTTACTCGTAACTTCCGAAGCAACTCTCGCCCCTGCAACTGAAACTCCCCCACCATCTCCTGGAAGTGAGAAGCTTTCTTCCGTCTCCTTCCCCTATCGTGCATTTCGCAATTCTAATGCATTCGAGCTTTCGAAGGATCGCCTGCTCCGACGTCCACCTCTCCCTGACCCGCCGCCGCCGCGCCACCCACAGGCCCATCTCTACTTCATCGCCGCCCCAGGACCCCGCAGAGCCCTTAACGCAGCCGCAGCTTAAAACCCTCGTCCTCAGCCGCTACACCAAGAATGGCAAGTTCTCCGGCCTTGCCCACCACGTCCTGGCTCCCCCCTCCGTCCTCCTAGTCCTTGCCGCCCCAAGCCCTCCCGAGGCAGCTCCCCTGCCTCCGTCTCCGCCTTCGCCTCCTTCTTCTTTACTCGAGTCCGTGTCGAGGCACTTCTTGCTCTCCGAAATGGCCCACGAGATCGCCGAGGGCCGGTTCGATGTCACGGCGTGCTGCGTCGCGATGGCGCCCTCGAGTAAGAAAGGTGAGCCCCTGCTCCTGCCCGGCTTGAAACTGAAGGTCTTGATCGAGGCCCTCAGGATGGTTCTGGAGGTCATATATGACAGAGGTTCGCGACTTTCGCTTACGGCGGGCGTGTCGGCGTGGGGCGCCACACGGCTGTGCGATACTTGAAAACCTCTGTGCAGAATCCCAGCTGGTGGTTCACTGTGAAATTCGACAGACAGAAGTTTGACTGTGCACATGTGAGCTAACTGTGTAAGGTCATTGAAGAGAAAATCGACGATTCTCTTTTCGTTGATTTGATAAGGAGGCTGTTTGAGTGCCAAGCCGTGAGCATTGAATTGGGCGGGTGTTATTTGGAGAGAGGGTTTCCTCGAGAGCGGCTTGTATGCAATTTTGATTAATTCTTGCATTTCTTTGACACTGCTCCATTGTCTGGTTGACTGTCACCGACGCCATTATGAGGTAGACGCCCGAAGGGCGAAGGGAGCTTGCGTTCTGTGAACCTGATGGTCGGGTAAGAGAACATTTGAGTTTCGTTGTACTCATGCCAGAAACATCTGGAGCAGAAGTTTTTTTTCAGATTAACTTTAATAGGCATTTCAAGGAAGCAAAAGAAGAATCGGACACCATGAAGTCCTTAATGTTCTGGCATCTGAGAACATTAAAGACAACTTGGTCGGGAAACTGATTTAATTTGCCTTTGCCTTTCCCTACATTAGATAAAAAAATATGTAAACCAGATGAAAATGAAACGAAGTTGTTCGTAGCTGTCGAATTATAAAGTTCATTACATGAAGAAAGTGTTTGCTCTGGTCAGGCACTACAACACTTGTGACAACAGAGGTTTCCTCTCTTACATTAGAAAACATAAAACTAGATGGCCAACTGTGGAAATCTTCCCCTTCCTGGAATGGAACTTGGGAGAACAGCAGATTGCTCTTCAGAAAGTTCTATCTTCTTGAGCCATCCACCTAAGTGTCCTTCAGGAACTCAGAGATTCACCTATAACAAACAGATACAAAAAATTAAAAAGAAAAAGATGAGGGGAGTCTGTCAGACAGCCGTGTTACCATCCCAGGCGCATAACTCCGACTGAGAACACGATCCTCCTACAGCTCTAATGGATCCAAGCAGGACCCATCAGAGACGTCAATCACGCTCTGATCACACGACCATGGTTCATCCACCAGACTATGGCTCGTCTTCTTAGGTCTCAAGGACGCAGAGGTATGGACCTACAGAACAGATCCTGTTCAAGTAAGGTCGTGACCCCCACTTGGATTATTCTTCGAGCGCACTCTCGATGTGGGACTTTAGGAGGTCGCACGCATAAAGTGCACTCAACCCACAACCTCTCTCCCCTGGTTTCTTCTCCTTTTTTTTTCCCTCTGTTTTCCTGTTTGTCGTCTCGCAACTTAGCTTGGGGCGCTTGTTAGTGTTTTCGTTTGCAGGTTCTTTGCGTTCAACAGAGAATGCAACTTTTTCTGAATGTAAAAGTGAACGATGCTTTGCTGCTGCAGACCCGAAGAGTCTTGTCATTTTTTGGTAGAGGAGAGATGCATTAAGGGTGCGCATGGTAACACTTCTTGGCTGGAGAATAATTTTTTTTCAGAAATTGTTCTTTTCTATTTCTAATTAGGAGAACAATTTCTGAGTAAAAAAACCCGTTTGGTAACTACACAAAATTTCTACTCTTAGAATAGAAAAAGAATATAAATACGTTTGGTAACGCAACGATTCTTTTTTGTATTTATTTGTTTTTTATTCTTTTTTTTTTGTATTTATTTGTTTTTTATTCTTTTTTGTATTTATTTGTATTTATTTGTTTTTTATTCTTTTTTGTATTTATTTGTATTTATTTGTTTTTTATTCTTTTTTGTATTTATTTGTATTTATTTGTTTTTTATTCTTTTTTTTTGTATTTATTTGTTTTTTATTTTTTTATTTTATTTTCTTGCGTTTGTTTTTTATTTGTATTTATTTGTTTTTTGTATTTATTTATTTATTTATTTATTTGTTTTTTTATTCTTGCTCACGGTCGGCGGCGGCGGGCGGCGGTTGGCGGTGGCTCTAGGCGGTTGGAGGTGGCCACAGCAAGAGAGAAATAAAAAAGAAAATTTGCTTATTTCTAGAAATTGTTCCCAAGACAAGAAGCAATTTTTTTTTGTTTCTCGTTTCTATTCCCGGGCTAACTTTTCTATTCCGGGGAATAGAAATCAACTTGGCATTACCAAACGGGTTTCTGTTCTTTTTTTGTTCCAGAGAACAAAAGAACAGAGAGAGAGAGAGAGAGAGAGGATACAAATTATTATTTTCATGAGACTCTACGTTTATCTTCTCCTTTTCAAATCAACCTTCGAGGAGACATATCACTTCCTCCTTCCCTTCCTCTTCTTTCTTTCCCTACTCTATTCATATCCTACACTCACTCTCAGACTTTTGCCCTGCCTCTTGTAATGTATTATATTATATACCTATGTGACGCCCTCAATATGTCACAACTAACGCATTTATTAAAGTCTTTTCACTTTTTAAGTATGCATAAGTGTGTACAATTAAAGAACACTCAGGATATATAAAAATTCAAAGGAACACACGCGGAGATGCAAATCGGACAATCTCCTTTCATTTCTTAGTTATATATGTTTTAGGTGATAAGGTCAAGGTGCACTGGGGGACGAGCCAAAATACCACTACTTTGTACCACACCCAAAAGCTCTAGCAACTATACCATCCCGACCTGGATACTACATATGTACCATGTCATATGTCTCCCACCCACAAGACGTCCAAAATATTGGCCCAGTCTTCCCAAAATGCTACTGATTTGAGAAATAATGATCAACTACGAGTGAGTACAAAGCTCAACAAGTAAACTACTAATCAGTCTATATCATATAAGTCAGTAACAGCACAAGCGAGGAAGCTTAAATATACAAGACAAAAGATCATTATGATATCAACTTACCTCATAACCTTTTTTTTTTTTAAATCAGAATAGCAAATAGAAAACATTTCCTCTTAAAACAGTAATCCAATAAAACTTGAATAAAATCTAAAAATGCCAATGATCATCTTTACTATGAATTAGCTGCGACCCTCTTCCAGGAACCCCGTTACCTCCCAAACATCTCGCACTCATCCGATATCGCGAGAACATCTAAGGGAACCGTGTTACACCCCCAGGCATCCAGAGGAATCCAATTACCTCTCCAACCATCCCCACTACAACCCGGGGCATCGTCGTTTCAAGGACCAACGGTATTCCCAAATCACACACTTATCCCATGGTGTAGCAATTCAATAATTCAATTTAACATGCCATCCACCATGCTAATGCACAAGAATCAAATCAGTTTCGAAATCCTTTGTCCATTTGTAAATCAGAGAAATGGTACAAAACAGTTTGTTCGCAGTGCCAGTTCAATAAAGTGGGTTATGAAAAGAGTTTATTCAAAATCTCGAAATTGACAGTAAAAGGGGCAAATCACAAGGAATCGCCAAGTAAATCAATTTCAAAAATTACAAAACTTTAGCATGATGTGGAGGAGACTCTAAGGAACGTTTTTCCTGAAGAACTCAAAACCTAGTTCAGCTTGTACAGGTCCCAATAATTTTATATAACTTAAGTCAAAACAGGGTAAATTTTCATGATAAAACAACCAAAATTGGGCATTTTGAAAGCATAAATGAGTTCCAAAAATCATGGGAAAATTACACGTTATATTTTAAGATGTGGTCTAAAATTTCATGAAGAAAATTTGTCCAAATATTTTTTTGAAAACTCTATGGAAAATAAAAACCGAGTAAAGGTTAATAAAAATCCGAGAAAACAGTTTCAAACTCGCTTTAGTTTTTCAAATATATTTTAAACATACGAAGTCCGAAAAATCCAAAATTAAAGTATGTTATAGAACAAAGTATAATGATCAAATTTTGCAAGAAAGCCTCACAAAATTTGTACAACAAAAACCAGTATAAAATTGGAAAAAGTACAGTCCACAGTGAACTGAACCAAAAATAGCTGTATCCTCGGATTTGTCCATAACTCATGCTATTTAAGCTCAAACCAGCACAAATCTCAACATCCAGTATTTCAACAACACATCAGTGAACTCAATAAACCATAATTTCAACAATGCTCGCAATTTACGTTTTCCGAAATTGCCGACTAACACGACTATTTACAAAATCAACCGCGACGATTAGAATCTAAGGAAATCGATGTCGACACGTGGCAATCAACCTACATAGCATAAGAAGGAAGGCAATTTACTTGCCTCAAGTCCATAGAAATCTCTTGCGTTAGTTAGCAAGGTTTCGAGAACTTGAGTTACCATTGGTCCTCTGGCAGTTTGAGACAAACCGAGAAACATGAACAGGAACTGCGCCAGTTGGCTGGTTGAACGAGGGCACGTCGCCGGCGAAGGTGGCGGTGAGTCGTGGTGTTGTGCGGCCAAGGGACTGAACGAAAGGGGCGGGATGTGAGCGTGTCTGGGTGTTGCTGAAGGATGAATGAAGAAACATGGGCTGGCTGGATTTAAATTTTTGGTTCTTCTCTCTTCTCACCGTCTTTGCACGGTCTTGGTCAACATTTTCAACTCGTGGCTGCCCCCATGGAGAAGACAGCCAGAGGGTAACATGGCTTGGCTGGGCAAAATTTCATTTGCCTCTTTCACTGCTTCATGGGCGTGGTCAACATTTGATTGCCACATTACTCCTACTCGTGGCAGCCCAAGGAGAAGCCGGCTGCGTGAGTTTACGTGGGTTTGGGGCTGAAGACTCAGCAGAAATTTTGGTGCCTCTCTCGCCATAGATGGCGGCCAATTGAAGCGCCAATTGGAGAAGACTCGGGTAGGCCGAGCGGTGTGGCAACATGATGGTGCAGCAGCGACACGACGAGGAGGTGGCGTGGTGATGATGGGGACGAGCTGAGGTGGCAAGTCCTTGCAGTGGTGTGGTATGATGATGAGCTCGATGACGTGACGTGAACCATTAAGCATTCGAGACTCGTTATCCCGTCAAGCGAAAATCCGGATGTTACAACTTATATCTCCAACGGCTAGGCAGGAAGACCTCGTGCATCTTAACTATAGTTTCATAGTGACAACCTTGCTCGAATGTGTAGTATAGGTGGGAGGTGGTGATGCATAACGATCAATCATAAAAGATCATTTTTTCATCTAAGGATACCTAATCATCAATCTGAGGATTCGGGGATTATTTGCTTGTGTTATTTTTCTGGAATCCATGTGCGATTTGTGACACATGGCTTTTGTTTGTATTTTTGGCTAAGAATAAATTGTAGCATGTGGTTCACTTTCATCGAAATGAATCATGATCTTTTAAAATCTAAATTGATGACAATGATGACAATAGCCATCGACCAAATTCCAGAGAAAAGGGAAGCGCGTGTTTCTCGACTAGTGCATGACAGCTATGCTCACTTCCAGGACAAAGGCGTCATCTCGGTCCTGATAGCTCCTCTGGATCAAGATGAGATGCAGTGTCAAAGAGAGTTCTGCCAGATTTATCTCGCGTATAAGCAAGTATGTTGTTTTCGAAAGAATAGAGAAGGAGTTGACAACAAAAGCTGTGTATATTATTCAGAAAATTGAAAAATGCTTAAATACATACTAAAACTTAACCATAAACCCGCATTGCCCACTAATAGCTTGCTTGGTCCACAAAACCAACAACAAACTAACAGAATAGCTAAAAAAAAACGTGCAGTTAACTACTCCTACAAGATAAGATTGACCAAGTAAAACAACAATTAACTAACTCCTAGAAGACAGGACATCAACAAACTGACTAAACAAAACAATGAAAAAAACAAATGGTGTAGTCTTGATACATCAATACTCTCCTCCCGAATCAAGTACCGCACACTTCTAGCTTTGCCTTGAGATGTTCAAATTGACCAACATGAAATGACTTCATGAATATATTTGCAATCTGGTTTTCTAAATTGCAATACATCAGTTTCACCTCTCCAGCCTTCTACAATTCTCTCAAGAAGTAATACTTGACCTTAAAATGTTTTGTTCTTCCATGAAATACTAGATTCTGTGAAATGGCCAGAGTAGCTTAATTATCCACAAATACTTCTATGTCTTCTTCTTGCTGCATATGTAGATCATCCATCAACTTCTTCAACCATAATGCTTGATTCTTAGTTGCAGTAGATTGAGTCACTATTTCCTGCTTCTTTGAACACCAAGAAAAACATGTAGACCCAAATGTAAAGTAATAATCTGAAGTGCTTCTCATATCATCCATTGATTCTGCCCAGTCACTGTCAGAATACCCCTGCAACTTAAACTCCTAAACTCTACAAAACTTAATCCCATATGAAATAGTACATTTCAAGTACCTCAACACCCTCTTTGTAGCTACCATATGCAACTCACTTGCTCAATTGAGAAATCTAGACAAGACACTTACAGGAAACATGATGTCTGGCCTAGTTGCAGTGAGATACATAAGACAGCCAACCAAACTTCTATAAACTCTTTCATATGCGGGTTCTAATCCATCTTTCTTTTGAAGCTTTACCTTATGACCCATTGGAGTACTCACACTCTTGCACTCCTCCATGTTGAATCTCCTTAGGATCTCCTTCAAGTACTTCTTCTGTCAAATAAAAACTTTATTCTGATTCTGCCTAACCTCCATTCCTAGAAAATACGACATCTCACCATGATCAATCATTTCGAACATCTTCATCATCTCTTGCTTAAATGCAGTAATCTGAGCACTATTACTCCCTGTCACCAGCATATCATCCACATAAAGAGACACTGCCACTAAGTCAGATACTAACTTCTTGACATATAGAGTGGATTCACTGAGACTTTTCCTGAAACCCAAGCCCAGCAAGTGCTCATCTATCTTACTATACCATGTTCAGGAGCTTGCCTCAAGCCATAGAGAGCCTTTCTCAGCAAATAAACTTTCTCCTCCTAGCCTGGTGTGACAAAACCTTCTAGTTGCTCAACATAAATCTCCTCCTACAACACTCAGCCTTCTGGTTGCTCAACATAAATCTCCTCCTGCAACACTCCATTCAAAAATGCAGATTTCACATCTAATTGATAATACCTTCCATCCTTGTTGAGCTGCCAAAGTAAGAATCATTCTAATTGTATTTAGTCTTGCCACAAGAGCAAAGGTTTCTGAGAAATCAACTCCCCAAACCTATGCATATCCCTTCACCACCAACCTGGCCTTATGCTTATTTACTAAGCCATCAAGATTAAATTTGGTCTTGAAAACTCATTTTACTCCAATCACCTTCCTGTCTCCAGGCCTCTCCACTAGCTCCCATGTCTAGTTAATTTCTATCATAGCCAACTCTTCCTTCATTGCATTAATCCACCTCTAATCGCTTTTAGCTTCCTCATAACCTGCAAGTTCCAAAACAATCACACTGCACCTCTGATATATAACAGTCAGAGATCTACTACCTCTAACTGGAACATCATCCACCAGCTCGTTAGGTTCCAGTGAGACCTCTTTGTGCTTGCCTTGTGGCTCATTTGTCCAGTCTCATTTCTCATCTTCTAGGAATTGAACATCCCTGCTAGTGATCACATTCCCTATCTGTGGTTGATAGATCCTATAAGCTTTTGACACTAAACTGTAGCCAACAAAAATCCCAGGTTCATATTTCTCTCCTAGTTTGTCTCTCTTAACCTGTGGAATATGAGAAAAACACAAACAGCCAAACACCTTCAAATTTCTTAGAATTCGCTTGATATCAAACGAAGCTTCAAAGGGTGTCTTCTTCTATAATACCCTTGTAGGTAGTCTATTCAGCAAAAAGACTATTGTGTTTGCTGCTTCTGCCCAAAACTCTTTTAATAGATTCTTCTCATACAGCAGACACCTAGTCATCTCCATAATGGTTCTATTATTCCTCTCACTAACTCCATTTTGCTGTGTAAAGTAAGGAGCAGTAAGCTGATGAGCCTCTTCATAGAAAGAGTTAAACCTTTGTGAAGTGTATTATGTTCCATTATCAGATCTAATGACCTGAATCTTGCGGTTACTTTGGTTCTCAACCCATCTCTTAAACTTCATAAGTACCTTAGCAACTTCTAACTTTTGCTTCATAAAGTAAATCCAGCACATTCTGGTATAATCATCAAAGAAAATAATGAAATAACTACTACCATTTAATGAATGAGTCAATTGTGGACCACATAGATCTGTATGAATCAATTGCAGCTTCTCTATAGCTCTCCAAGTGGATTCCTTGAAGGGAAGTATTGTCTGCTTGCCCAGCAAACAAGCTTTGCATCTTGTGATATGCTCCTCTAGGCTTGGTAACCCAGTTGTCATTTCATTCCTCTGCATGAACAGCATGCCTTTGTGATGAAAGTGCCCCAACCTCTTGTGTCATATTTCTGAACCATTGGCTTGACACTTGAATGTCATCTGCTCCTTCTTAAGAGAATTCAAAGAAAAACTCTCGTGTTGCATCTTTATCTTGAATAGCTCTCGACCACTGGAATCAAAGATCAAACACTTCTCCTCTTCAAATATCACCTTAAATCCATTTTCTACCAATTGTCCCACACTCAACAAATTCTGATCAATCTCAGGCACATACATCACATCAGAAACTAGCTTAGTTCTAGCACAACTCTCCATTGCTACAGTCCATTTACCTTTCACTTCTAAGTACTCCACATTCCCAATCCTCACTCTTGACTTCAACGACTTGGCAAGGTCTATAAATAGCTTTTCATCACTTGTCATGTGGTTTGTGCAACCTCTATCAACAAGCCAACTGTCACATGAAATACTAGAGGAGAAACATGAGGCAACAAACAGTTGATCTACCTCTTGCTAGACTGCGGCATGTACCTCACATTGCCGCTAATCTCTCCTCTTTGTAGAACTTCTCAATCTGTCCAAGTTTATGACATTTTCTACACCTTACATATGGCCTTTTCCAACACCTAAAGTGTGGATGTTTCTTTTTTCCACAGTGTTGACATGAGGAATATCTTCCCCAATTGTTCTTGGAGTTGCCCACTGCCATTTCCTTTCTTTCTTTTCCACTTCTTGACTTTTCCTCATACATTCTGTTGTTCTTTAGCTAGAAGAGCTCCTTCTGCACTTCCTTCTAGCCTCATTAACCTCCTCTACTCTTGTGCTTGCAAAGCACTTAGCAATTCTGCCAACTTGATCTGAGACAAATCCTTGGTATTCTTCAAAGAGGCAATGGTTGCCTCAAACCTTTCAGGCAAGGAATTAGAATCTTCTGCACTAGCCTATTATCAGAGAGGTCAATGCCTAGAACTCTTGCCTGATTTGCAATGCTTATCAACTTATCAGAATATTCCCTAATTGTCTCAGACTCATTCATCTGCAGTCTCTCGAATTCTGTGATTAGATTTAGCCCCTTCATGCTTCTGATCCTCTCATCTCCTTGATACTCAGCTTTGAGGAAGTCCTAGATAGCTTTGGCTAATTCACAAGCCATAATTCTGCTGAAAATGGCAGGTTAGACAACAACATATAAAACAAGACTTTGCCTTTGCTTTCCTTGTTGTCCTCTCCTTGTGAAACTTGATCTGATTAATGGTTGGATTGTCGGGAAGGGAAGCAATTTCATAATCTTGTTCCACAGCTTCCCAAAAATCACAACCCTCTAGATAGGCTCGCATTCTCACTTCCCAAGCTTGATAATTTTCTTAAGCAAACGCTGGTGGAGTCATTGCTAAAAAATCACTTGATCCTGCCTCCATCTTGCTTTTAGCTTCTATGGATGCAGACACACCTCTCAATCAATCTCACAAGTCACTCACAGCCCCTTAAGATCAAGAAATCTCTTATACCAATGTTGTTTTCGAAAGAACAGAGAAGGAGTTGATAGCAAAAGCTATGTATATTATTCAGAAAACTGGAAAATTGCTTAAATACATACTAAAACTTAACCGTAAACCCACGTTGCCCACTAACAGCTTGCTTGGTCCACAAAATCAGCAACAAACTAACAGAATAGCTAAAAAAACGTGCAGCTAACTGCTCCTACAAGATAAATTTGACCAAGTAAAACAACAATTAACTAACTCCTAAAAAAACTAGACATCAACAAATTGACTAAACAAAACAAAGAAAAAAATAGATGGTGCGGTCTTGATACATCAACAAAATACCATCTCCTCTTTTTCACTCTCCCATCTGTCATTTAAGCTGCTTCCTTTGAGAACTTGGACCGCCTCCAACATTGTGGGTCGTTTTCTTGGTGACTCTTGGACGCACAAGAGAGCCAGTTTGACTAATTTCTCGGCCTCTTTCTCATCGTAGTCTCCCCTCATGTTCGGATCGATCAGACATCCCAACTCGTTATGTTCCACAATATCTTTCACCGACTTAAAATCGTTGATTCCTTTTCTGGGTCCATGCTGCCGAAAACCAGGAACACTAGGACCAGAGATGAGCTCGAGGAGCACCACCCCAAATGCGAAGACATCATTCTTTACCGAGAACATCCCATCTAATGCGTACTCTGGAGGCATAAATCCATGTGTACCACATATTCGATGGGTTCTGTATAACTTTTCTGATCTATCCACAGCAGCCACCTGGTGTGGTGCCCTGGCGCTTTTCGACTTCTGGATCTGCTGGTTCCAATCTTCATGATTCATCAATTTTGCCAAGCCGAAGTCCCCAATGAGAGATTCGAAGTTCTCATCCAACAAAATGTTTGAAGGCTTTATGTCGTGGTGAATTATCTGAAGACTGCAATCCTCGTGAAGATACGAGAGCCCTCTCGCCACTCCTAAGGCAATGTGCATCCGGGTAGGCCAATCGAGAGGGGGTTGCAATGCAGAACACTCCCTCAAATGGGAATCCACAGTTCCTTTGACCGCCAATGGATATACCAACAGGTACTCCACCGGTTCTGTGCTTGCCTTTCCTTTCTTGACAGGGTTTTGTGGTTCCGTTGAATCGCAAAAGCCGAGTAGTTGGATCAGATTCCGGTGCCTGGCCATACTCCCAACCTCCACTTCAGCACGAATCTCCACTTCAGCATGGCCGTATAGTTGGGCACATCTTTTTATTGCCACGACAGATCCATCAAGCAAAATTCCTCTGTAGACCTTACCGAACCCACCTTCTCCTACAACGTTCTCTTCGCTGAAATTGCCAGTCGCAACTTTCAGTTCCCGGTACGTAAAATTGCGAAGCTGTACCTGAGGCCGAAGTAATTGGAGATTCGAGTGGTCGGATGATGTCCTCGGCCTCCAGCAAGAAAACTCGACGGCAGGGGCAGTGAACCCACGAGAAACGCCTTCAGCGGCTCTGCCCACGACAGCCATGGCTCGGGTGAAGCTGTCGCCAAGTGGAAGGCAAACGTTGGACGACGGAGGAGGACTAGGTGGCGAAAACAGAGCGGAAACATCGACATCCTGGGTGAGATCGATGGTGTGAAATTTGAAACCCATCTTTCTGATGCAATCAGTATTGCAGGTATGTGCCTGTATGGTTCACGCTCTGAAAGGGTGAAGATTTGATTTAAATGGAGCCTATGCCCCTGGTTTCGCGTCGACTGGGTTGTTTCTAGCTAACATATTGGAAGGTGCCTGCTGCTGAACTTTCTAACCCCGGAAGCGTTCCTGAAGTTTTTCTTTTCTCCACGTTGTGACAAAGTCAAAACCAAATCCCATCGCAACTTAACGTGCAACGGTGAGGGGTGCAAGACTACGCGGTTGCGTTTCGTATGGGTCCTCCTCGTAAGGAGGGAGACCCCACGCCGGGTCAGAATGATTTCCTAAGTCAATTCATCTGAAAAATACGCATACCGACTCAAGATTGACTACTACTGTTGATAATCATGAAACAACCAGTGATGATTATTTTATGCGTGGACGGATTTTGGATTAGAATGAGTGATTTCTTTTTAGATGAAAAAAGTTCATGACAGAATTGAGATTGGACTTAAGGTCTGAGATTTTTTTTAGGAAATTAAATCGTGGGGCTATCTACGTCTTTAAAAAAATGATCATGTTAATTTGTATATATTTTTCTAAAGGATTCCATCCGTAACGATCAAATAAGAACTACAAGCTCCATATCGTGCCAATACTTTTTCTCTTGATATATAGAATAAAACTTGAAAAATCACGAATTCTTGATCAATAAACATCAATTTTTTTGACAAAATTAGGTCATTCTTTTTTTGAATAAAAAATTGACGGCCAATGGGGTTTGGTTTTGAATAAGCATTAAGTATTTTAAAAATAATTCACTTCAGTTATAAAATAATTTGAATTTTCAAAAAATAAAGACACAACAAATCTCATGACTTTCGTATGACACTCAATTTTTTTTCAACCATTTAAGTATGTGACTTATAAAAAAAATATTCGACCGATCCTTAAATGCGAAATTTTTTTTAAAACATTTACCCAAGTGTTAATTTACTCGTAACTTCCGAAGCAACTCTCCCTCCTGCAACTCTCCCACCACCTCCTGGAAGTGAGGTTTTCTTCCGGCTCCTTCCTCCGTCGCGCATATCGCAATTCTAATGCATTCGAGCTTTCGAAGGATCGCCTGCTCCGACGTCCGCCTCTCCCTGACCCCCCGCCGCCGCGCCACCCGCAGGCCCATCTCCACTTCATCGCCGCCCCCGGACCCCGCGGAGCCCTTAACGCGGCCGCAGCTCAAAACCCTCGTCCTCGGCCGCTACGCCAAGAATGGCAAGTTCTCCGGCCTCGCCCGCCACGTCCTGGCTTCGCCCTCCGTCCTCCTCGCCGCCTGCCGGAACCTCGCCGCCCCAAGCCCTCCCGACGCGGCTCCCCCGCCTCCGCCTCCTTCTTCTTTACTCGAGTCCGTGTCGAGGCGCTTCTCGCTCTCCGAAATGGGCCGCGAGATCGCCGAGGGCCGGTTCGACGTCGCGGCGTGCTGCGTCGCAATGGCGCCCTCGAGAAAGAAAGGTGAGCCCCTGCTCCTGCCCGGCTTGAAACTGAAGGTCTTGATCGAGGCCCTCAGGATGGTTCTGGAGGTCGTATATGACGATAGGTTCGCGACTTTTGCTTACGGCGGGCGGGTCGGCGTGGGGCGCCACACGGCTGTGCGATACTTGAAAGCCTCTGTGCAGAATCCCAGCTGGTGGTTCACTGTGACATTCGACAGACAGAAGTTTGACTGTGCACATGTGAGCAAACTGTGTAAGGTCATTGAAGAGAAAATCGACGATTCTCTTTTCGTTGATTTGATAAGGAGGCTGTTTGAGTGCCAAGCCGTGAGCATTGAATTGGGCGGGTGTTATTTGGGGAGAGGGTTTCCTCAAGAGAGCGGCCTGTGTGCAATTTTGATTAACATATACTTCAATGGACTCGACAAAGAAATTCAGGATATAAGGCTTCGAATGAATAAAGAGAATCTTAAGTTTGAGTCTAATGAGAATGTTTCGGATTCGACATCGAATGTGTTTTACAAGCCCGTGAAGGTGTATGCAGTTAGGTACCTGGATGAGATGCTGTTTATAACCTCAGGGTCAAAAGTTTTGACTCTGGATTTGAAGAACAACGTTGTGAAGTATATAGAAGAGAAGCTGGAATTGAAAGTAGATAGAGTGAGAACTGCAATTCACAGCCCTACGATGGAAAAGATTGAGTTCTTAGGGATGGAACTTCAGGCAGTCCCGCCTTCTGTTTTGCATCCCCCAATGTCAGAAAAAGCCATGAGGGCTAGGAAGAAGTACCTAAGGCAGAAGGAAGTGAAAGCTTCAGAAATGAGAAATGCTAGGGAGAGGAATAGGAAGAAACTGGGATTGAAGATTTTGAGTCATGTTTTCAAGAAGTTGAAGCGGACAAATGAGTTCAAATTTGACATTCAAATTGAGAATGAGGTCAACGAGATTTTCAGAACATGGGCGGATGAAGTGGTGCAGGACTTCTTAGGATCTCTGGAGGAGCGGTATAATTGGCATCGGGCGCTCTCAGCTGGAATTTTCCTTTCTTTACAACGCATAAGAGACCAATTGCCGCAGGAACTTGTCTTTGCTTATGACAAGTTTCAAAAGGAAGTAGATAAGCACTTGTCTCCGGTCAAAGCTATGAAGGCATTAAGGGAAGAAGAAAGGAGAGAAGAAGAAGAAAAGGAACAGAAGTATGCAGAGATGACAGTTCATGATTTGACAAGATTGTGTATTAGAGTTGATGCACCCATTGGACTTGTTCGGAAGGCAGTCAAAATGGCTGGATTTACAAACAACATGGGTCGTCCTAGACCAATAAAGCTACTCATTGCTCTAGATGATGCTGATATCATCAAATGGTATGCAGGTGTAGGGAAAAGATGGCTTGACTATTTCTGTTGCTGCCACAACTTCAAGATGGTAAAAACAGTTGTAACTTATCACCTGAGATTCTCTTGCATTTTAACTTTAGCAGAGAAGCACGAATCGACCAAACTTGAAGCAATTAGGCATTACTCCAAGGATTTAAAAGTCTTGGATGCATGTGAAAATGAAATGTTCTACTTTCCCACAGAAAAAGAGGTTAAGATGATGGGAGATAGAAACCTTTCAGATCCAAAGCCTGTTGATGGGGTTCTAACTTTGGCGCTGATTAGATTGGCTTTCGATTGTAAGCCACTTCATTCCTGTATTGCACATTTCTGTGACCGAACTGATGTAGTTTTTTATCGGATACGATTACTCCAAAACAGATTAAATGTAAACCCACTGAACGAGGAGAAGTGGATCTCAGGGTTGGGTGTTATCCATGAGAGTTTGAATCGCAAGTGCCTTCCTGTCTGTCCTGTCCATATAGATGATTTGTACATGGGAAAAATCACACTTCAAAACATTGATGTTGGTTCATTTGTGGATGTGGATGACCTATGATTCTTTTGGTTGGATTCCCAGTTCCCGAGTGGTATCATGGTGGATTGAGACCTTCTGAATTGGGGCGAACACTGTGCACAGGTAAGTGCCCCACTTAAGCATCAGCTCTCACTTGGGTTTGCTTAGATGTCTATTATTTCTCTCTAAATGATCTGCTTATTCTTTCCAAATGGGGTTGCCTGAATTGTGCTCAATATGCATCAACCACGGTATAGTCTAGATGTTATGAGTGTTCTAGCCGCCAGAGCATGTGCTTGTTTTATAGCTGGATCCTTACTTTTTGTTGGCCATTGACTTGGTTGTTGTTCCCATATAAACGTGCCAGATTGAATAGAACACCAAAAGCAGTGTTTACTCTTAATTCTACACTTATGTTGATTATTCTACTCAATGCGGACCCAGTTTCCTAGCTGTTGGAAAATCTGAACTAAAACTACACATAGCATGTTTAATCCGATGGAGACGAGTGATTGGGTGGACTGATAGTCCAGCCTTAGAACTCAGTTTTGACCTCAAGCATCTTACCCTTAATGGTGATTATTTTGCTGCCTTCCATAACACTGTACTGAGTAGAGTTTCTGAGGTGCACCTGCATCTGGCTAGCTCTTTGTTTGCTTAAACAAGTTTAATGGTTTTAGCTGTAATGTCCGCAGGCACTACAACATTTACAAATGATTTGTGTGCCTTCTTGCCTTTCTCTGAAAGTTTTTTTGTGTGCTCATGCGCACGTCAGTACCTGCCAGCCTAGATGTAAACATCCCTACTCCCTAGTCTCACCCCATCCAGTGCCAGTAGGCCAAATGCTGAGGATACCTTGCTTCTCTAATTGCAATACCAAGATGCCTTTTCCTAATGATGGGATATGCACCTCTCACCTTAGAATGTCAGGTGACCTACTGGATATGGCTTTGGTCTAGAATTTAGACCGAGTCTTATGTATTAACTTCATCATTTCTCGCTGCAGATTTCTTATGACAAGTTGAAAATAAGCAGTAGGATTTGCCCTACCTCAAACTGACCTGACATCTTAGATATACTGAACTAGAGGAGAACCTTAATCATCAACCCAAGTGAGTGAGTGGTACACTCACATGGGGATGATTATGGGCACAGGGAAAGAATTCATCATAATTCATGCTCAAATAGTGTCGATATTCATGAAACTTGACATCAAAGATCACCATTGCCACACTGCAAAGAAGAGGGAACCATTAGCCAGACTGCAACCAGAAATGGGTGAGGGGTGTTGCTTAGAACATCATCAAAACTGAGTATGTGCACTCTGTCTCCTGGTTATTTTCTTTTTTCTTTGTTTCTTTGCTGGTTGTCTTTGAACATCTCTTGCTTACCACCTTTGATTTTTGTTTTGCAACCTAGATCCTGATGATTTGCTGTTCAAGGTCAAGCCTAACTGTTTCCTAAGGTGGTAATCTCTCCAAAGCTAATTCTGTTATTGAACATTGCCTGTGGCAGATGATACATTACATTTGATTCTGCGGCTCGCAGGAACTTTGACTGTCTCTGATTTCTTGGTTGTATTTGCCAAGGAACACAGATGCATGACAGAGCTCGTTTATAAGTTGCTCAACCCTGATGTCAGCCTTCTCATTTTACTCTGCAAAGTGTAATGAACATAGAAAATGAAGAAAGCATTCTAAGAGGATCATCTTGGACCACAAAACACTTCTGGAGCGAGATGAAATGTCAAGTCAGAGACAATGCCGTTAGAATTAGGGTGGGTGTCCAGTCTGATCAGAGCCACGTCCTCTTTTCTTCCTCGCCTATCCTTCATCCTTGCTGTTCCCTTCAAGAATTTGGACTACCACTGACATGTTGGATCATTTCTTAGGAGAAAATTGGGTGCATATCAGAGCCAGTTTGATAAGCTTATCGGCCTCGTTTTCACTGGAATCACCCTGCATACTTGTGTCCATCAGTAGATCCAACTATTTTTCTTCCACAAGTTCTTCCACCCAGTCAAATGATGAAGCGGTCTTTCTCATAATCAGAGAAAGATCATGACGAGTATAACCAGAGACAAACTATAAAAGCACCCACCATAAGCGGAAGCATTAGTCTTCACAGAGCATCACCTTCAAAAGTGTATTCTGGAGCCACGTAGCCCGAAGTACCATATACATTATAAGTAGAGTGAAAATCTTCAAAACTGTACAGAAGCAAACAGGTCTTCTCTTGGTTATACTATGTTGTATTTTCAAGCTCACCATCGAGACGTCAAACGGTATCTTCACACTTGATGAATTTTACCAGACCGAAGTCTGGAATGAGAACCTCGAATTCCTTGCCCAACAAAATGTTTGAAGGCTTTATGTCATGATGAATTATCTGGATATCACATTTCTCATTGAAGACAGTGAAGCCCTCCTGCTACTCCTTGTTCGATGGGCATCTGTGTTGGCCAGTTGAGAGAGGGCAGCAATCCAACCTGTTGCCTGCACTGCTAATGCTTCCATAAACTATGAGCCATTGTTCCATAAGTCAATAAATGGATATACAAGGAAGACTCTTGCTATTTTGTGTTCGTTTTTACAAGTTCCTGCAATTGTGCTTCCTTTCAAAAGCCAATTATTATTTGGTGCAGATTCGGATGGATGGTTGCTCTCTGGTCCTGTAATTCTGCTTGAAACTGCGTACGACAAAGCAGGAGGCTTGCATGGTTCGCATCTTCTAACTGCCACAAAAGATCCATCAGCTAACTGGCCTTGATAGACCTCAGCATATGCACCTCTGTCAATCAAGGGTTCTTTTAGCTCTGTCAGAGAAGTTTTAGGATTTAGTTCTTCAGCAAGGTTTGTGTGAAAACTGCAAGAGTTCCTTCTGATTCCGTTAAGAAATCTCAATTGTGGAGGTGGCACCATTGGCAAATCGTTCTGTGACTGCAAGAGCTCTAATGCAACCATTCCTGAATGCAAGGCAAATTGTGGATAGCAGAGAAGTAGGCTGAGAGAACAGTGTTGACACGGCAATGTTTTCTTTGAGATCATCGACAGTGGAGAACTTGAAAACCGTCTTTTTCACTACCACTCTCTATCAAAATGTGGAGTTGACGTTTTTTAATGTCTGGGAATTGTAATTTTGCGAAGGCCCTTTTTTCCTATTTAAGATTACACCCTATGGAACTGATGTTCAGGAAGTATTCTAGAAAGTATTGGATTGACAATGATGAGTTCCGCATCCATTGAAGTTCCAACTGAAGTGGTTGAGATTCGATGTGTAATGCAAGGAGACGTGAGTGTATTCATCCAAAAAATAATCACCTTTAATTGGAAGGCCAACACTGGATAGACCAAGTCATCTTTTCGAGGATGGTCACGGAGGAGAGCGATACAGATGAGTTCTTCAGCATCGTGTAAGTCCTAATCACCATCCGATCCCACATCTCTTAAGACTTTCAACTTTTTATGTACCCGAAGGCTTCATCACCACTCTGAGTCTTGATCTTAATGCAAGATTGTTAGCCTTCTGCTAATGCCAAATTGATCTTTGCTGGGGAGCTCAATGAGGGTGTGAATTGAATTTTGAGAAGATTCTTAGAAGCTCTTAACTGAGTCCATTTCCTCCCGGTGATGGAGCCACCAGTCAATCCATCGGTGAACGAAGTACTTTAGGGAACATCAGCATAAGAAAAACTGTCACGTGCAAATCATAGTTTCAAGCAATCTGATAGACTGGGCAATGACATTTTCCAGCGGCAATCAGGTTTTGTAAGACGAGATTTTACTTATTTTAAGAGTAGAAAATGTTGCATTGGCCGACACCTCTCTGAGACTTGGTATGTTAAGTTCTTATATTATTTTTAGCTTTTATAAAGCACATGAATGAAAACTGTCAAAACAGGATTTTGATGGACACAGTTGAGAATGAAAAAGGAAGGCATTGGATCTCCATATAGGTGATCTTCTGTAATGACTATCTGTCGTATCCAGTTAACTACATGTGTGTATGTGTATGTATATGTATACACACACACATATATATTAATCAGTATTTTGACAAAGTTGTCATCTGTCATTGGAATTTCTTTTGTAGTTTAGGGTGGTCTTCCATGGTTAAAATGCCTTCGGATCAAATCAAAGCCTCTGAATCATGAGTAGATGCACGCGTACTGTCATAGTAGGAAAGTCCTAGTCTTTGAGTTAGACGTCCTGAGTTCTTGAATATGCTAACTGATCTGTCATGGTCAATCAGCATCAGAACAAAAACCGGAAGCATGAACAAACAACTGAGGATTCTTTGTATCTTGTATGATCGGTGGATTCAACGTGCAAGATCACACTACCCAACTTTTGCGGGACTACATTCCTTTTATGTTGCTTTTTCTAAGCTAAATACAAGCTAAAAATGACCACGACCATTCCTTTTATGTCCGTTTACCCAGAAATGTGATCACTATCTTTGAAACAACGCGATATATTATCTGTCGCATGGTTGAAATCAGCAATTGCCAACTCTTGTTCATCTATCACTGTCCACGATCAAAATAGGCAGAAAGTTTGACGCAACAAGCAAGAGACAAATGCTGAAAATGCCAGGCCCAAATGCGAATGTCCAGCGAAGCGTTTTGGTTATAATAGTCTGCAGAAACCCTATGAACACATTGGTTATCTTTACCAATTAATCGAGCGTGTTGTCAGTAACAAGCACCAAAGACCACAAATCTTCCTGAAGATGTGAAATATGCTTACACCAAAATATGTAGACACTGACAGCAACTTCAATCGGGTCATTCTACACTGAAGTCATAAGCGCTCCGTTCAAGCATCCTGACCACTGGCGACATATCGGGGCGTCTCCATGGCAACCTCTTCGTACACGCTATAGCTAACTTAATCAACTTCAGCATCTCTTCTTCCACGTACTTCCCTTGCAAAGAGGAGTCAATTAGCACATCTAGATTCCTTTCATCAAAAGCACTTTTCACCCATTCGAACACATTAGTCCTTGACAAGTCGAGCCAGATCTGAAATGCTTCTTCCCGTTATCACTTCAAGAAGCATGACCCCATATGCATATACATTAGTCTTTGTCGAACATCTCCCCGTGATGAAGTACTCGGATCCACATGCCCATGTGTTCCAGCCATATTAATTTCGACGCAAATTTCTTCGTAGTCCATCAATAGCCAGTCCAAAATCCGAGAGAGCCGCTCGGTATTTCTCATCCAATAGAACGTTCAAAGCTTTAATGTCTCGATGGATGATCCTGGGATCGCGGTCTTCATGCAAGTAAGCAAGAGCCTTCGCAACTCCGTTTGCAACCCTCATCCTTACTGACCGTTCCAGGGTGGTCCCTCGATCCAAAAGATTTGACCGAGATGATCTCAAGTGATTTGCTACCCTTCCACGAGGCATAAACGGATAAACTAGAAATAGTTCCGTGGGTATGATGCAAAACACAAGCAGACCAAGCACGTTGCGGTGCTTGACTACGCTGCTCACTTTCAGTTCCGTCAGGAACCCTGCGAGGTTGCTTCCTCCCAATCTCTTGACGGCTGCTAGAAAACCGTCCACTAAGCTTCCCCTATAAACCGTGGAAAATCAGCCCTTACCAAGAACATGGGCAAAATTATTTGTCGTAAGTTGTACCTCACGTAGAGAAAACCTCTTGACTAGTCCTAGATGTCTCTCCAGATCCTCTTCAGAAGGCATACAATTACTTGAAGAATCCCCCGGTTGCTTCTTCAAGACTCGCCGCCACCACGGAAGCTGGCTTGGTAGGGCCGGGCATGAAGAAACAGAGGGAGCTGCATCTCCTTTCACGATAGACCTTACAGAACTGCAACTTGCTTTGCCAGAGGACGGCGACGAAGGAGCACTCGCTGGCAGCGACGAACCCAGGCGGGTATTGAACATGTCCTCTATGTAACTGGAGCTTACTTTGAACATCATTTGAAACCCAGATAGATAAGAGTCACTTTCGACTCCTCAGAGCTCTGATGTGAGAAGCGCTTGAACTTGGTGGGAAAAGATACGAGAATGAGAATGAGGTAGTTGTATCAAAGTCTTTGATCTATCATTCCAGGCTGAACTGAGGGAATTACAACTGGGCATGGCCATGGATCATTCGTGTAGCCACCACATTTCGGTTTGACTGTTTTTGCCCACTGATCCCACTCGCTTTGGCAATTTTTTCAAAGTAGAGACATCACAACACAACAGACACCATTTTTTATTGAGAAGGTTGAAAGACTTTGAGCTGATAACATTGACCGGACACTGATTAATCAAAGGTTGTGGTTTGAAGTTGGAAGAGGTTGAACTTTTATAATTCCCATTTATGCACTCGACTCAGATTCTGGAAATTACTCCACATTCGACTGTAATCTCATTAACCTCCGTGAAACAGCAGCCAAAGGGCAAAAAATGAAGGGACTCTGTAGACAGACTTGTTACCACTCCAGCCGGAGACTCCAGCTGATGGGTCCAGTGATAGATGGCATTAAGGGAAACCCACCAGAGCCGATAATCATGCTCTGGTCACGCGGACATGATTTGTCCAAAAGATTGTCATGGTTTTTATTGATACACTTATGTTATGAACTCGTTATGATTGGCATTTGAAGGGCCCTTGCAAGTGAAGGTTCAATCCCAATTCTGATGCTGCTATCTCTTTTGAATACTAGTGTTGCTTGGTTTTGGCCTGAAGGCTAGAGCCAGATGAAGAATTGGCTCGGCTGCAAATACAGTTCTGCTCATACAATTGGCAGATTCTTAATCTAAACAAACTTAAAAAGACAGTTCTCTAACCGTAGCTAGGATCGGACATTTTTTTCTGTCTTAAGCACATGATATATGCTGTGAACTTAATCAAGAAGTGGAAGACTGATTGGCACAGACTAGTGCTGATTAATTTTTGCATTTCTTGACACTGCTCCATTGTTTGCTTGACTGTCACTGACACCGTTATGAGGTGGACGTCCGAATGGAGCTTGTGTTCTGTGAACCAGTGAACCAGAAGGTCAGGTAAGAGAACATTTGAGTTTTGTTGTACTCATGACAGAAACATCTGAAGCAGAAGCGTTTTTTCAGATTAACTTTAATAGACATTTCCAGGAAGCAAAAGAAGAATCGGACACCAATGAAGTAATGTTCTGGCTACCATGGTATGTAAACCAGATGAAAATGAAACAAAGTTGTTTGTAGCTGTCGAAATATAAAGTTGATTACATGAAGAAAGTGTTGCTCTGGTCAGACGCTACAACACTAATGACAACAGCGGTTTCCTCTCTTACATTAGAAAACAAAAAACTAGAAGGCGAAGAACTATGGAAATCGACCCCTACCTGGAATGGAACTTGGGAGAACAGCAGATGCTCTTCAGGATGTTCTATCTTCTTGAGCCATCCACCTGAGTGTCCTTCAGGAACTCAGTGATACACCTATAACTAAAAGAGATAAAAAATTAAAAAGAAAAAGATGAGGGTAGTCTGTCAGACAGCCGTGCGACCATCCCAACCAGATTACTCTGGCTGAGAACGATCCTCTACAGCTCTAATGGATCCAAGCAGGACCCAAGAGAGCCGTTAATCACGCTCTGGTCACGCGGCCATGGTTCATCCACCAGACTTTAGTTCCTGTCTCCTTAGGTCTCAAGGACACAGAGGTACGAGCCTATAGAACAGATCCTGTTCAAGTAAGGTCGTGCCCTCTCCTTCTCACTCCCCTCTTTAAATACCGATTATTCTTTAAGTGCGCTCTCGATGTGGGACTTTAGGAGGTCGTGCGCGTTAAGCGCACTCATCCCACAACCTCCCTCCCCTGGTTTCTTCTCTTTTTTTTTTCATTTTCCCCCCTGTTTTTGTGTTTGTTGTCTCGCAGCTTAGCTAAGGGCGATTCGCAGCGTTTTCATTTGCAGGTTATTTGCGTTCAACGGAGAAGGTAACTTTTCCTGAATGTGAAAGTGAACGATGTTTTGCAGTGACTGACCCGAAGAGTCTTGTCTTTTTCGAGTAGAGGAGACATGCATTGTACGGCTGATAATTAATGGCTGCCGATTGGGCTCGGTATAATCCAACACAGTTTTCAAGCCCACTTGAGAGAGAGAGAGAGAGAGATGAGGATACAGATTATTATTTTTATAAGACTCTTTTTCTTTCCCTCTTTTTTTTTTACTATTTCATTTCGATTTTAACTTTACTTTTCAAAGTATCAATAAGAGACGAAAATTATGAGCCAATTATAAAATTATTTACAGATATATTTTAGGGCTCAATAGTTCATATTTGCAAGCGTAATTGGCCGAAGGAATTAGGTTATGTATTCATTTTGAATAATTAATTTTGAACAAAGATATTGGTCAATTGGATGAGCTGAATCAAATTAGTATTTAACCATATCAAATTAAAATTAGATCAATTTCATGATTTCCTTATCTTAGGCCATCCGCGACTATCATATACTTTTCATAATTTTCTTTTCCTTTCATGATTACAAAAATAAGCAATGTTGTTTTACTTACATTTTATATTCTAATTTTAAAAAAAAAATATGGATTTATACGAAAGAAATTGCTCATATGATCACCAAAGATCAAATAAATAATTTCTCATTTGAAATTTTACAAAAATAAAACAAATGAGAGAAATTATGGTTTATTTTGTATCTATAGAAACCATAAATATTACAAATAATTTAAAGGAATTGATATTAAGAAAAAATCCAATCTTTCGAATGTTATGCGTGTATACATATATAAGCTTTGCATCTAAAAGAAATCAGCACATCTCTACAAGTAATTTAGAATAATTAATTTCGAAGAAAGATTCCCATTTTCAAGTGTTATGGAGGTATATATTTCATGGTTCATTTTGTATTTATATGAAATCATAAGATCTCTACAAGTAACTAAAGTAATTGCAAGGGAAAGATTCACGCTTCACATCATCTTATTATGCATCCAAACATGGTAGTAATGATATCACTTCATCTTAATTCTTTTAGAAAAAACATATATATACACTTCACATCATATTACTTAGACCACTAACAAAGTGAAGCATAAAAGTTGAGTACCATTAGAAGATAATAGAAATATTTATGAAAAAAAAATACTTTCATTATTGGTCAACCTTACAACATTAGCCAACAAAATTATATAATGAAAATGAAGATAGTCGACGGCGATGCAAATCATAAATTCACGCAAGTGAACAGAATACAAAATCTTAATTACTTATACGATTATCCAGCTTGAGAGTAAGATAGTTTTAGTACTTTTTTTGGCTATGATTATTGGCTTTTAATCGAAAGGCAAAGCCTCCTCAAATATGGCGATTCGGTCCCGTCTAATCTAATATATTGTCTGTAGTCAAAGTCGAAGCTGAAAAAATAGCTGCTCTAATGCTCTACCACATGACACTTCATTTTGCTTCCGAAAACTACCATGTAAAATTTATATATTCTATTTATATTGAGCTGAAATTTGAAAAAAAAAAAAGGATAGAGAAGATAAATTAAGATTCTGTCTCTTACTAAGTTTAAACTTAAAAAGGGATAAACTAGAGAAAATTATTTTAAATTAAACTCTCCGTTGACATTTTTTTTTTCAATGTAATTTCTTAGACGTATTTGTAAACAGCAAAAATTTAAGCCATAAAATGCTGCGTATATATTTCAGTGCTCAATTTTGATTTGCAAGCATAACTCTCCAATCAAATTAGGACATGTATACAAGGTAGAACAGTTAAACTTGAACAAGAATATCGATCAATTGGATAAGCTAAATCAAATTAGCATTATCCACATGATTTTAACAATTAATTCAATACTGTTTTAAAGAACTAAAATTTGGTCTAATCTTTCTGGAACAATGGAAATTTCGAATAGTTGACCATGATCATTTTGCACTATTTGAATCTAATCTTTCTACGAAGAGTTTTCGCCTTGCTTGTATCGCAATGTACACGAATAGACAATCGATAACTGAATGATAATATACGACATGGAGCTTGGACAGAAAAAATGAACTCCACCATAGTCCAAATGACCCAAAGGCCATACTCGAAACCCAAAAAATGTTTAACTGTTAGAAATGGACTTTGTGATGCCCAAATGCAGGTTCCTAGTGGAAGAGATCCTCTGATAAATGTACTGTCTTGAAACATTGCGCAAGTCAGTTTTTAAGAAGAAAAACGTACGTTGTAACACGTTCTTCTTGTGATGGCCACAAATCAAAACGTGCTCTCCTAATGACAAAGAAAAAAAAAAAATTGTACAATGGCCCAACATTCCAATGCACTTATATGCAGTGTCGGTGGAATGTAGGTTGGTTTTAAAACTTCATGGGCAATGAGTGGTCCAAAGACCATCCAATTGATTGGCTCATTTTGTAATTCCCGACAGGTACAGGGCATCGGCCCAGGAAGAGAAACGTCAACTCCTAATAGATTCACTGAACTTTAGGAGCCCATGATCATCCCCTCTGCATCTTCAAAACCCAGCAAGCCAATAAGACAGCAAAAGAAAGTGCCAAAATTGGATGATGGATCCACTTAAATAGATAAAGTTATCTCCAAAACAACATGGTAAAAAACCTGTCACGGGATTCAAATCAACAATCGCTATCTCCGAAACAAGCCAAAAATGACCACGACCACTCGTTTTATGTCCATTTACCCAGAAATGTTATCACTATCTCTGAAACAACACAATAAAATATCACGGTTGAAATTAGCAATCGCTAACTCTTGTTCATCCATTGTTGTCCACCATCAAAATAGGCGGAAAGTTTGATGCAACAAGCGAGACACACATGCTGTAAATGTCAAGCCCGAACTCGAATGTTCAGACCAGCGTTTTGGTTATGGTAGTTTGCAGAAACCTTATGAACATAAGTTTCCCTTTGGTTGTCTTTACCAATTCATCGAGCAGTCTGTTGTCATTAACAAGGCATCGAAGACCACATATCTTCACTAAAGATTGAAATATGCATTCCCTTCAACCATCCTGTCCACTTGCGACATATCAGGATCCACATGCCCACCTGTTCCGGCCACATCACTTTGGACGCAAGTCTCTTCGTAGTCCATCACCACTGCCTGTCCAAAATCTGAGAGAGACACTTGGTATTCTCATCCAACAGAACGTTCAAAGCTTTAATATCTCGATGGATGATCTCGGGATCGCAGTCTTCATGCAAGTGAGCTAGCGCCTTGGCAACTCTGGTCGCAACCCTCATCCTTACTGACCATTCCAGGATGGTCCCCCGATCTAAAAGATTTGACCAAGATGATCTCAAGTGATGTGCTACGCTTCCGTGAGGCATAAACGGATAGACTAGAAATAGTTCTGTGGGTATGATGCAAAACCCAAGCAGACCGAGCATATTGCGGTGCTTGACTATGCTGCTCACTTTCAGTTCTGTCAGGAACTCTGCGAGGTTGCTTCCTCCCAATCTCTTGACGGCTACTAAAGAACCGTCCACTAAGCTTCCCTTATAAACCGTGGAAAATCCACCCTACCCAGAACACGAGCAAAATTATTCATCATAAGTTGCACCTCACGTAGAGAAAACCTCTTGGCTAGTCTTAGATGACTCTGCAGATCCTCTTGACAAGGTATACAATACCCTGGTCGCTTCTTCAGGACTTGCCGCCACCAAGGAAGCTTGCTTGGTGGGGCCAGGCACGAAGAATCAGAGGGAGCTGCATCACCTTTCACAATAGCCCTCACAAACTGCTGCTTTGCCAGAGGGCAGCCACAAAGGAGGATTCGCTGGTGGCGACAAACCTGGGCGGGTATCAAACCTGTCCTCTATGTAACTGGAGCCTCGTTTGAACACCATTTGAAACCCAGATAGGCAAGAGTCGCTTTGGACCTCTCAGAGCTCTGATGCAAGAATCGCTCAAACCAGGTGGGAAAAGATTACGAGAACGAGAATGAGAATGAGGTAGTTGTATCAAAGTCTTTGACCCCATTTTATCAACTGTTATGATTGGCTTTTAAAGGGCCCTCGCAAGCGGAGGTTTAGTCCCAATTCTGATGCTGCTGTTTCTTTTGACTACTAGAGTTGCTTGGTTTTGGCCTGAAGGCTAGATCCAGATAAGAAGAATTGGATCCACGCTAATACAGACATGCTCATACAATTGGCAAATGCTTAATCTAAACAATCTCAAAAGACAATAATCAAACAGTTGATAGGACCGGACACTTTCTGCTGTCTTAAGCACATGATATATGCTGCGAAATTAATCAAGAAGTGGAAAGATTGGCACAGACTAGTGCTGATTAATTCTTGCATTTCTCGACACTGCTTCATTGTTTGGTTGACTGTCAATGACACCATTATGAGGTGGACGTCCGAATGGAGCTTGTGTTCTGTGAACCTGAAGGTCAGGTAAGAGAATATTTGAGTTTTGTTGTACTCATGCCAGAAACATCTGAAGCAGAAGCCTTTTTTCAGATTAACTTTAATAGGCATTTCGAGGAAGCAAAAAAAGAATCAGACATCATGAAGTCCTTAGTGTTCACTGTTCTGGCATCCGAGAACATTAAAGACAACTTGGTCGGGACACCGATTTAATTTGCCTTGGCCTCTCCCTACATTAGATAAAATATACGTAGACCAGATGAAAAATGAAACGAAGCTGTTCGTAGCTGTCGAATTATAAATTTTCATTACACAGAGAGCGTTGCCCTGGTCCCGCACTACAACACATGACAACAGCGATTTTCTTCTCTTAAATTGGAAAACATAAAACTAGAAGGCAAAGAACTATGGAAAAATCGACCCCTACCTGGAACGGAACTTTGACTAGTCTTGCATGATTTTTTCTCTTCAGGAAGTTCTATCTTCTTGAGCCATCCACCAGTGTCCTTTATTAACTCGGTGATACACCTGTAACCAAAAGATGCACCCAAAAAAAAACAGAAAAAAAGATTTGGGGAGTCTGTCAGACAGACGTGTGACCATCCCAGCCCTACTGGGCTAAGAACGATCCTCTACAGCTCTAATGGATCCAAGCAGGACCCAAGAGAGCCGTTAATCACGCTCTGATCACGCGGCCATGGTTCATCCACCAGACTTTGGTTCCTGTCTCCTTAGGTCTCAAGGACACAGAGGTACGAGCCTATAGAACAGATCCTGTTCAAGTAAGGTCGTGACCTAATCCCCTTGCTCCCCTGCTTAAATACCAATTGTTCTTCGAGAGCGCTCTCGATGTGGGACTTTAGGAGGTCACGCGCATAACGCGCACTCAACCCACAACTTCCCTCCACCAGTTTCTACTCTCTTTTTTTCCCCTATCAATTCTCTTTGATGTCTCGCAGCTTAGCTCGGGGCGATTTGTCGTGTTTTCATCTGCAGGTTCTTTGCGTTCAAGAGAGAATGCAACTTTTCCTGAATGTAAAAGCGAACGATCCCCGAAGAGTCTTGTCTTTCTTTTCAGCAGAGGAGAAGTATTTAATGGCTGATAATCAGTGGCTGCCGATTGGGCTCGGTGAAACCCAACACAGTTTTCAAAGCCCACTTGAGAGAGAGAGAGAGAGAGTAGGAGGAGGATACAAATTATTATTTTTATGAGACTCTCTACGTTTATCTTCTCTCCTTCTCAAGTATAACTTTTGCAAAGTGTCAAAGGAGGATTGTAGGGTAGACACGTGTCACTTCCTCCCTCCTCTCCTCTTTCTATCCCTCTCTTTTTTACTATTCAAGTTCTATTTTAACTTTACTTTTCAAAGCATCGATAACAGAAGAAAATTATTAGCCAAATATAAAATTATTTGCCCACATTTCAGTGATCAACGGTTCGTATTTGTAAGAATAATTGTCTTATCAAATTAGGTTATGCATTCATTGAGAACAATTAATTTTGAATAGAGATATTGCTCAATTGAATGGATTAAGTCAAATTAGTATCTATTTATATAAAATTAAAAGTAGAACGGTTTCATAATTCCTTATTTTAGGCCATCTCCGTCTATCATATACTTTCCATGATTTTCTTTTCCTTGCATGATTACCAAAATAAGCATTATTGTTTTTCATATTTCGTATATTCTTTAAAAATATGGATTTATACAAAATAAGTTGTTCATATGATGACCGAAGATCAAAGAAATAATTTCTCATTTGAAATTTTACAAACATAAAACAAATGAAAGAAATTATGGTTCATTTTGTATCTAAAAAAAATTATAAATATTTACAAATAATTTAAAGAAATTTTTTTGGGGGGGTAAATGGAGCAAAATATCCAAATTTGTGTGTGCAGAGACATGTATAAATTTTGTATCTTAAGGAAAATCATCAAATTTCTACAACTAATTTAGAAGAACTAATTTCAAGGGAAAGATTCTCATGTTTTAAATGCTATAAAAGTGTAAGAGTGTGTGTTAAATCACGGTTCATTTTCTAATTAAAGGAAATGATAAAATCTCTACAAGTAATTTAAAGGAATTAAATTCAATGGAAAGATTCACACTTCACATCATCTTATTATGCATCCAAGCATGGTGGTAATGATATCACTCCATCTTAATTCTTTTAGAAAAAAAAAGTATATTTACACTTTACATAAGCTTACTTAGACCACTAACAAAGTGAGGCATACAAGTTGAGTACTACTGGGAGATAATAGAAATATGTACGAAAATAATACTTTCATTATTGGTTAACCGTACAACATTAATCTATAATAGCCAACAAAATCATGCGTCAAGCATGGCCAATAAGACTAGTGAAATTAATGATAATGAAGATAATCGACAGTGATGCAAATTACATATTCATGCCAGTAAACAGCATAGCAAGTCTTAATTACTTGGACAATTATCTAGCTTAAGAATGAGATGGTTTTAGTATTTCTTTTGGCTATGATTATTGGCTTTTAATCGAAAGGCCAAGCCTCCTCAAATATGGTGATTCACTTCCATCTAATCTAATCTAGGTAGTCAGAGTCAAAGCTGAGAGAACGGTTGCCCCAGTGCTTTACCACGTGGCCCTCATTTTACTTTTGTAATTGCCATGTAACATTATATATTCTATTTATATTGAGCTTAAATTTAAGAAAATGGATAGAGAAAGTATATTAAGATTCCATCTCTTACTAAGTTTACTCCTAAAAAGATAAACTAGAGAAAGTATTATAAGTTGTACTCTCCTTTAACATATTTTTTTCAATGTAATTTTTTAGACATATTTGTGAACAGAGAAAATCTAAGCCAAATATAAAATGCTGCATATGTATTTTATTGCTCAGTTTTGACTTGCAAGCATAATTCTCCAATCAAAGTGGAACATGTATATATGATAGAACAATTAAACTTGAACGAGAAAACCGGTTGATGTGGATAATTATCAAATTAAAGTAATTCGACATTTGTTCAAAACACTAAATTTGGTCTAATCTTTCTGAAGCAATGGAAAATTCAAACCATTAACCATGACCATTTCGCATTATTTCAAACCAAATGTCTAGGAGGAGTTATCACCGTGCTTGTATCGAGAAGTATATACGTAGACGATTGATGACCAAATAATGAAAAACGAGATGGAGTTTAGATGGATTAAAATGGACTCCACAATAGTAAAAATGACCCAAAGGCCAGACTCAAAACCCAAAAGGTTTAAACGTTACAAATGGACTTTTTGTGATGCCCAAATGCAAGTCCAAGTCGAGAAGGTCCTCTACTAGTGAATTGTGTTCTGAGTCTGACCAGAAAGAAAAACAAAAAACTTGAACTTGTTCCAAGATTCATTCGTTGTCGTCATGCACTATCTTGATGTTTGCAAAGGGCTCTTCTGGAGCTTCCATTGATAAATTGACGGTCTGGAAACATTGCGCAAGCCAGTTGTCAAGAGCAAAACGCAAATTGTAACGCGTTCTTCTTGTGATGGCCTCAAAAGAAAACACGTTCTCCTGGTGACAAAAAAGTTGTACAATGGCCCAACATTTTAATGCACTTATATGCGGTGTCGGTGGAATGTAGGTTGGTTTTAAAAGTTCATGGGCAATGAGTTATCCAAAGACAATCCAATTCGTTAACTCTTGTTATCATTCCCGACACGGCGACATGTACAAGGCATCGGACCAAGAAAACACCATCAACTCCTAATAGATTCAATGAACTTTTGGAGCCCATGATCATCTCCTCCGCATCTTCAAGACCCAGTAAGCCAAGGAGACAACAAAAGATAGCGCTAAATTTGGATGGTAGATAGACTATAAAAGTTGTGTTGAATATTGTGCTATCAGAATTTGAAGAAAATTATCTAAAAATTTTATACCTATTATACAGCAGCCAATCAGTCCTAAATATTTCAATTATGCCTTCTAAATCTCGAAGAAAATTTGTTAATTCGATCATAAACCTTTCAATTATATCAATTTAATCATAAGCATTATATTAGGAGTGAGCAAGATGGACTAACTAAACTAAAAGCTACCTGAATCGAACCGAACCGAATCAACTTCTTCAAAAAATTGAAGGAAGAGCGGTGTGAATGGTCTTACTGATTTGCTTCGCTCCCACTAGTGCTTCAATCTCTCGCCCTCTTTCTTTTCATTCCTATTTTCCTTTTATTCCTCCTTTATTGGCCGACCTTTCCCATAATCTCCAAAAGTGAATTTCCCTCTCTGTATGCTCTTTCCTCATGACCAGATTCCCTTGCCAATTTGTTGCCAAAATAAAATGAAGACAATCTCTTTGCTTCCCTCTTCGATCATTGCCACATTTGTTGCCCGCCTTTTTCGTAGCCTAGAGGAATTAATTCCTTCGGTCATGCTGGGCAAAATTTGCCAAAGAAAAGCATGGAAGATTTCTCTGATTGACTGGTTGGACCTCTTTCTTTTTAGTGGAGAAAAGCCGAAATCTCTTGCCCTCTTTCTTTTTTAATTTTATCTTCATGTTGAATAAATAACTGGTTCCATTGGACCAAGAACCAATTACCCCTATATTTTAAGGATTTGTCAATTTAATCATAAATATTTTTTAACAAATTATCAATGTAGTTCTTCTAGCTAATCTTAGCTATAAATCATTGACGTTACTATCTAATTAGCACCGACCGTCCTACGTGACGGCTGATACTAACATAGACAATTTTTTAAAATTTTTCCTTTTTTACGCTCGAGGGGGATTTAAGGGCTAACAAGGCCACCAGCACCTAGCCAAAGGCTAGTGACGTCAACCTGCCGACGACCCCCGCTAGCCCCTAAGTGAGGATCGCTAGCCCTTTGAACAAAAGAAAAAACTGATTAAAATTCAATCAAGTTTTCATAAAAATTAAAAAATTATTCACATTAATGCTGATCATATTAAAGGCTAGTACTTACTGGACTACCATATCAACAATTTCCAATTAAAATTAATTAAAAATACTATATTGATAATTTGTTAAAAAAATCTATAACTATATTGGTAAAAAAAAAATTTAAAAGGTTTGGGAAAAATTGGTATTATCAAAAGATTTAAAATTAAATTGATTGCCGTACAATAGATTTAGGATTTTTTTCAATAATTTTTCTCGGAATTTGCTCATTCGCATAGACAAAGCGGACCATCAAATATAAATGATCAAATCGATAAAATTAGTGAAATCTTTTATTTTGAGAAATTCGAGGCTTTACATCAGTCGTTTATTGTCATGAAAAAATAATTTCCCGCCGATCTTTAATCCCACAAGAACCCTTAAAAGGCGAAAGGAAAAACCCAATCTCTTTATAATGTGATGTGAAGTTGTCGGACGATCTGAACAAACAAAATTTCCGAGCACCGCGAGCAGACAAGAATGAGAACCGTTGAATGTGTCAACAAGTCCAAGAAGAGTTGAAAGGGAAGCTGATTTGACAAGACAACCCCACTCTCTGTCGGCCTTGTTTACTAATTATTTTCTTTTTCCGCCCTTAAAGTTTTGTCCCGCCATTATTATATTAAAGCTTTCTTTTGCTAAACTGCCCCCACAATGATCGATTTTGCAGTTGGGGGCCTTTGTGGTTGACCCTTCGTTTGCCCCCCTTTCGTCTTCCTTTCCTTTCCATTCCATCCCTTTCTCCTAGCTTTGCGGTTGTTGTATCTTACATGATGAGCTCTCCCTTTGTATTTGCTTTTTCATTTTTGTTCCTGTTTGGCGAAAAGTCTAATATACAGGAGCTGGTTTCTATCTTATTTTAAATGCATATAATTTGTCATCATTTCAAAAGTCTTATTATGTGAATCGTTATCAATGAGACATGCCTTAGTTATCCACGCGCATAATTTGGTGAAGTTCTTCAGGACAAACTGAGTGAGTAATGTGCTGAACAGACTTGGGATGGGAAGCATGCACATGTATTGTTTTCTGCACTTAAATGTGGAAAGATTCACTTTGGGGGTAAACAACCATTTTGTCAATTTTATCATTTTCCCCCTTCACATTGGACATAGATATTTCTATCCGATCATAGAAAGCAATGAACTCACAAAAGATAATGTTTCTAGTTTGAGCCTAATTCATGAAGACTCAACCATAGCACTATGAAATGGCTTGAAAGATTATAATGAGATTCAATAGTCAAGAGGATTTGAGAAAATTCTTTGTTAGATTAGATTGAACTTCCATGAGAATCGGCAAAATGGAGATTGTCTAGAAGTTAATCCAATGAATTAAAGTACAACTCTCCTCATGAGTATAGGTCATATCAATTATATCACATGCTAGTTCACTTTGTTCATAACAATTGGAATTGAAGTCAGGTTCGAAAATCAAGTGAGATTAATAGCGACAAAGTAAGTATTTCCATGACTTTTAACTATATAACTGTACCAAATAGACTTGAAGTGTTGCTACTTGTTTGCTGTAATACATCTGAAGTTGAGTGAGCCGGCTGTTGTAAGTTACTGTAGTAAGAGCGAAGCGTCTGCCAAATATTATAAAAGCTGCGGCATCTCTTTTTTGAAACTGAAACTGTTACAAAAGTAATTCCAAATAGTCTCTTTGCAACACAACTGCAACGTTACAATTCGAACATAATTACATCAAACGGTCTCTTACTTACGCCCAAATTCTCCCTCGTGTTAATCCGATTACACATCGTCCAGCTTTTCACCTTTACTGTCCAAGGGGACATCTTTTAATGTCTCTTTTGGGGGCATGATTCAAAAAAATTTTGCCAAGCGAAGTTTGTCCGATGGGGCCCGAGAATCCTGCCCGGTACATGAGAAAATCCCGTCGCTGCTGGGATCTCATGCGCCTGCATCAGCATGCATGTGACTGTGGCTGACCCAGAAATCAATTTTTTAATTTGCGAGACCGAAACGATTCGTCCCAATTGCTTTAACCAAATCGAGGGGAATCGTTTCCGACTGTAATTTGCTCCGCGCAACAGCATCTCCCCAATGGGTTTTTGGTCCTTGCCGAGCAGGCCAGAAAGTGATGATTTCGACGTCGTGGCATTGGGTGGGAGCAAGAATACAAAACCCCATTTTGTTCTTTTCTTTTTCTACCTCTGTTTCGACAACAGTGACAGTTCACCGAGGTAAAACTGCAGTTAAGCAAGAAAGACCCCAAGGACAGAGAGAGAGAGAGATTGATTGATTGATGGATCGGTCGATCGATCGATCGATCAATGACAAGCAGATGAGAGAGGACAAAAGGAATGAGAGAGACGTGATAGAAGAGACCTCAGATCCTCGCAGTCGTTAACTGCTGGTCTAACGAAATTAATCTTTTGCTTAAAACGGAAAATTCACTTAAAATATCCCATTTACCTTTGAAGCCGTACTCATTTGCCTTCGGCTTTTGAAAATAACGCGTTAATCCTCTAAACTTTCATTTTGTTACATCCATGGATCATCTGCTATAGTTTATTATGCGCAACACATCTGATTTTAATGAGTAAAATAGACTTTCGCTGCTTTTTAAAGAAACTCACTTTTCGTTCTCAATTATGGTAGGAAAAAAAAACATGCATAAAAAGAGAGAACTAAATTAACTAAAACCAACATGTTGGTGTAGATGGTGATGGAGTTTATTCCTCTCCATGTGCTTGTGAGTTCAAGTTTTATATGGGGGCACTTTTGAAATAAAAATCTTGAATGCACCATCCTTAGAGATCCCCTGAGGAGGTATAGACAAGTCTAGGCCACCTACCCACTAAACTTGAAAAACAAAAAAAAACAAAAAAAAAGCCACAATACTATTAATTGATAAGAAAATAAATATTGTAAAAACAATTAAATAAGAAATTATTTGAATTTAACAAATGTAGCCACTTTCTTAAAATTAAATTAGACATTGTAAAAAAAAAAAGAAGAAAGATTATAAAAAGGGATAGATCTTAATAACAAAAGGTCAAATGAACAAATATTATTACACATTGTATTTGTTTAAATTATTAGGATTAATACTTTGAAAAACTTCAAATTAGTATACGTGTGACAAATTTACTTTAAATTAATTTTTTTATCAAGAAAAATTCCAAACTTATACCTATGATGAATTTATCCAAATGATCACAAAAAACCTTAAACTTGTACACTTGCCATAAATTTATCACAAACTAGTTTGTTCGACCACCGAAAAACCCAAACCTGGTACATTTGTTACAAATATACCATTCGTTAAATTAGATTAATACCACAAAAAATCACAAAAATTATATAATAATAATAAATGGAGAGTAAAATCCCAAACTGATACACCAGTCAACTACTTCATATCATCTAATTTAGTAATTTGACAGCAAAATTTAACAAAAACAAACAAATGGTAAATTTATCATAAGTGTACCGATTTGAGATAAAATTATCAAAAGTGTACCAGTTTGGGATTATTTATTATCAAAAAATTAATTTTTGATAAATTTATTACATGTGTACTAATTTGAAGTTTTTCAGGGTACTAACCCAAATTATTAATCAATGTTAAAGGATTATTAATAACTAAGAATATCAAGGAAACAATATATACTAAGGTTAATTTATCTTGGAAAAAAATTAAATAATAAATGTGAAATTTCAATTACCTTTCTTCATTTTCTATTTATTTCTTAAAATTACTATTATTAGTTACATATTTTTTTACTTTAATTCACAAATTTAAAAAAATATAAGCAGTATTCAAAAATTATCATTTTAACATTTTGTTGTTGGCATCTCTTCCATCTTTACATCATTTTATTTAGCTTTGAAGAGTATCTCTTTAGTCGTATTAAAGTAGCTATATTTATCAAAGTGTAAAAAAATTGTAAGCATTTAATCTTGTTGATAATATATGAGGAATATCCAAAAAGTATACTTCCGAACCAATTTATCGATCCAAAAAAAAAAAACCAATTTAGTTGAATGGCCGTTTTTATAATTCCTTAATTAAAGAGATTTTTTATTTTTATTTATTTTTTCAAAAGAAAGCAATGCATTTTTTTTTTAAAGATGAATCAACTGTATTTTTAACAGTTTCTTACAAATATTATAAGACCTTACTTAATCCTTGGAAAAGAAGATGGCATTAATTAGTTACGTATATCATAACACAAATTGTTATGGTGGAAATACAAAAATTATTATTTAAACGATTGCTTAAAAAGTTCTCTTGGAACAATCACATGGCAACAAAATCTTGGCAAACCTACCATGATGAGCGTCACTCGACCTCCTTAAGCATGTCTCTCCCTCCCTCTCTCTCTCTCATCCTCGGGATTTCCGATCCATAATTTTTCGGTCTAAAGCAACCTAGATTTGGAGTTGCCTAAGGGTAGGCAAGCATCGTGACACTCGTGACCTTTGTGGCCATAGGGTTATGACCGTTGTGACATCTCTTTGGCATCGTTATAGAGGAAGGGGAAATATCAGGTTTGAGCTGATATTTCCTATAGAACAAGATTTGAAAAAGGGTAAGGACACGTTAGAGCTTGTTCGTTTGTATTCTTTAGAAAACAAAATATTTTGTCTTCTTGTCTGAATTCGAAATACCATTTGAATCTTAAAAACATCATGAGAAAAAAGATATAAATAAATGTACGAAACAATATATGTACACTCTTAAAGTTTCAAGTATTATAAGATTTTAATTAAGTTAAAAAGAAAAAAAAAATTAACCAAAGAACATGTCCCCCAATCATTTAAAAGTATCCAACACAAAGATGGCAATCTCTATTATTCCACGTTTGTATCTCCTCACTGTCGTTGTTAGCCCCTCTCCTCCTTTCGCAATAAATGTCACAGGTCGAGAATGACAGAGATTGAATCTATGGAAAAGATTTCTCACAAAACGAGACAGAAGAGAGAGGCAGGGAAAGAGGGCGTGGGAATCAGTGCCCAACCCATGCACGTGACGGCGACCGATGCGATGCGAGGGAGGGCTCTCCCCTTAGGCACGGCCGCTACACGTGTCGAGCCACGGTAGGGGCGGAGCGTCAGGGCGGGGGACCGGTTCAGACATCGGCTGGTTACTTCGTACCGTCTATTTTTTTTTTTTCACTTTCTTGGCAGTTTGGGGCGAAGAGATGGGTCGGGTCGCGTCTTAAAAGAGGGCACGTACCGTTGCACGATCCTCGCTGTTGCTTCTTGTCTCGTCAAATCATATGTTAATTTGGACTTGTGAGACAGCAGCTCCTTTTTATGCGAAACGAACAGGAATAAGGATGAACATCATTTCGTACTAAAATTTGAAATCGTTTAAGAATGCATGATAAAAATTTTTGTATCTCGTAAAAAATTGATTTCTCAATTTTTATTTGACAAATTTTTTAGTAAAAAAACGTGTTTAATGATGATTTAAAATTCTTATTTCTGAAATAGAAATTCATTTAATAACAGAATAAAATTTTTATTTCTAAGAAGGAGGTGGCCAGCATCTGTCAATAGGTGACTGATGTTTGGCAATCAGGGGCAAGCGGCGAGCATCCAATGGCGGGCATCCGGTGTCTCACGGGTAGTGGGTGAACGGCTAATGGTGATAAGAGTGAACAATGAGAAGTTTTATTGCTCACTTTTGTTTCAAAAATAGAAGTTAAAAATTTTAGATTCTGATTTATACTTTAAATCTATTTCTATAATAAAAATCTATTCCAAAAATAAAAAAAGTGAAATTGAGTTACCAAATAGATTTTTGTTTCAAACTTGCTTTGGGGAATATAAAAATAAAGAAATGAAGAAACATAAATTTTGTTATACATGCCAAAAATTGACGAGAATTTGTCTCATTTGAGATTTCAAGGTATGCATGTTAAGTTTTGGGTTTTAAAAATTGAAGAACCTATTTCGATAGGTAAGTTCTAGGTTTTAAATAGGTGGAATCCGCCACCTATTTTTGTGTTTTTCTTGTTCTATACCTTCGCAATTCTATGGTATTTCCTGGCATTCGACGATAAGTATATAATTTGGAACAAGTAGTCTGAACTTTCGTTTTATGATTGAGACTTTTACTTTATCAATATTTCATATTTTTCATTTATCTATATATGAGTTGAGGTCATTGTAGTAGTGATGATTTATTGCGATAGTTCAATTAATAATACGGGTGGAACTTGGTAGAATCTGAAACTGAATTTGGAGCTCGTGATAGGGTTGATTCTAGGTTCAAATAAATAAGGAACCTGTCTTAACATTTAGGTTCTACGTGAACCTATATAAAACCTAGAACTGATCACCCCTAGAGAGGAATCCACAAAAATAAACGACTTAACAAAAGTTTCTTAAAAATAATCATTCGAATAAGTTGAAATGATTAATTAATAAAAAAATATATTCGTTATCAATAGCAATGCATGACTATATATATATATATATATATTTATGAAAGGTGAAAATATCATAAAAAAATATTTTTCAAATCATTAATTTTATGCCGTATAAACACACCCTACAACTTGTTTTATTTATTAAATTATCCATATTGATCTAATTGAATCATTAAAACATCTCCGCGTGATTACCAAGCGCTTCCAATTACAAATATTGAAAAGGGATAAATACATTGGAGGCTCGATACTATTACAAATTATTTAATTTATTATTTTCAGTACTTTTGCATCATCGAACCCTTAGAATATATGAAATTTTATCTGGGTTGGTCCCTTTTGTCAAAATTAGGGATGGAATTGCTGATGCGGCTGTGGAGCTAATGTTAAATGCCGAAGTCGAATCCCACCTGACTTCCAAAAAAAATTAGAAATAGATAATAAGGAATATTGAAAATCAATATAACTGTATTCCAAATGAGATGAGGATGAATGCGTTTTTACAAGGTAAGACCTTTTTATCAATTTGTTTTTGGGTAAAGAAACGTTTTACTTTTTGTAAAATTATGAAAAAAAAATTAAGATTGATCAAGATGTTATTAAGTAGTTTTTTTCAAAAGTTCAAGGATTCAACATAATACAAAAGATCAAATTCAAATGTTAAAAGTGAAAAACTAAAAGCCCAAAACCCAAAAGCAAGAACCATAAAAAGCATTATCCATTTGTGTTTAATGGTGAGTTTGTTTTGTGGAAAATGAATAATTTGAAAAATATTATCCTAAAAATGATCGCTTGTATTGCTTATAAAAATAAATAAATATAAAACATCTTCATAGTCAACAAAAAATATTTAGATGTAAATTGTTGTCGATAATGAAAAAACATTTTTCATGGACTAGCTATTTCTAGTGTTATAAGTGATTACTGTAAGTATAAATATATTTCAAATCATTTATTTTCCGCGAAACAAATGCACCATAAGTATTAGTATTGAAAATAAAAGAAAGTTTGAGGATAAAAATGAAAATATTAATGCAACAATTTATATGTCTTTCTTCTATTGGGAATGAATTAAATAATATTTATTGCCTACTGTTATGTGCAAATGCTCTTTATATCTCAAAACCGTTGCATGATTAGTTCCCTTTTGTTCTCGGATTGTAGCAGGGGGAGTTATTATTATTATTATTATTATGTTTTTTTGAGTCGGTCCTACGCTAATCTTACTCTAACACTTACGCTCAGACTTTTGTCATGCCTCCTTGCAGAGCGTGGGAGTCGAAACCCACTTCTGAAATGAAATCGTCCCCACCCCAATCCCCTCTGAGAATGTGGGGATTCGAACCCCCAACCTCCCCCTTCCAAGATGGAAGGGTGGCCACTGGGCGAACCCCAGTGGTTTTATTATTATTATTATTATTATTATTATTATTATTATTATTATTATTATTATTATTATTATTATTATTATTATTATTATTATTATTATTATTATTATTATTATTATTATTATTATTATTATTGGGTCGTAAAAAGCAGGGAGAGTTAAGAGAGTATAAAAATGGAGTAAGTTGATTTTTTTTTTCTCTCCCATGTATCCTCGTAATATTGTCTTACTGAAAAACATATTTGCGCTATGCTGCGCCAGAAAAAATAAATCAAAACGATAAGATAGATAAATGACATTTCATCCTTTCTCGTCTTTTAATATTTCGAATTGTTTTGACATTTTCTATAGCAAGCAACATTGGCTAGATTATCATTTCTTTCGGCTAACCAATAAGAAAATAACATTTTTTTTATGTCATTCTCGGTTCTCATTAAATTATGATTAATGATTTACTAAAAAAAAACGCAGTATAACATCTGCTAATAACATCGAAGCGGTAACATTTTTTACAACAATATAATTATGCATATAAGTAAATTGTTAAGGATTGACTTTAAAATAAAATTAAAGTGAGAAAGAAAACTTTAACCTTATAAAGGTTGCAAATGGATTGATAAGGAAAAACAAAATAACATCTAGTAATAATGTCAAAACAATACTATCTATCTTAGACATGAGAAACATTCACAATTTGATTATACTTGAATTTTATCAAAAGAGGATTAATTGAGACAAATTTAAGGTGAAAAAGAAATTTTAAGTTAATAAGTGGACACAAAGGGATTGAAAAGAAAATAACATAGATAGCTTTTTTACGATAAAAATATAGCTTAAAAATTAAAATAAAGAAAAGTGTATCTTTTTTTCTTTAAAATATATAAGAATTTAAAGTTAGTAGAAGATGAATGGATAAAAGAATTACGAATTATTTTTTTTTTGTCGAAAGAAAATTGTTTTCATTACTCAAAAAGATCCAGAAGTACTTAGTTTTCATGATAAAGTAACTCGAAAGGGAGCATAAATATTAAAAAGCAAAATCAAATCCAGAGAATAAGAAAGATCAACGGAGTACCAGTAACGTTACAAATTCGTTCCACAAGAACGGATCTGTCAAATAAAATCGATAGTTGATCACTGGATTTCATGTTAAAAGAATAAAGATCAAAAGGGAGAGAAATTGAAAAAATGAATTGTGAAAAGAAAAACGGGTGGAGCCCCTAGAAATCGAATTTGCGCCCCCTGCACGGAAAAATGGTGCTTTACCATGGGGCCCGGATCGCTTTATAAGTTTTACAAGGTTAAATATACATATACATACATACATATTGAGTAACCAATCATTGACTGACAGATAGTGAATCCAATAGCTGTGTTTTCTCTTTGGATACCGCACTTTAATATATTAAAAGATGTATCTCTCGACTTTTTTTTTCCCTTTTCAGCACTTCAAATTTTCTTTTTTTTTTAAGAGGATGACATCAGTCAAATTGCATAAAATGGGTTGAATTTAACACGTGGTCATTGAACTTTATTATTATTTGTAATCTAACCGCCGAACTTCAATTTCAATTACTCGTTGAATTTAACTTTCTCTTTTACAATTGATGCACTCTAATCTCTCGTCAAACACACATCATGCTCCTTCTAATCAGTATTAATTATCCCACATGGTATAGTCAGACGAGCACAATTGATATGGATGAATTTTGTAATTTGTTTTTGAATTTAAGATTTTCTTTCTTTCATTTTTTTCAATCCTTTTATCTTCCAAAATTTCCAGCTGGTGGGGGTCACCTCGCCATGACAATGGCTAGCCACCCTCGTCCAACCTGCCCTCACTTGACCCATATCTGGCGAGGGTCACATCCTCATTAGATCTAGGTGAGCAGATAGTGTCGCGGCCCTCACCAGCCACACATAAGCGAAGCGGTGATGGCAGCAACAATGGGAAAGCAAAGTAGCAGCATTAACAACAATGGCAACTCGTTGAGGCAGAGGATCTTCACATGGGGAAGAGAAGCGTTGATGTAGAGACTGAGTGATGAGAGGTTGAGGATGAAGCTCCGCAAGGTCGCTGGCCTTTTCGGAAAATGGACAATGAGGGAGAGGAAAAGGAACAATCTAGAAGAAAAGAAAAAAAAAGTTATCAAAATTAACAAAAATGACGTCATTTCATATATCGATGGTCTATGTAAGCAATTTCCGGTGTAAATTGCTCGGATGGATTATATTGAAACTTCATGTAAAGGTTTATGAATAAATTAGAAAATTTAGAACTAAATTTGCTGTTGTACCATAATTTTAGGACCCTTTTTTTACAATTTTTCTTTTTCATGTTTGATAGTGTTACCAACATTTATGTCGTGTTTCAAACAGAGAACCGAGTCTAGGGAGAGTTTAGTCATTTGGGTATTGCATGCTGAGGACGCTTTCCACGATTTTCCCACGAAATAAAGAAAATGGGTGAAGATACTTCCTTAGTCATTTCACTTTAGCGTCAGTTAATTTAGTTTGGATTTTGCAAGTTTATAAAAAATCTGAATTTAGCCGTCCAGACTCGCTTTGCGACGGAAAGATAACCTTTACAGAATAAACAAAAAAGAGCAAATAGTAAATTGAAAAGTATTTGTTTGCGATCCACTTGGATATGGTGCATGATCCGCTTGTTTATTGGATCGACGAATTGCATTCTCTATCCGTGCTTAGGTTACGATTCACTTTGCCCAATTAATTCTTATATCATCTCGCATTTATTCCTATTTTTTTAATAACCCTAATAGTTTAAGTGTGTATAGACCTAATTTTCTCTCCAAGATTCGAGAGGGACCTCGCTTTTACACATTCCGAGAAAATCTTCACGAGCACGAGAGTCCTCAGTTCATTATTCTCTTCTTTGATTTTCTGTAATTCTCTTTCTCCCCATTGATCGTTGACTCACGACCGCCCCCATAGTCATCATCCCTTGCACCTTCAATTTAAGGTCCCCGACCATTTCGGGAAAGTAAGACCATACTTGCCGCCGCACTTTATCACGTTTGAAAGCCGGTGGGTCGCCGGGCGTCATGTCCGCCGCCCTCGTTGCCAAGAGCTTTGACTTTGACCGTCAGAGTCGACTCAATTGGGCCCCTGGCATCACCACCACCACGAGCCATCCTGTCCCTCCTTTCAACTCGGATTCAAACCCTAGGCATTGTCAGCAACATTATGATATTTACTCCGCATGGTTCTCAGATAATGCATATATTTTCTTTAATATAACGTATCATTGATTGATTATATTTGATATTATGTCTATCTTATTACCTTAAATAACCATTTTATATAGCCTATAAAGAGGCTAATGTAATCTTCATTATAATATGTAGAAGTATAGAAAAATTTCATGTTCCTATCTTCCATATTAACTTATTTATTCCACTTGATATCAAAGCCTCATTTCTTAGACAACTTATGACGCATCCCACAAATTTCCCCAATCTTTCCGTTTTATCATTCTCAACTTTGCACCCAATGCACTTCTAGTAAACTAAATCCATTCCCGCCGTTGACAGTGTTCACCCAAATGCCTCATCCGCGTCTAACCAAGTGTCATCATGGTGGTATTATGATGTCAGTGAAGTCAAGTTTTTCTTTTCCATGGAGGTATTTTTCAATGTCGGGAAGATGCGTCTTTGCATAGTAACATTTGCTTAGCAATGCCTGGCTCATTACTTGCTATAGCAACGCAAGACGTACTAGTCGTGTTTATTAAGTTGCTATCCCGATAGCAAAGTCGACCACAAATGATACATGCTATTTGATTCCAATGCCTCCGATTCTCGACTTTTCACTTCTCGTTCCGAGAAACCACACCATCACCAAACTCACACTAGTCAAATGGGCAACATATTGAAATCTTTTTGTCAACGGAAGCTTGGACTCAAGTTAATTTACACCAACTCATCTTGTGTTCAAGAGGATGTTAGCAATATTAGGATATCTACTAGATTCCGCATCTCTCTTAGAATTATGTATCTATCTTATTTGATATAGTATATCTTGATTGATTATATTTGATATTGTGTTTATCTTGTTACCTTATTTAACCATCTCATGTAACTTATAAATAGGCTAATGTAATCTTCATTATAATGTATCGAAGTATAGAGAAATTCCATATTCCTATCTTTCGCATATTATTTTATATATTTAACTGTGATAATTATTGTCCAGCTTTTGGAGGACATTAAAACTAGCATGAATTATGATTATATTCATTTGGGGTCAGAATTAAGAAAAATCCTAACATGGTAAGTGCTCGATTTTGCCTAACCGCATCTATGATTTGACATACACGCCGGAATTTTTCAAGAAGTGTTATTGTATGCCTAAGGATATGTTTATTTCATCGAATACTTCATGATAAAAGTAGTTTTCCTGGAAATCTAAAAATGATTAGCTTTCATATATGTTTGCTGGTTTAGGAAAAGTAATTTCTTTCTTTCTAAAAGGGAAAGTGGTTTTCCCCAACCTAAACTTGTAAAGTTTTCCATGTTATCCAAAATTTCCCTAAAACTATTTTCTTTCAAAGAAACAAACCCTAATTGTTGATTTAAATGCTCAATTTTGTATCCTAATTGAGCCTTATGCAAATATGAGCTTTAATCATTGATTGCACCTCAAATTGATCGCTACAAAGAGACAATGATGAATACTTTGGTATGCTTGAATTCTGGATTTGCATGTTAACTTAGGCTAATTTCCCAGCATTATTAGTAATTTGGCCATATACTTAGTATCGCTTTAAATTGCCACAAAATTCATTCATGGTATGTTATGCTATAGATATTGGTTGTATTACAGATTTGCACCTCAGGATTATGTTTATAAAGTCATATGTTTAGATCATTTAGTTGATTTCCACTCGAAATTTTATCTTGAGTATTTGCATATATACAAAAGTTCATTTTTGCATATCTAATTGGGTTCACAATTTCATAGTTGGACACATCTAAAACGTCACTTATCTTTCATACTAAGATAGGATTTTGCATTATCAAATAATGATCATAGCATTTTTAGTAATAATAGAATTTTCCTTGAATAAGTATTTTAGTGCACAATTAATCCATGAAGATTGCATTATTACTCAATTTCCATATTTTCATGTTTATTTTAATACTTTGTAGGGAAAATTTCAAAGAAGGGTTAAAAGATGAGCGGTATTCTTAAAAGAAGGTCCAAGGTGAAAGTTGTCTAAAATAAAGTCATGAAGTTACCGATTTAGTCTCAAATGAGATCTCGAACTCATTGGCCAACCATATCTTTGTGCTCAGGCATCTCATGTGCATATCATGTGCATCTTTTATGCATCTCAACTGCATCTCGCTTGCTGCCTAGCAAAGATTTTGCCAGCCAGTGAGCTTGAGACCTTCTTTGAAATTAAGTGGGTCACCTCAAGATCTTATAAGGGACAATATCTACTCTATACCTTCTTTTAAGAAAAAAGGTCCCTCTTCATATCGTAATTTGGAATTTCCACCCTCAAGAAAGATGAGAATTTCTTCTGTAAATTCTTGAATTGATCAAAAAGGGGAGAGAAGAAGAAGATGCGTTTACCTTCCAATAGCCACAAGGGCCATTATGACATTGATGACGTGCACGCCATCATACCCTTTCTCCATTATCAATTTGGATCCATACCACCCAGCAAGTCCGTAACTGCAAGAGATTTATACGCAACTTCCAGCTTGCTGTCATATTTTTCGGGGTAAGTATACTATCAGTGCCAAAAGTTCTATACGGCACTCATTTTGGTGCCAAAAGTTTCCGTCGGATCACTTAAATGCCAAATCGGAGAAAAAATGATCACTTTGGTACCATCGGTGAGAGATTCCAGTCAAATTGGTTATGTGGCTTTTATATTTTTTTAAAAATGACATGGCTTTTAAACGACATCGTTTTGCCGTCATACGTGGATGGCCTCACAAAAATGATGCCGCACAACTCATTTAGGGATTGAAATTAGGGTTTTTTGTCTGATCCTCGCCCAACGCCGACCTAGCTCGCTTGACCACTGTCGCTCGGCTGCTGTTGTTCAACCACCGTTGCTTGACCACCGACGCTCGGCCATTGTTGCTCAGCCACCGTTGCTTGGCCTCTGTCATAGTAGCTCGACTAGGCGAGCGAGGAGAGGCTGAGGTTGTTGCTCGGGCAAGAAGCAACGGGAAGAATAGGAGGGGAGGGCGGAGGAGGAGGAGGAAGAAGGGGGTTCAAAGGTGGAGAGAGCGAAGATGAGGAGGGCGAGGGAAACAAGGAAGGCGCAGATGGAGATGGTGGGTTGGGCTTTGCTCAGGGAGTGGCTGAAGTGGGTCCTTCTAAAGGGGGAAGAAGAAGGAGGAGGACAACAGCTTGGGCTTGTCAAAAATGTTGAACGAACCGGAGGCGGAGTTGTGCTGGTGTTGGTGCTGGTGTCGCTGCTAGCTGGTGCTAGTGTTGTTCTTCGGGGAAGAAGACAACGGGAAGCTCATGCCATGCCTTCTCTCTCTCTCACAATTTGGGGATTTAGGGTTTTGAATTGGGGGAAAGATACTAAATGGCGTCGTTTTGTTGTTTAAATACTGACTGGCATCGTTTTGTTGTTTAAATACTGACTGCACTCTCTAGCGAGCCACATCAGCTTCAAAAATAAATAAAAAAGTGCCATGTCAGATTTCCAGTTAATCAGATCCACGTTGGCACCAAAATAATTATTTTTCAAACTTTTTGGTACTTAAGTGATCCAAAACAAACTTTTGACACCAAAGCGAGCGCCGTACACAACTTTTGGCATTAATAGTGTACTTACCCCAATATTTTTCTATTGCTCTCTTTTCACTCATGAAGGATGCAACCTTGTGAAGAAAAAGAAAGAAAAATAGAGCTGGGACGAAAAACATATCCTAGCAATGCGCAATCACATAGAAGTTTTTCAGGTTCATAATTCTCCATTGCTTACCGTTTTAAGGCCCTTGCTGTCTGTTCCACAACATTTCCAACAGCCTCATAGGCAATTGGTCCTTGACTCAACATTTTAGACATGATCAACGAAATAACCCCTCCGGCAATCACGATGAGAGGAATGCTATAGAGAAGAACCATTCATCTTAATGCATCTACCACTTCTTCCTGGTGGGGGTGGCTGCGCCCTTGGCGGGGTTGCTTGCGACCCATGCCTTCCCGAGAAAGAAATGGATATAGCTCATCAACTATCTAGTCATCTTCATGTCGGCCTCGTTCGTGATCCCTCCCTAACCGGTGCACTACACGACGCTCTTCGCGGTAGCGGCCGTGTACCACCTAGTGTCCCGGAGGACGACAAGGGGGTGATGGGCCCGGCACGTGTGCGGCTTGTCAAATAGGTTGGACCTTGGGTATGCCTCTTTGGGGTGCTCCTCCCTATAAGTTTTGGGTTTCCTAAGTGTCTCACGTGCATCTCACAAAAAATGCCATGCAAGTGAGATGTATGGGCTTGTTGGTTGCAAAGATATGGTCAATTGATAAGCTTGGGACCTTATTTAAGACTAAATTGGCAACTTCAAAATATTTATCTAGGACAAATTCTACTTTGGATCCTCTTGAATTCACTTTTGCGAAAATGGCCCCACTTCAAACCCTTCTTTGAAATTTCCCCTAATCGCATGTTATAGGAATAAGATTGATAAATAATACTATCCGCCTTAGGTTGGATTAATATGAAAAAAATCATAAAAAATATTTTTAGTGGTGCATTTAAAAAAAAAAAAGTTAGATTCACATGCATATTTAGATCATATAGATAGATTAATTCTTTTCTCTATTTAGCATATATTAGGAAAGATTTAGTAAGAATCATAAAAACGCCATTTTTGCATATTAGACTTAGGATTGGATTTCATTTAAGTTTGCATTATGTTAAAATCTATTCTCATGTTTAGTAGCTCGTTATAGGAGAGTAATTTGTTTAAGAATACTTTGGCTTGACATATGATAAACAATAGATGTTCACGCATGGCTGCACTAGTTAAAGCCTGGCCTCCTAGCCTCCTGACCACCAAGTCAGGGGTTCGACTCCCAGAGTCCGCCACAATTCCCAGAGCAGTTCCGTGACTTAAGCAGGGGGCCTCGGCTGGTGGGTTGCTAGGCTAGTCTCCCCCAAGGTATAGTTGGTGCTGTGCTCCCGTAAGGTGAGTTAGGTCAGATCCTCGGCATAAAAAAAAAAAAAAAAAAAAAACAATAGACTCAACTTTGGGTCTAAATTTTCCCAAGTACTAATAGACTCCACTTACGGTCTAAATTTCCCATGTATAAATAGAATCAACTTTTGGTCTAAATTTTCCCGAGACTTATTAATGAAAAATTATAATTTTCCCAGAAGTTTCTAAAACAGGATGCGAAATCATGCCCTAATATGCAAAAATATGCAATATATGTCGAAACATGCAAGTAGGAACACACCTACATATGGAAATATGAATTTTGTTAGATAGGCAACTACTCAAGTGAAATTTTCTAAGTGCAGAGTGACTGAGTAATCCAAACATGGTATTAATTAAACATCCTGCAATATGCAAATCTAGAATTTAATGAATGTCTATAACATAACCATGTAATGAATGACTTTCATGAAAATTAAATGCGATGCAAAGTCTATGACCTAATTAATATTGTCCTGAAATTAGCCTAAAATAACATGCAAATAATAAATTCCATCATACACTAATATCTAACGTCGCTTAGTTACTAACAACTCGAGGCGCAATCAACGATCCCAAAGAACATCCCAAATAAAATAAAATTAAATTAAAAAAATCCAGCACTTGCACACAACCACCCATATGTTGATAACTTGATATTGATGGGTAATCGCAATGAGTCAAATTCCAGCACTTGGCACGTTCAAATGATTTGCTTGTAAATCGAGTATTGAACTGAAGATCGCAGTTTCACATCGATCAACATAACTAGCAAACTTTAACACGACAAGGCTCGGAATTTTCCTGTGTGTGCACGTATGACATTTGCCACACATCTCGAGTCAAAAGCTAATCAAGTACCTCAAGACCTAAATGGGCATATACGGCACGCAATGGTGGCACAGTACATATGGCAAAAGTCGCTCTCCTTCACTAATGCTCGTGTGGCCTTTTGAGTCCATCGCATCACCAAAGTCAAAATGCTCGTGGCCGACCTTCTAGCCCTCAAGGCATTGCAACCCGAGAGCCTTCCTTTGTGGGAAATACATGTCCAAATTTTTTTTTGGTGTGATTCCAGCCACGACATCACCAACTACACACCACCATCTCCATCGAAGCGACTAAAGGAGGGAAAGAATTCGAGTGATTTCGTGTTGTTTGACCCCTACGCACCCCCCCACAAAAGGCCTATGATTTCGATTCTCATCCACTTTCCCCATTGGCATACTCCATGTATCTCCATCTCGACCTTTGCTGGAGTTAATTCGGGTGGCACTGGAAGGGACCTACAAATGATGAGACATCGCGTCCACTAAGGAAATTCTCTCCCAAAGGGTCAACTTGGATATTTTGTCATTTGAATAGTTTGTGTAAGACTATTATGTGTCCCTCAGACATAATATCATGCGCGTGAAACAACGTTCGATTGGTTATGCGGGTCATGACATGGGGTTACTTTCGTTGCCAGAGGTCTAAATTTCATTGTTGACTCTCGATATGGTTGCGTCGCATCAATGACAAGCCAATTTTGTCGTAAATCAAAATATGCCTTCTTCACGGTTAATGGACGATATAAGATTGAGATGAAAGATATAAGACGACTTGAATGGTATGTAGAAGTCTTCCACAAAAGTTATTGTATGGATAGAGGTAAAGAAAGAATTCTTCGGATAAAGCCACTTTTAGTGATGCAATCATGTTCCATTGCTAATAGTAGTTCGCAATCCTAGGCACGAAATTTCGAACCAAAAAATCTCAAACTTTGTTGCTAAAGGGTTAAGTTATCTTGTTGCTCAATTGATCACAAGGATAGGTTTAGTTTGGCGATTATTTTCATTGCTAAACAATGTGTGGTCTAGGCTATTGCATCGATAACCCGTCTCACACCACCTCAAATTATCACAGCACATTTTAAGACCGCATGGGCATGTGAGTGAACCGTGACCAGATCGCAAAAGCAAATTGGAACATAGTTATATACTACTGGACATCGGAGTCATCTCGAATCATATACCATCAAATATTCATGCTGTTATGCCGATAGGTTAGTCCCCCGTGACCTCAAACTTACCAGACGTGTTTGAATATCGTCCGAACGCAAGAACGCGCTAATCTATTTGAGCGGAGGATATCTTGCTGATAGCTGGCCTGAGTGGTGCTGCCTGCAGCAACAAAATCATTATTTTTTCCCTCTTGTAACATGTGAAACCAGATTTAGATCTACTTGCCTGGGTTTGTTCGTCCTTACCACTGTGGACATGTCTCACGTAAGGATTGTCTATTTACTACCTCTACAAGAATTTTATCTGGATTCTGGCATCGATCGTGGGAAAAGTGGCTTTTCATGTGCCTCTCCTGCGCTTTGCTGCTCCAAGGTTTGCGAATGGTAAAGACATGTGCCATTACAGTCTTACACCTGCTTGAGCCAATCCTGCTTTACAATGATGGACGCAGAATCCTATATTAGCAAGACGACCCTAAAGGAATCTAAAATTTCAACAAGGACAATTTTTAAAAACCCCTTACAAGTTTTACTTTGATATCGATTTGCATTCTCAGCTTTTTGAAACTTACGAGTCTCAAATTTTAAATCCTAAATTGAAGGACCAGAATACCCTCCTTCACAAAAGAGTCAACAGGACATCACCCCTATAGAATCAGCCACTTCACCTAGCGCTGGATGCCACCACCCATCCACTGCCCTACGACCGCCGTTGCTCACTCCAGAACTGGCATCGGCATCGTTTTGCCGCCTCTCTCTCTCTCTCTCTCTCTCTCTCTCTCTCTCTCTCTCTCCATTAGGTCAGGTTGGCTCAACTCAAGAACCAAATTGAACTGGCCTTGTTTGATCGATTCCAAGCCGAACTAAGTAGGTGCCTAGGTAAAAATTAGGGATCCGGTCTTGATCGGTTCAGTTCCCTGTATTTAGTTTTTCTTTCTCTCCTATTTTGAGATCGGTTTTGAATCTAGGAAGGTTAGAAAATTCCATTATTGACTTAGCCACTATGCCACATATTGTGCATATTGTATGTTTTCCTTAAATGATAATTAAATTACTTAAAAGTTTTTTCTCTAATTCCCCGGTTGACCCCTGCAACCTATTTGGTTCATGATTCTAAAAACTACCAATAAACTCTAACAGGGTAGGTCTAGCTTCTTGGCTTGAAATCAACTCACCTTATAATCAATCGATGACCCCTAACCATTTCATCAAGACTTTAGATGTCTACACCTTGGCCAACTCGACCTCAAATTGAGGTCGCCATAACGTTGGCAACCTCAATCTCAAGTCTTTAATGGCTAAGGTGATGTTGTGCGATGGAAAGAGAGTGACGATCAACGGAGAGGAGAGAGAGAACATAAAGTAGAAGTGAGGGATAGCATACTAACATGATAATCCAAATTTATTTGCCATTCTAATCACCTTCTATTCGTTCAAATTCCTTTACTTTCATTCCAATTTTTTCATTCCAGCTAGTCAAAGGAGTCCTAAAGGATTTTACCCCCTAACAATTAACTACCTCACAAGTAACATCTATGGATCCAAAGAAGATAATTTTATAGGGCTCAAGGTAGATAGAATCTTAAGTAATCGACACAATCCAGACCTTCAAGATCAAGAAGCGCCATGGCCTTCTCTAGTGATTGAATATGCTTAAACCACTTTTCTTTTGTCCGGTTTTACAAGATCGGAAAATGAATGCTAACACCCCTATTGATGTACTTAATGTTTATCCATCCCAACAAATGCAACGTCTTCCTCAAATTTGGAAAATCGTCCAAGTTTTCTCTCTTCGCTTTTAAATGCTTTGCATAGAGTTTCGACTCTCTTAGGAAACCAAGTTAAAGAAGAGGCTTGTTCAGGTCCAGAGAGCTTCACTCCCCTGTTGTAGTTGAGTCAATTTGATTTCCAATTCCAGTCATAAAGCCTGTCGTGCATGAGCATGATGAGAGAGAGAGAGAGAAAGGAAAGTGGGTGTTGATGGTGAAAAGACAAGTCAAAAGTCCAATCTGAGGGCCGGAATTCATAAGACATGAGACAGTGTTTGGTTGATGTGTAGTGTTGTCCATCAGTGCGATATTTGTTTTTCCCCCCTTTATAAAGCGATGTGAAAGCGGGGGTAGTTTTCATGGGCAAAACAACAGCGGCTCACACCCTCCCCACCAGAGCCAAGTACGTCAAGACTCATGACCACTTTGTATCTGGTGTAATGTTACCCTTCCGCAATTTATTTAGCTTAATTCTTCTGGCGAGATAATATGAGATGCATGATAAAGCCAACATGATATTTCTTTCGATACTGTTTGAAAATTCGTGATATCCAGTGAATCTCACATTTAAAATAATTATTATAAAAGATGAATTTTTTGATAAAATTACAAAACTAATAAGGGCCGATATTTCTCATCCAACCATAGGCAAGGACTAGCTAGACTTGATGTGATCGGATATTCGCTATCATATTATGTTCACAATCCCGTTACCCACCACCCACGTCGACCATTGTCCCTCCACTCCCCACCACCCACCCCTTCCAGCATTTTTCTTTTCCAATTACAGATTGGAGGTGGGATATAAGGTTGAGAATCTGAGGCGACCAAAGATTGACTCGGGCATTAAGGACAGCAAAGGGACGTGTCTAATAGTTAAGATTCTTATTTGGCGAATTTTGAACGGAGCTCAATCAGGCGGAAAGTCACACCACGCTTCGCAGCCAAGCTGGGGGAGGGACATGTATATATTATGCCTCGTTTCCACAGGATTTCCTGTTTTAAATTGCTCCGGACGCCCAGAGGAGCCACATCTCTCCCTCCCTCTCTCTCTCTCGCCCCCAGAACAAACCTCACCCATCACCATCACCATTCCACAGGAGGGGAGAGAGTTGAGAATCTCCCCACCCAAGCAAAATTAACAGTACCTCATCACCATCTTCCTCCTCACCACATCACACTTCACCTTCAACCACAACAAAGCTCAGCTCCTCTCCCTCTCTCTCTCTCCTCATCATCCAACTCCATCTCCAACTCCACCGCCATCACCACTACCACCACCCCCACACCCCCTTGATCTCTCTCTCTCTCTTCCCCCCCACTTCCCAACTGTTCATGAGCACAAACCCTTCTTTTTTCATTTCTCCCAATAATGACCCCAGAAGACTCCCTGAGATCCCTTTCCTTAGACTACCTCAACCTCCTCATCAACGGTGAGGCCTTCAGCGATGTCACCTTCAACGTCGAGGGCCGCCTCGTCCACGCCCACCGCTGCATCCTTGCCGCCCGCAGCCTCTTCTTCCGCAAGTTCTTCTGCGGCCCCGACCCGCCTTCCGGCCTCCTCGACCCCGTAGGCTGCCCCCGTGGCAACCCTCAGGGGGCGGCGCACCACCCGTCGAGGCCGCCGCCTCCGCCGGGGGTGATCCCGGTGAACTCGGTCGGGTACGAGGTCTTCTTGCTGGTGCTGCAGTTCCTGTACAGCGGGCAGGTCTCGATCGTGCCGCAGAAGCACGAGCCGAGGCCTAATTGCGGCAACAGAGGGTGCTGGCACACGCATTGCACCTCCGCCGTCGATCTCGCCCTCGACACCCTCGCCGCCGCGCGATCCTTCGGTGTCGAGCAGCTTGCACTGCTCACTCAGGTTCCGATATGTTTTATACTCCCAGACCTAACATCTCTATAGTGTTCATGGGATTTCTTTTGCTTTTGCTTACTGGGAACATTGCTTGATTTGGGTTTCGGATAGCTGGGATGGGATTTTTCTTCTTCTTCTTCTTCTTCTTCTTTTTTGGGACTTTGGAGGTGGGAATTGTTTATTGAGTGCCATTACTATTAGTCTTTTCTTCGTAGATGACTCAAATAAATTATGGATCCATCATGGAGTGGGTGACGCTAGGTGTGTTAAAAAACAAATTTAGGCTGATCAAATTCTATTCTTTTCTCCTCAAAATATCAGAATATCAGAGCGCATCTTCTTGCAGATATTCTTTCTACTCTACTCTCGCTGATTTCTCAAACTCAATTCACTTTCTCTTTTGTTCATGATTTGACTTTGTTACTCTAGCAGTTCAAGACCTTCCTTGACCAATTTGATTCATCTGTAAACCTAAAAACTAGAGAGATGTAATGGAGTTGATTTCATGCACAACTTGGGGTTTCTTGAAATGGTTAGATCTACCTTTTAGTGGTAACTCTCAAGAGCTTTCTACATTTAGCTATGGTGATGATCAGTCTTGTCTTCCACTTCACAAAAATTCCCAAATTTTTCCCGACATTCACTTTCCTCATTTAGAGGTTTTGCTCATGAGGGTAAAAAAGAAAGGACAATTGCCACTAAAAGACTTGTTCTAAGCACCATATTTGTGAAAGCATATTCCTATCAATTTGCATTTCAAAAAAGTTGAAATTTACTATAATGATGCAATGCAAAGTCACATTTCACTGACCAATTTTCTTTTGGTTATGGCTTGTCATTTGGCAGAAGCAATTGGCAAGCATGGTGGAGAAGGCCTCAATAGAAGATGTGATGAAAGTACTAATTGCCTCAAGAAAGCAGGAGATGCATCAACTTTGGACTACTTGCTCCCACCTCGTCGCGAAATCTGGCCTTCCGCCCGAAGTCTTGGCCAAACATCTCCCGATTGATGTCGTGGCTAAGATTGAAGAGCTCAGGCTGAAGTCGTCGATGGCTAGGCGATCCATAATGCCGCACCACCACCATCCCCATGACCTGAGCACGGCTGCTGAGCTCGAGGACCAAAAGATCCGGCGGATGAGAAGAGCCCTCGACTCTTCTGACGTCGAGCTCGTGAAACTCATGGTCATGGGCGAGGGCCTAAATCTAGACGCAGCACTAGCACTGCATTATGCAGTTGAGAATTGTAGCCGGGAGGTCGTCAAGGCATTGCTTGAGCTTGGGGCGGCGGACGTCAACCACCCAGCAGGGCCCAGTGGCAAGACCCCACTCCACCTTGCTGCCGAGATGGTCTCCCCGGACATGGTGGCAGTCCTACTCGACCACCACGCAGATCCCACGGTCCGCACAGCTGATGGCATCACACCTCTTGACGTGCTCCGAACCCTAACCTCTGATTTCCTCTTCAAAGGGGCGGTTCCGGGTTTAGCCCACATCGAGCCAAACAAGCTTAGGCTATGCCTCGAGCTTGTCCAATCAGCAGCCCTCGTGATCTCGCGAGAAGAAGCTGGGAATGCCAACGCGAACACAAACGCTTCTTCTAGTACCACGACTATCTACCCACCGATGTGCGGTGATGATCATAGTAGTGGCAGTAGTGGCAACAACATGGGCAACATCAACCTTGATTCAAGAGTGTACCTAAATCTCGGTACACAAATGGGGTCTAGAATGGATGAAGATGATCAAAGTAGCCGAAATAACCAGAGGGAAACCATGAATTTGTACGGTTCTCAAGGTTTGTATCGTCACTCGCACGACTTCTAGCTAGGCTCTCAGGCTCAAGCTCAAGCTCAACTATCTACACATATGATAGGAGTCAAGTAAATTCTCTTCTCTTGTTCCCCTCCATTTCTTGATCTCCGTCTCTTTAGGGTGGTACTTCTTTTCGGCGTTGTGTTATGTTTGCTTGCATAGAGCTTTCAATCATCATCACATGATGAAGTTTAGTTCTTCTTCTTTTTGGTTGGAGATGATGTGAGATCTCTCAAGGTTTGAGACAAGAGGAATCTGAGTATTTTGGCTACTCTCTTTTGGCAGTGATGGAGGAGACGCAGGTCAATCTTTTCAATCCCAGGCCTGTCAACTAGATCTTTTGTTTTTACTGAATATATCGCTTTCAATGTTCACATATAATTGGTACAAATATTATATTTATCATATCCTATATATCTATTTTGACCTTTATATTTTCTTGTCCCCTCACCTACCAATTATATACACAAAAGAATTTTTTAAGTGGAGATGCATAATAAGCAACAAAAGTCCCATTTAAGAGACTTGAACATTTCTTCTATTATTTTAAATTGGTGGGTCTGCCCTTAATTTTTATAATATGATGGACATATTTGGACTTGTTTGGACATGCGTGACTTTTATAATATAATCAGGTAAATGAGCTGTCTCTTTCTCTATTCTCGTTTCTTTTCTTGCCTCCCGCTGGGCTTTATGGGAAATGCTGATTGGCCATGTATATTATTTTTTAAGTAAATGTTAGGAGAAATCATGTGGCCATTGACAAATTGATCGTGACCCCACGCCACAAGACAATATCTAGGATAATATCATCGGTATAAAGATAAATATGAGAGATTGATTTATAAAATCATATGGTAAAGATTTATTGGGCATGTACTGACTTATTTCAATGAAAGAATGCTGAAAGCCAAGTTTGTGTCCTGACATTAAATTTACTTCTATAAATATGAGAATTCCCTCCTTTTAATCCTATATGTAGTCTTAGGGGCTGAACCTTAGGTGCTTGGATATAATTTTACCCTAGAAAAAGTGGGTTTTATCTCATTTGTTTGCTAGCTGAACTATAGAATGGATGCATGTATTCTCCTTATTATATGATAATTCTTTTCTGTCCTTTTTCATTTTTTCCAGAAAAGTATATGCTCATTCTTGAGAAACTACATCTTTTGTCGCATTTTCGTGTTTCCCATGCATCCTTCACAAAACTCTATGCCCTAAAGCAAAACCTATATCAAAGTTGCATGCATTTAGCTCTCTAGGCGCTATGTTTGCTGTTAAGAGCTTCTGTCATTAACAAAAAAAGGATGTCAAGACTAATGTCCAAATGTACACAGTCGGAAAACACAGAATTCTAGAGTTCCTTAGTGCTTATATTATGTGTCTTGGCGTTCTCTTCAACGAGATCCTAATGTGTAATTCGAATATGCAATGGCGACTTTCCTATTCAGGAGGCAATTCTTGGGAAAAGCAATTTATCTTCAAATAAATAATGCTGAATATAAGGAAATAGTTGAATAATCTCCAAAGCTCTAGTGACTATTACTTCCTAATTTTCATGACTGGTATTCACTATTACTATATGAACCTATAGATGTGAACTTCATCTCTGTTGCCGTGTGCAATTTCCTTTCAAAAGGAACGACTGACTAGACTTGATCGGGTATCTATACTTTATTAGGGGTTTTTACATATTTTAATGAAATATTTAGTTCATGTCCCTAAATCTCCTCTGAGAACCAAACAATTCTCTTCATGTGCCAAAGCTTCACTACTTTATTTATGTCTAAGAAGTTGATACAAGTCTCACATGCACACACAAAGAAAGTTTAGATTATGTGAAGAAGCTAACAAGAATCTGGAGAAAAAATTGAAGAACCTAATGTAACATCATTTGCTTGTATAAAAGTCAATTAAATAGTTAAAAAAGATAGTGAAAAAGGATTTGTTTATAGCCGAACGAAGTCATAAAGATCCTATATACAATGTCATGAATCTAGACAATAACTTGACCATGTTCATAACGTCCTATATAATTCAAATTTGCAGGTATTGCAACGCATGTTCCTAACATCTGTAAGAAATCTAGACAATAACTTGTTCATGGTAACAAGCACTTTGCAAATGTTCACTGCTAGTGCAAATATAAATACGATTGAGACTTAGAAAGCAAAATGCTTTGGATGGCGCTTATCTGTATGATTTTGTGATAGCGTTCGGTTAAGTCTTAAAAAAGGATAATAAGCAAATTGTTTATCCAGCCAATTTTTTTTAATAAAACCAAATTCGACAAAAACTATGAAAAAATTAGATGCAAATGCACGCAGTGTTAGTATATCATGATAATTTCGAGTGTTAAGAAAAAGTCAAAAGCATCTATCGCAAAATTTAGATTAAGTAAAAAGTAAAATGTAAAAATCTATCCACACACTACAAAATTTTTATAGCTTTAAAGCTCAGATCTTGATATGATTAAAAATTTCCACATATTATGTGTTTCGATATGCAAAATGACAGCTTATATGCGCAGGAGAATCCTAATATGCTCAACAAAATCGTTTCTAGATGGTTTACAATTTTAAATGATAACATCAAAAGAGCAAATAAAGAATTAAAATAATTTGAACTCCAGAGGTTACTCAAGAGATGAGCGTATTTGTTGTTCTCGATTAAGGTTTGTGCTTAATTTCTTTTCTTTTCTTTATTTTTAGACCTAGGCCTTGATTCAAACAATAGCACCTATGCAATATCTTTGGGGGCACCACTAAAAACATTGGCATTGGCTTTGTGCTCCAAAAAGATATTTGGGTAAACGTGCATGCTCTGTCAGTCGTGATTCATGGATCGAAATTACATGGTGCCGAGGTTTTATGTCCTGATTCGGTCATTCCTGAAAAGTATATGAAATTTTTTATTGAAAAACACCTTTCCAAATGCTGTATATCATCATTTGTTGTTGAGGATATGTGAAAACATTTGCCGTGATCATGATAAAGTCTAGAAATAATATCATCATGGTTCACCTAGATTAATGATCAAGAAAATGCCTGCATTTTGATATATGACCATTGAAACTACAAGTCATGCAAAAAAAAAAAATTCAAACAAGAGGAAAAGACATATAGCAACCTGTCCTTTGGTCATCCTTTTTGGCGGAAATATTGTAGTTGTTTTATGAACGACTGAATACTCAAACTTGTCCGCATAGCCTTTAGAAAGTGAAATAGTGAAATGGAATTTCTGCTACATTAAACTCTAATCAATTCAACATTCGGTGGTGGAAGAGTAATATTCGGTGTGTCAAGAAGACATACTAAAGTTAATATGTTAAATGACATATTATGATTTAATTGGGTAGGTTAAGAAGTGAATTAGGACCGCCCGATAGCAAACTTAATTATTTGTCGATTCCATGCAAGTTAAGCTTTTCCAATGGACATAAATTACCATTGTTCACTTCTCAGAACTTCCACAAGCCGTGTCTTTTTGACTTTTGCCATTAGTTTTGTGTGATCTACAAGTGAGGAATTTACATGAAGTTGATGTCAAACTTCGAGCAGATCGAGCTCTCACTATATTTCTCTATCGAATGCTTTTTGACTGTTGGAGGATTCTTCCTAAAATATGCTTTTGGATGCATTCATGTCTACAGGTCATTTTCTTTTCACGACAACTATAACATGGAATGATTCTGTGCATTGCCGAAAGGCGATGCTTTTGCTCTTTCTATTGGCACAACGAAGCATCAAACGAGGTGCGCAATTCTAAGTGGCGCCCACAAAACTCGAAGCGTTCATATTAATCGGGCCTTCGAAGAGCATCGATGTGCACCTTTTGAAACGATATAAATTTGTAGACATGGGTATAGTGCGAGTGTACATCATACAAGCAAGCAAAACATCACACTTTAAGCTTAATTAAGCAAACAAAAGGGGCAGCGAAAGGCACTGGTTTCTTTGTTCCAGCTATCTCTTCTTCCCAAATGCCCAAATCAGGAGCACACCAGAACCCACCTCCTCCCGGTATTTTCCCACCCTGTTCTTGTTAACCTTGATCGAAGGATTGATTTATCGGGGTAACAAATGTTAAGGCGTATTTGAAAGCTCAAGCTTTCTGTCTCCTTTTTTTTTTCCCTGTTTAAGGTTACCCGAGAGACAACCCGCCACACACCAGGAAAAGGAAGTTGTTGTGCTGCAGCCGCACGAAGATGAAAGGAGACTCTCGAGAGAGGGGCTTCATAGAAGGATGGTATGCCAATGAAAATCGCCTTCTTTTTAAGCTTCGACTGAGGATATGAATCAAATATGCATCAATAAGCAAAAATGTCCAATCTCCAGAGAGTTCAAAAGCAACTGCATCACCATTCACCGTCGCTCATCTCTCTGCTATTATTCTAAGTTTTCAGACTGCTCTCTGATAACTTGTTTTGTGGTTCTTGACAATATCAGCCTGTTTGCTCTATGCTGCTGCTGGCTCTGTGAGGAATGCTGCAACTAGTGAGTGTGAGCAATAGCTGTACTGGAGAATTCATCAATCTTCAACTTAGAGTGCGCGCGCGCATAACAGAGTGTAAAAGTTCGCTATGGTCGGTATGATGTAATCTTCTGCAGATATAGTACCTCACTACCATATTTTCCCTCGACGCGAGCTGGTCACTCTAGATTTGCCATCAGTATCTGATTTATATTAATCCTTTTGCTTTCCGAATCCAAGTGTTTCGTGCACGTTTTAGCAAACGAAAACTGGTAAACAACAGGCAAGAAAGAGGTAGGCGACAAACAGGTCATGGACTATCGTGATGGGAGTGATTCTTGAGAGGAAGACAGAAACTAAAGCAAATAGCTAAAGAGATTAGATGGAAATCAAACCGAATAAGGAACATATTCTTCTGCTTTTGCTCCTCTTCATCCGCCATCGGCATCGGGTTCGGATGATATCCTTTCAGAATCTTATCGCGTGTGGCCGATGATGGGATCAGCTACAAAATATTCTTATTGGCTTTTCTTTGATCTTAGTTGGGGATGCAAGAATTTGACGCCATCATGATGAAGCTGGGAACGATATCACCATGGTTTTACATCAACAATATTACAAATCAGAAAATGCTTGCAATATTACAAATCTCAAATCTCTGATTGTCAAATTTTAGGGTTAATAATATGAAAAACCCTAAAGCGGTATATCTATAACAAATATACCCAAACTATTTTTTTTATCATCAAAACCCAAAATCGGTATGTATGCGACAAATTTACTTCAAACTAATTGTTTTAACCACCAAGAACCTCAAACTGATAGGTTTGTGATAAATTTATCTTTTATTAGTTTTGGTTAAATTAGATTAATACCACAAACTGATATACATGTGACAAATGGATGACAAAATCTTAAATCGATATACCCGTAAACTACCACGTGTTATCCAACTGAACAATTTGATGGTAAAATTTAACGAAAACTAACATAAGGTAATTATCATAAGTGTACAAGTTTGGAGTTTTTTGTCGTAAAAAAATTAATTTTTGGTAAACTTGTCACATATGCACCTGTTTGAGATTTTTCATGGAGTTTTTTGTGGTCACAAAATTAGTTTTCAATAAACTTGTCACACGTGCACCTATTTGAGATTTTTCGTGGTAACCCTAAATTTTATTACTTTTTTTGGTATCTTATTGTGAGTTGAAAGATATCATTTTCACTTTTGTGAATGTGATATAATAATATAATTTTTTTATATGTAAATGATAATTGAAATCTTACATCGTTGATTGACTAATTAACAAGTTGAGACTTGCAAGTATTTTCACTTGAGCAATACACGACATAGGTTTCATACGTGTATAATTTGTCTTGCTCCCAAAAAATCCTCAACTTTAGGCCCCGTCCCAATTTTATCATATATTTTTTTTCCTATGAGAAACCCTAACTTTAGGTCATTTTAATTTTATCATATGGTTCGAATTTTATCCTAAAATTTTTGCTGTCTTATAAAAAACCACAAATTTTTCCTTGAATTACGAATCTGATCTTAATGCTCTGTCTAAAATTTCTTGTTGATAATCGAGAGATGGAAAATTCCTAAGCACGAGTTGTTCAAGCATCCCTGACATGAGCTCTCTGACTGCGAGAGATGGAAAATTCCCAACCATAATAGATTGACAAGTGCAAAACACAAAGGGCGATTTTTTGATAGAGGATTAATGAAAATAGATTTGAGACTCAAGTGTAAGCTGTGGCATTTTGTGAGACAAAAAAAAAATTTGGAATGAAATTGAAACTAGACCTAAAACTATGATTCTTTTATGAGACAAAAAAATTCATAGTAGAATTGATATTGGACCTAAAGTTAGGACTTTTTATAATACAAAATAAAAGTTTAAGGTAATATTGGGATTGTACCAAAGTTTGGGGTTTTTTATGAGAAAAAAAACGTCTAGGGTAGAATTGAGACATAACCTAAAGTTTGAAATTTCTTATGAGACACAAAGTAAAGAGAAATGATTGTATGACAGTTTTTAATGTACTGTGAGAATAATGGTCAATTTTGGACCACAAAAAATCAAATCACAAATAATTATAAATTGTTGTGAGACCATTTCTTCAAGAATTAATATTTCACAACTCATAGTATCCTAAGGATTGTTATGCTAGCAAAGTCCAAAAGTAAATTGGGATAAGAACTAAAGTTGAAATTTTTTAAGAGTATTAGGCCAATAATGAGTATAGAAGTTCAATAAATGTGAGTGAGGAAGGCAAATGTCATTTTTTCCTTTTGTCATATCATGTACTTGCATCAATATATGCTGGAGTACAAATGTTTTACAGACAAAGCGTGCAACAATATATGCTGGAGTACCAACGTTTTACGGACAAAGCGTGCAACAAAGTTACAACATGGACTTTCCCATTAGATCGTGTTAAGAACATGAAACGTAGAAGAGAATATCAAAGAAGAGGACAAGCGAAATTTTACATGGAAAATCCTTTTAGAATAGAAAGGGAAAAAGTACGGCGCCATACACAGCGATCTATTTATTATAATGATGAAGTTTCTAGTTACAATTATAAGAGATCCCTTCAATATATGATTGGAGTCTATGGCATACATAGTTATAGTGGAAATTACATGTACATCATTAATGACAGTGTTTTGCTCTATCATACTCCACGACTCCATCAATTTCCCACTTAAAGGCTAATCATCAAAACAACAATAGTCTCTCATAGTCTTCCCTTGTCTTTGTACCCAGTTGTCTCAGTGCGACACCGTGGTTTTTCACTTTTTGAATTTGGAATAGTTTTTCCCACAAAAATTTGCTCTCTTCTTCTTTGAATTCTCTCTTGCATTTTGCGGAAAGTGTTAGCAGAACCGATCGTTGATTGGTGATCCACTTCCAATATGGATAAAAGTAAGATAGGGCATGTCGAGAAAACGTAGTAAAGCTAATACGCTAGATGTCGTGTCATGATTCAATTGGGTGTTTAAAAAAGTGAATTAGAAGCATCCAATGGCGAACATAATTATCTATCAAATCCCGCGTTCTCTACATGTCAACAATTCCCAAAAAAGTGCCATTCTTCTCACTCCTCAGAGCTTCTACAAGCCATTCCTTTTGGGTTTGGTCTACAAGTGAAGAATCCATATAAAGTAATTCTCAAACTTGGAATAGATTGAGCTCCCAGTTTACTCCTCTGCGAATTCTATAGACAATTGGAGAACCCAAGTCTTCCAAAAATGTGCTCTTGATTCTAATACTCTCTCTTTTTACGATAGACTGATTCCGTTTTCCACTCCAACTCTTGCTCTTTTTATATTGCGACTATATATATAAGCAAGAAAAACATCAAATTTTTAGCTGCATTTAGCAAACACAAAGGGCTGGGAAAGGCACTAGTTACTTTGTTCCTGCCCTCTCTTTTTCCCAAATGCCCAAATCAGAAGCACAACAGAACCCACCTCCCCGGGTATCTTCCCACTCTGTTCTTGATAACCTCGATCGAATGATGGATTCATCGGAGTTGCAAAAGTTAAGGCGCTTTCGAAAGCTTAAGCATTTTACCTCCTTTTTTTATTATTATTTTTGTTTAAGGTACCCGACAACAACTTGCCACACACCAGGAAAAGGAAGGGCCCGAAGACGAAAGGGGGAGACGGAATCACCCTCCTAGAATGAAGACATGCATCATCCGCATCAATGAGCAAAATGACCAATCACAAGACGGGTCAAAAGCAATTGAATCACCATTCACCATCACTCCTCTCCCTGCTATTATTCTATTTCTTCTGACTGTTCTTAGATGACTTGTTTTTGTGGTTCCCCGACAATTCAGCCAGCTTGTTCTACGTTGCTGCCGGCCCTGCTGTCCCTGTCTGGTATGTTGCTATTATTATTCTGCTTTTACTCCTCTTCATCGACCATTGGCATCAGGTTCAGATGATATTCTTTGAGAATCTTATCACATGTGGCCAAAGAAGGTATTAGCTACAAAATATTCACATTGAGGTTATCCTGTAAGAATTTTCCTAATTTGGGCCACATTAATTAAGATTATAATTATCCGTTTTACGGAATTTATCTAATAAAGCGAGATATAAAGTTTCCTAACAAATAAATATGGGCCTGGCTTGTGTGGGCCGAATTGGGCCCGGCCCGTGATGAGAGGGCCCGTCCAAATTCTATAAATATGCTAAGGTCCCTCCTTCTAGCCCTCACTTGTTGCAATACAAGAACAAATACCCACTCTCTCACATAAGGAACACAAGTGAGAGGCCGACTCATCAAGCCAGGGTATCGAGGGAATAGGGGAGAAGATCTTCAGCGCAATAGACACGGATTGCTGTCGCTTAGCTTCAACATGGATAAAAAATCAGGTGCACAAATTTCTGAGCTTCTAGCTATGTCGGTCCTCGGTTGCCGTTCCTACGGCTTTCATTTGGTATCAGAGCCAACATAGACTAGAACATGGTTGATTTGCCCGTTTTGAAGAATTTATCCGCATGAAACTTGATTTCAACTGTATATTCGGGTTAATCTTGTTGAGCCGAGTCCTTCAGTATCAGTTGTGCCTCTCGCCGAACCCAAATTAGCCGCCTATGGTCATTCGGACTTGACCCGAGCTCGGAAGGGTTCTGCTTGTTCTTTCGTGTTTTTGATCCGATGAAAGTGAAATTTTATTGCATAAACATCTTCTACTCATCAATACGAGAAAATGGTGGGTATATCGTCGTCGACGATGCCGAAAAAAACCCACACGCGCCGACACGCGCCCAGGCGGTGCTGGGAGTCGGCAACACGCGCCACCGCGCGACCTCGCGCGCGCGCGCGCGCGCACGTGCGAGCCAGCGCGTCGGCCGCCTTAGCTGGCATGACGTCATCCATGACGTCATCCCACCGCCTTAGTCACCATCATGGACAGGTGTCCGGATGACGTCATGGTGACGTCACGTAAACCGCCTTACGTGCGACCGCCACGTGGCGTGTGACGTCACGTATGACGTCGCCTCGGACCCGACCGCGGTTTGACCGGGTCAACCCGACCGCGGTTTGACCGGGTTGACCCGAACCGGTTTGACCAGGTTGACCCGACCCGGTGACTGGGTTGACCGTTGACCGGTCGGATAGTTGACCGATCGGACCGTTGACCGGTTCGACCCGTTGACCGGTTGGACCGGCTTCGGGCCGGTTTTCTGTTCGTAGCGCATGTGGCTCACGCGCCGCACACTCTATTGGCGCGTGAGGGCGCGTGTGACGTCCGTTTGGCGCGTGGGTCATAGGTACGTGCTCGTATGTGAATTTCCTATCTTGTGGTATGATTATTTACATGTTTTGATGTTTTTAAGGATATGTAAATGCATGTGAAACCCTAAGGTATGTGATTTTAAGGGTTTTTTTTGTGTATTTTTCATGTATTTCTCTATGGTTTTGGAAATACAATTGCATGCTTATGATTATATCATCACTTGAGGAATATTTGTGGTGTTGATTTATTATTAGCATGTATTAATGAACAGAGCAATACAATTAGCATGACTTGTGATTTTAGTGACATATAGCCCCTGTCATCAAGTCTAAAATCACTTTTGAAAGGTGAATGTGAGTCATAAAGTTGTATCCCTGATATGAGAAAGTTTCAATGATTCAATTGGGTTGTGACCGCCAAAGTGGCACACTTGATTGAATTTGAGAAACGTCGGTCTTGTATTATGATGGGATGTCTCCTGTTCTAATGCGTGGTCATACTCCCAAAGGAGGTAATTGTGTATTAGTTCATGGAGGGATGCATGTACAGCATATGGTTAAAAAAAAAAAGTGACTAACCTCAGTGGTTCATACACCCAAAGGTGATGACTTCGCGAAAGGTTAGAATATATTTTCATGGACCGCTGTCATGTGAAGAGTATACAATTGCATGTCATGTATTCTGCCCAAAGGTGTTTATATGATGATGTATGTAGCTCTTGAGATGTGTGTTAAGCACTCACATGATGCTAATTACATGTATTGCTTGTCAAATCAGTCACCTTCTCTGTAAATGGCAATTCCATTGCTATTGAGGTTCTTACTGGATCAAACTTCAAGATATGGAGAGAGGATTTTCAGTTTGGGATGGAGTTGGCGGATGTTCATGTTGCTCTCACCGAGAATAGGCCGGCGGACCTTGCGATGCTAGTACGAAGTCCGAAAAGTACGTTTTGCTGCATGGGAAAAGAGTAACAGAATTTGCTTGCTCATTATGAAAAGGTCAATTCAGGAGCATTTGTTGAGTGGCTTGCCATTTGACTGTACTGTTAAGGATATGATGGAAGCCTTGGAGGCTAGGTATCGTGTCTCTTCCAATGCTGAGATTGGTACACTTATGCAATTGCTGTTTAATATGAAATATGATGGTTCGACTGGAGTTACAGATTATGTGCTGAAAATGGTAGATCTTCAGTCAAAACTTCGAATTCTTCAGGTTGATATCCCTGAAACTTGCATAGTGCATCAGGCATTGAATACTCTTCCTCCTGACTTTGGAATTATCAAGACAAACTATAGTTCGCAAAATGAGGCTTGGTCAATCAATGACCTCATAGTCGAGTGGTAGCGAGAGGAAGAGAAATCAAGAAAGAAAGAGGGCATCTTGCCTTGTATGCCTCTAGTTACGCAGCGAAAGGGTAAGTGGATTGCACATCCTAGAGGAAATCCTAAAGCTATAGGTGTTTTTAACAATATAGCTCCTAAGAGAGGAAATCCTGAAGCTGCTGGCCCCTCCACTTCTATGGCGCCTAGAAAGGCACCTTTTAAAAGGGAAGGTGTTCTTTGCTACTTTTGTAGGAAGAGGGGACACATAAAGAAACACTGCGATAAATATAAAGCTTGGTTGTCTAGAAATGAGCATAAAGGGATTCACAAACAGAAGGATGCCAAATCAGGATGAATCAAAGCTCACTGTGGGAAACAATGAAAAGATCGACGTTGAGTTCGTGGGAGATGTCTTTTTGGTGTTAGAAATTGGTTTTAATATGATATTAAGAAACACTTTTTATGTACCTTCCTTTAGACGGAACTTAGTTTCCGTATCATGTTTGGATAAGTGTGGTTACTCTTTTGAAATAAAAAACGATCTTGTATCTATGTTCTTTAGCTCAAATAAGGTTGGGTGCTGCATCATGTCCAATGGATTGTACAAATTGTGTTTATCTCTCGATGATATATATGGCGCTAATACAATTGAAAATGTTGTTTCCAAAAAACCTTTACCTAAAGAACGGTCTTATGCATTGAGGCATAAACAACTTGGTCATATCTCTAAAGAAAGAGTAGAAAAGCTGACAAAGACACACATCCTACCTACTCTTAATAGTGATTTAGAAACTTGCGTAGACTGTTGTAGAGGAAAGACGATTAAGATAAAGACGAAAACCGCAGTCCGAAGTTACGGATTACTAGAAGTCATTCACACCGATATCGGTGGACCCTATGCTGCAACCTTGTGTAAAAAGTTTATTTCATCACGTTTATTGATGATTATTCTCGATATGGTTACCTTTTCTGATTAAGGAAAAGTCTGAATCCCTTGACAAATTCAAGACTTTTCGGACCGAAGTTGAGAAACATTAGGAAAGGTAATAAAGGTGGTTAGATCTGATCGAGGTGGAGAATATTATGGTAGACATGGCAATGTTGGGCAAATTAAAGGACCATTTGCTAAATACCTAGAGGATTCTGGGATAGTAGCTCAGTTCACTATGCCTGGAAGTCCTTAACAGAATGGTGTGGCTGAAAGGCGCAATCGTACTCTCATGGATATGGTAAGGTACATGATGAGTAGGACTAATTTGCCTGATTTTTTATGGGGTGAGGCTTTAAGAACAGCCCTTTATATATTGAACCGTGTTCCTACTAAAGCTGTTGCATCGACTCCTTTTGAGTTATGGACTGGACGCAAACCAAGTTTGAATCATTTCAAGGTCTGGGGATGTCCTGCAGAAGTAAGATTGTATAATCCAACATTGGGTAAGTTGGAGGCTAAAACCACTCGATGTTGCTTTGTATCTTACTCAGAACATTCAAAGGGATATCGTTTTTTATAATCCAAGTGGAGGAACAAGGATTGTGGAATCACAAACAGCCAAGTTTCTAGAATTTGATGTAGCCGAAGAGCATGATTGCTCACAAATCAGTGAACATGACAACTTGACTGGACCTGCTATGTCTATCTCCTTACCTATGCAGATGATTATGGAGCCTACTTTGTGCCACAAACCGAACACCGTTAACACTGAAGATCCTATTGATGAAGCGGCCACAGATGAAGTCCTTCAAGTTCCTCAGGCTCAAAATGAGCTTACAGTGGCTCCACTTAGGAGGTATGCTAGGGAAAGGCGTTCAGCTATACCACCGGACTATATAGTCTTTTTAGGAGAACATGATTACGATATAGGTTGCATTACAAATCCAGTAACTTATTTGGACGCTGTTTCCTGTCCTCAATCAAATTTATGGATGAATGCAATGAGAGATGAGATGCAATCTATGAAATATAATGGTGTTTGGGAGCTTATTGAATTTCCGGAAGGTTGTAAACCCATAGGTTGCAAGTGGGTTTATAAGACCAAAAGAGATTCGAAAGGAAAGATTGAGAAATTTAAAGCCGAGACTTGTGGCCAAGGGGTTCACTCGGAGAGAAGGGATAGACTATGAAGCAACATTTTCTCCGGTTTCTTCTAAAGACTTCTTCGAGTAATCATGGCGTTAGTAGCTCATTTTGACATGGAATTACACCGGATGGACGTCAAAACTGCTTTTCTAAATGGAGATCTTGATGAGGAGGTTTATATGGTGCAACCCGAAGGTTTTACAGCAAATGATTCAGATAAGTTTGTATGTAAACCGAAGAAGGCTATTTATGGTCTCAAACAAGCTTCTAGACAATGGTACTTGAAGTTTCACAATGTTGTTACATCTTTTGGTTTTATTGAGAACAAAGTGGATCAATGCATATACTTTGCAAGGTCGTGGGAGGAAATTTATTTTTCTTATACTTTATGTGGATGACATTTTGCTTGCAAGTAGCGATATTGGATTGCTACGTGAAACAAAGCAAATGTTGTCAAAGAATTTTGACATGAAAGACTTAGGCGAGGCATCTTTCGTTCTTGGCATTGAAATTCATAGGGATCGTTCTCGTCGTGTGTTAGGTTTATCTCAAAAGGCATATGTTGATCGTATTTTGGAGAGATTCAACATGCGGGATTGCAAGTTAGGAAACGTTCACGTAGTTAAGGGTGACAAGCTGAGTCTCTCACAGGTGTCCTCGTTCAGATTTTGAGAAAAACCAAATGAAGGATGTGCCTTATGCTAATGCACTTGGAAGTATCATGTATGCTCAAGTTTGCACCAGACCGAGACATTGCTTTTGTAACAGGGCTTTTGGGCAGATATCAGTCGAATCCGGGACACGATCATTGGGTTGCTGCCAAAAAGGTCTTGAGATACTTAAAAAGGACAAGAGATTATATGCTGATTTATAAATATGTCCATGATTTGCGATTGTTGGCATATTCGGATGCGACTTTGCTGGTTGTGAGGATGATAGGAAGTCGACAACGGGATATATATTCATGTTAGCAGGAGGGGCAGTATCGTGGAAAAGTGAGAAACAGAAATCTATATCTTCCTCTACCATGCAAGCGGAGTTTATAGCATGTTTTTCAGCTGCTACTCAAGCAATTTGGCTTCGGAACCTCATCAGAGAATTAACGGTATTTGATTTTGTGGATAGACCCATGCAGTTATATTGTGATAACAATTCTGCCATGTTATTTGTTAATAACAACAAAAGTCTAAAAGGGTCTAAGCATATGGAGGTCAAGTTTTTTAGCATAAAGGAAATGGTACAGAATGGTGACATTGTGGTAGAGCACATTCCCACATACGATATGTTGGCGGACCCATCGACTAAAGGCCTACGCCCTTGTGTATTTGATCGACATGTCATGAACATGGGCTTAGGAGAATCGATGGATAATATCGTCTAGTGGGAGCTATTTCAGGTTTGCTCTAATAAAGTTTAAGTCTGCATTTTGTTACTTTTTGTAACATTTCGATATATGTCAACTCTTTTTGTATAAATGGTTATTGAGTTGTGTACATATATCTAAAGAAAATCTCAAGGTATTGTGTAAATCTTGAGTAAAGGCTAGGGGCATCCAGTTGTTAGCCTTGTGCATATGTCTCAATTACATATAAAGAAAAGGTTAACCATAAAGATAAGACATATGTGGGTTCATTAGAACCATAAAGATATTATCTAGTGCCACATCCAGTTTTCTGTGACACTTAAGGTAAGAGAATGGTGACCGACAAATGGGATAACACATAAGGTAAAACTCTTTATGAGGTGTTATCGATTTGCCACACAACCATATTAAATCCATATCAGTAAAGTTGATAGCATTTGTGACCATGGAAGGCTCGTATATGCATATACGATTACCGCCATGATCCGGTGTTAGAGACTTTATGGGATCGGATTGATGCAGGGATTATCTCTAGATCAACATAAAGGTGTGCACATACAGTATGATCTCAATTAATATAGCCCAAGTGGGAGAATGTAAGAATTTTCCTAATTTGGGCCACATTAATTAAGATTATAATTATCCGTTTTACGGAATTTATCTAATAAAGCGAGATATAAAGTTTCCTAACAGTCAAATATGGGCCTGGCTTGTGTGGGCCGAATTGGGCCCGGCCCGTGATGAGAGGGCCCGTCCAAATTCTATAAATATGCTAAGGTCCCTCCTTCTAGCCCTCACTTGTTGCAATACAAGAACAAATACCCACTCTCTCACATAAGGAACACAAGTGAGAGGCCGACTCATCAAGCCAGGGTATCGAGGGAATATGGGAGAAGATCTTCAGCGCAATAGACACGGATTGCTGTCGCTTAGCTTCAACAAATCATGGATCAAAAATCAGGTGCACAAATTTCTGAGCTTCTAGCTATGTCGGTCCTCGGTTGCCGTTCCTACGGCTTTCATATCCGTGATCTCAAAGGCAATTCGCTTGCTAGTACCAACAGAGATCTTTTTAAGCATGAAGTTTGGTTTCTAATGCCAAAGAGTATCAAGAACACCATAGAGAGTTTCCTAACTGCATGAACTTAAAGATTCAATAGAAAACGGTGCACTCACATCACTGTTTTTTTCACTTTACGTGTTTCTGCAAAGAAAATATCATTTTCCCATGGGTTGGCATGTACACCAGCATGCATAAAAGTGCTAGGAGTATGCTTCAGATGCTGGAAATCAATGAAGCTTTGTCATCCTTGCTCACGTCATGTCATCCCTTCAGTGTTCGAAACACGACCAATCAGAAACATGTACACCTAGTTAATGACCTTGATAATCTTCTGTAAGTGCATTGCAGCACCTAATCCCAGCAGTGACTAGCGATTTCTGTGCTCAAGAGATTACAATTGTTCCGGCTGAGAGATATTGAAAAAAGGGGGCCAAAAAGAAGATTGTAAAACTAAATGGAATGAGAAAAAGAAAGGGAGAGGAAAAACCGTAAGATGGAAAGGAAAGGATTCAGTTCATGCAAGCAACAGACTATTTGAACATCGTTCCTTTAATCAGAGGGATTTCTTACTAAAGTTGCAATTTACAATTATTTTGAATTCTGAGTTGCTAGGTAGACATTAGAGGAATTTGCGCTGTAAAATCAAGTTGTAAAGAAACTTTTAAGATGTTGTGGACCTCTAGGATTTTAGAGAAGTCGATTTGTGTCACACATGATCAAGATGAAATTTTGAAGTTTATTGCATACCGTTGAAATAATTTCCATCTCTGCCTTGGGCGTCCATTTTTGCCTATCTCCGGTCGTCTTTTGGGTCGGAGGCGCAATTTGAAGTACATCAAGTTAGATTTCCAATGACTCTGGACCTCCTTGAAAAAAAACTTGGGTAGTTTTTTTTTTTTTTTTTTTTGGGGGTCAGAGACTTGGGTAGACTTAAAATAAACCGATTAAAATCATCACATCTCAAGTTGCTTATTAAAAAGGAAAAGTGGAACTTGTCAAAATTATTTGTTGCATAAAGATGGATTAAGCATTTAGTACCTATTTGATTACATGAAATTGCATAGTAAAGCACTTGCCAAAATTATTTGCGAAATGGTTCGAAAAAAAGCTATGCAAAATATATTCTAGTTCCGACCATCTACTTGATATAAGGGCTTGTGAAGGGCTCCTTGTATTGATTTGTCAGTTTGGTTGAAATTCATTCTGATGTGGTTTTATGATTCGGCGAGGATATGGTGATGGTTTGATGCTCTTATCACTATGATCTGAACCATTAAGGGGTTGTGAGTACGTACATTGTTCCCAGGACATCTTGTTTGGACGAAGCCACTAGCTGATATTGGTGAAGATCTATGTCAGGGAAAATGTTGATGTGCCTTGTTATGAGGTGTTAAGATGGCCATAGTTTGACATTGAACACTAATATTGTTTTAAAATCGGGGATTTTTGGATGTTCCCGATTATACGAACTTATGCGAAACCATATGAAAAAATCTTTGGTCTTTGATAAACATGATATCATGGTTCACAAATCGGTGTTCTTTGTTTGAAATGTTTATACAAATCATAGTAGATGCTGAACCTATTTAGAAAAGATTTTTAATCATTGAGCTATGGCTTACTCATGCTATTCATTTCAATTCTTTTCCAATTTTTTCTTTTCCAGTTCTACATGCACCAGCAAGTAGGATAAGAAGATTTCGGTGGGCGAATATCTTCAGTTTGACTTTTGATATAATTTGATATTATTGGGAATGGGATGTACTTTTCGAGTCTATTTCTGTGATTCATTGGAGAAATGCAGTACAGTTTATTCTTTTGAGTTTCATGCTTAGCTGATGAGATGCATGTCCTTGTCCTTTTGAGTAGACTATATAGTCCAGTCCTTTTAACCCGCTTGCAGTATTTATATGCATCTATATATTTTGAGAACAGGTTTATGTTGGTTATGCGTGAGTTGGCCGCATCATTTGAATAGGAGGAAGGTCGTGTCGTTTACCCTATGCTTGGAGAGTTGGGGTGCCGCAAGTATCATTCATCCACAATCAATCTGCTCAACCTAATCGAAAGAAAATGAGCTCCAGGGACCCCTGCATTCCGAAAGAAGAAAATGCCTGCCGACTTGCAAAAAGATATGATCCCAAGATTAGGTCGTTGGATCTCGCAAGTTCTTGATGGTACAGAACTTGAAAGAAAGGGAACTTGAAGACTAGAGGCAGGTTGAACCTCAAGCTGCACCAAAAAGTGTAATCTTTCCTTTCTTATAGACAAAAACCAAGCAGAAGGATTGCAATGCGACTAAATAGATTCTAACAGCTGAAAAATGAACCGTCTGCAATGTCCAGCCAAGCTCAGCCTAAGGTAAAACTGCTATTCAAGTCAAAATCAGAGGAACAGCCAAGCTCACCCTTTTGCGCTATTTTCTCTAAAATGATGAATATGATGTGGGCTGAAAAGTTGAAGTCGGAATTAGCAAGGGGAAAGTTCATGGCCACGCTTAGCAGCAACAATGACTGCATTCATCAAAATCCCCCGAAATCCACCCTTTTCCAGTTCATGAATACCAGCAATTGTAGTACCCCCGGGTGATGCAACATCGTCCTTGAGCTGACTGGGATGCTTGCTCATTTTAGAGGCCATAGATGCTGCACCCAACACCTGAAAATGTAGCAGCAAAACATTCAATTTTCAAAATGAATGAAAGCCGGTGCAAGCCACTGATAATCCAAGCATACATTCATACAGGAACCAAAGCAGTCTCTCCATGCTAAGTTTCTGAAGTTGAATTTTGCATACCTGTTAAAATGCTTAAGGTATTAACCTAGCAAAAGTTGTTAAGTTAGGAACAAAACTAGTGCGATCCATAATCCAGTATTAATGTGACTTCTGTCAACTCTTCTGCCACAGTGTACGAACTGCTACTGAACTCTAGATAAGTATAGAGGCAACGGCATAAAGAACAGACAAGATAACCTATCTGCATTATGGCTTTTGTAAGGATGGCGCCATTTCAACATCCAAAAATAGCTAAAAACACGACCTTTTTTGTTGAATGAACCAAAATATCGTTGAATCTAAACAAGCCCATCACCACACCGAATTTCTACCAATGGCAATCACAAGCGCGCACATCCATGAACTGAGTAAGAAATTGATTAGATAGTTGCCAATCATCAGTGGCTGAGCTCCAATTGCTAGAGGAAGATTAATTTTCTAGACATATGATGCAGAAACCCTTTGCATATGGGTTTTGTGGAAATAAAATGAGTAAATGGCAAGGTTAGGAATTTTCTATGGAATACGTTAAGAGCCAAGAGCATGAAGACTAAAGAGAGAGTAAGTAGAGGTCAGTAGAATGTAATGGACAGTTGTGCAATATGAATCAAATTACCAAAATGAAAATGGGAAGTAGAAGTATGTTTCAAAACCCTAAATGCACCACCCGTACTTCACTTCGTCAATATAGAAGAGCAAAGAGCTTAATTTCCTTTATTGGGGTTTGCATAATGGACTATTAGATGTCCACTGTGTTCGTCCAAATTCATTATTGGATGACCTATATTATGTACTATTCCACAAACTTTGCATTCCAAAAAGTGACATCCATCTTCTCATTTTTCTTGTTTTTTAGCTCACCAGAACGTCCATCTCTGTCGAGGGTGTCCATTTAAGCTATCAATGGAAGATGACAAGGGAGAAATATATGAAAATAAAAGAGGCAGTGGCACTTTTAGACTGAATACTACTTGCAAATGATTTTAAGCTTAAGCGAGTGAGAGTGGAGAGAGAGAGGAACTGGAATGGAAGATAGATACCTGTGTTTGAAAAGGAAAATCACTTTCTTGTGGGCCTTTTGGTAAATCAAGTTCAAGAGACTGTGTACTAAGCTATTCTTGGTGTGGATTTAGACCCAAACTTTCTCAAACTATAATTATTGGAGTAGCCAGAGCATTCTATGCATGTACCTCAAAAACATAAGTTCTTCTAATTGTTTCCCTTCATAAATGTTATTTAAAGAAAGCAAAGAAGATTAAATATGTAATCACATCATGCAACACAAAAAAGTCGTCCTGCCAGGGAAAAAGGCACAAGCCTATGAGAAAGCAACTCCATTAGTAAATCCTCAATTTCATGGCATATAACAAAATAAAATCTATTAGGATGATAAATCCATCTCAAAAGAAGGTCAAGTGAGGATTTCTCTAGCAAAACAGTAATGTGATTTGCATGATAACCTACCATTTGAGAAGCTAGACCTAACACAAGAACTCTTGGAAGACCTGCAGCAACTCCTCCATCAGCCAGAGCTTCTATTGCTAGAAAGATACACGCTGGGCCACTGCCATTGCATATATACACGAAAAGGAAAACTCTTAAGTCAAACTGAAATCTCACCACACTTGTATACAAAACCTTCACGGAAGTAAAAGGAAACTGATGCTTTAAAAGCTATTCCAAATACCTCAGGCCAGTAAATGCATCGAAATATTTTTCATCAGCTTTCCACATCTTGCCTATAGATCTGAATAAAGTAGCAATGAGTTCTGCATCCTCTTCTTTCACTGTTCCTCCCCAACTCATAACTATTCAACATTAAGGACATTAGAGAATCTCATTGTAATTCTATCTTACGAAATTAGACAATAACATGGTTGAATCTGACAGATCACTTTGGAATTTATCTTACAAAATAAGTAATTGTAATTCCACATGTTATCGGGGCAACCTCCAGTTTAAAATAAAGTGATACAATGAAAGGGCAGAACTCCACTTGCATTAACTATACTGCCATAGTATCACTAGAACAGATGACAGAAGTAATCCATCCTGACCACATCATGACAGTGCCATGGATTTTATCTACTCTGCAAGTATCATGGAAACCTGCTGACTAGATTTTCTTCTTTCCTGATGATTAATAAGAAGATAGCATCACAAATAATTCTCACAACACTTGAAACCTCAACATCCAAAGAAAAATTTCTATTTTGCACATTTTCATATTATGAAACTATGGTAATTTGAATGTAACTTAGCCAAGCAAAGTGAAGTCAACTAAAGGAAGCCCTTCTCTTTTCATCATTACAATTGATTGCAGATACTCAGGAAAAGAACTCAATATTCTGAATCCAGCTTGTGGAACCTAACAACTAAAAACATCAAACCAAGAGGGTTCGATGCTTCATTTAACTCCCTGCAGCTAATGGACGTGACCAAGTCTTGGACTAAATAAGAAGAATATGGAAGAAAATCAACGATTTCCAATGTGAAAGCAATTTCGTTTTTCTGATGAAGCAACACAATCCGTGAACAGAAATTATGTATCATCCAGAGAGACTTGTATGGTTAAAAAAGTCAATTTCTACATGAGACGGTTGAAGGCCAAAACAACATTGGCTTTCCATGCAGCCTCGCCAACAGCAGCAGGAGTATTCGGCATCACATGGATAAATCAATCATGGCCAGCCCAATCCTAGGAAAAAGGAAAGCATACTCACTCTAGGCAGTTCAAAAACAGATAATTCTTAAAATTAGATGAAATAGGAACCAACAGCAAACACCCCGATTATGGTATTCAATTCAAAATGATAATTAATAGAAAAGGGTCCATAGATAAGGATTCTTCAAAGAGTCAAATTTTTCATTAGAAAAAGTTTACCATCACAGCTATAAACTGTCCATCTGGAAAACTACTATACATTGACATAACACAACTGAACGTTTTGTTTCTTTACCTAGCGTCATTTTTATACTCTACTTAAAAAGCCACACAGAATTTTACACTGAAAATCCCATACCATTATTGAGGTATTCCTAAGTGTTGTTATCATCCAAGCATTCTTCTTACGGCTAGATCCAATCTCTTGGTCCCTGCGGAAAGGAAAAAGAATTTCACGTTCTTCCTTTCGGGAAGGGAGGATTAGGCCCTTTCCACAACCACTAATTCGATTTTCCGTGGCGCTATCCAATCTAATTCAGGACCCGGTAATTAAACACTACATTAGTAGTGGAAGGGAATCAATAAATCTTTATATGAGAGCCCTTCCACCACTAGAATCTGTCCTTGAATCCTAGAGGCAAGGATTTAGAGCACTTTAGCTTTTGACGAAACAATAGCTAACCCAATAGCTGCTTCGGCGACTGCAATAATTCTTGCTAAGAAGAACGCCCATGTTGTGGCAATTTCAAGAAGAACAGGTTGTTCCAGCTCGATACCGTCAAGAATTCCTAACTATTGCATGGGAACAGGTTAATCTTCGAAGTATTTTTCCTTTCCAATATATTGGGAGGCTCATTACTTCAACTAGTCCCCGTGGAGTTCTGAATCGGGGATAGGCTTTCTAATGGCTGCAACTTTATCAGCAAGACCTTTCAAAAAAGCAAGATAAGATTGTCTTCAGCAGAAAGAGTACCATGATGGGTTGGGTGGAAGCCGGTCTCTGAGAAAAGAAAGAAAGACGGGTTTCTTCTTCTTTTCAAAGTCTCAGTGCAGCCCAAAAGAGTTTTTAGGTTTATAAACCAAACCAAGAAGACCTATTCGTATCAGGACGACTTCTCTTCTTGTTTGTTTGAGTTAATGTATTATGTAAAGCGAGGAGGGTATAGCACCATTGTCGCTTACTTACACGCTACGGAAATGGCTTTTTCTTTAGTTGTTCTATCTAACTGCTTTCCCCCAGCAAGTACTCATTCTTTTTTTTCTTGCCGGAAGACTTAATCCAAGTCATGATTACAGATAAAAGATAATGTCAATCCATGGTTCATGTTGCACCCCCTAAATTCGCAAAAAAATGGCTCCACAGGACATTTAATAGATTGCTCAAATGAGAAATTGACCCCTGGATGACATATTGAATGAAGATAACAAATTGAAGAAACGTCATTCCAATTTCTTCTAGTCAAACCAAGAAAGTCATATATATATTATAGCATCAAAAAAATGGTAGAGGAGGAAATAAGGACGGCAGAGATGCAGTCTTCAGGTATTCAATGATGTGAATTGAAAGAGCCTCTAATCCTCAATAGCATTGTATAAGATATTCCCATACCATGAAACTTGAGACAAGAACCAAAAACTTGATGCCGATAAACAAGACAGTGGGGGCAAATACCAGCAAATCCTTCAAATTTACTCTGGCAAATACTGAGACCAAAAGCTGCTTCTTTGATAGTAGTGGCCTCAACTGAGAGACAACACCTTTAACTAGAGAAAGAACAACAAAAGTTAATTAAAAAATATTCCAAATAATTTCTACTAGAAGTATTTTCAGCAATGAGGAAGATGCACGACCTAAATCCATACTACCTTTGAAATCAAATATCTATTGAAACATCCTCCTCCAGATTTTATCATCACTTAGTAAAAATACAGAAGAATATCGTAATTTTTAATTTCTATAGACCATTGACGGTCATCCACAGAATTATATTATCCCTATGGTGAGAATGTGTTGTAGAAAAGCATGCAATCATCACTGCAAAAGTTATGATAAACAAAAGTTAAGGCCAATTCATCCAAAATCTGGTGATAACTGAGATGAACTAGCATGTTGTGAAATGTTCTGCTGCTACCACCTCAAAGCTGAAGAACACTGGTGGCTTAAAGTCGTATTGACCAAACATGTGCTTTCATCCCATTATTGAAATTTGGGAAAATGAAAGACAAGCAAAGTGGCAAACTGAGCAACAGAGTACAAGTTTAAGTGTTATATACCAACTTGGAGTTTCGCTGAGAAGATGACCACATCACCATCTTCAACTACCTGCTTTCATACAATTTGAGTTTCTTTATCTAGAAAGAGAGGGATAAGGGGAACAAGTGACTCAAGATTAAACTCGTCAAGAAACCCCAGGAGGTAGAATAACTAGCAATCGATCTTCCACTCATTTCTCACATCCACAAACAACAAGGAAAAGAAAAGTAGTAGGTCTACTGAACCGCAAGCTGTACAACCGCTAAACCAACTTGCTTGCTCTCTTTCTATGGAGAAGAATTTAACATAAAATCTAAGAAGAGATTTCGCCATCCGAAAGACCCGGGCAAGATATTGGATTTGCTCAAGAACTTGCTCAAGCCGACAAGACAAACAAATTGTCATTTTCCACCCAATTAACTTACACAAACCAATGCCGGCAACTAAAGGATGAAGCAACAGCCTGAATTTTTTCGCCGTGAGCAAAAATACAAAAACCCAGAGGCAGAGCTAGGACATCGAATTCTCATAATAAAGATTTTGAGCTGTTCAGGCATTGAATATCAATGTCGTTCCAATAGCGAAACTAAAACCCTGTAATCGTAACACGCCGTGGCAGAGCCCGGGGCGGAACATATACGACATGGCAAAGGCAAAGCTCGCACCTTTTTCACGCCTATTCCATAAAAAATGAAACTTGACGCTAATTACATCGACTGCATTTTCCCCAGGCGGTTCGAAGATCCGATTATTTCACATTCCTTTCCCGCTTCCCATGAGAGAGAGAGAGGGATACGCAACAGCTTGACAGTCGGAGAGGACTTGGACGCCGAAGGACTCGAATGCGGCGCCTCGGCTCTGGTTGGTGTGAGCGGCGGTGCGAATCCTGGATGCCGGCAAGACGCCGGACTTGACCACCCCCTCGCGATGGACTCGCCATCTTGCCGGCTCCGATGAAGCCGAGCTTGTACGTCTCCGCCGGTGTCGGCGGCGCCACCACCTCCATTGTCTCCTGCGAGTTTGCTCTCCCGGAACAGAGGGGGCTCCCGCCGGGTCGAACCGTGATAGTGCTGACCGCCGCGAGCGGCCGCCGCCGCCGGAGCGGCATTTTGTTCGAGAAGACGACGCCGGGGGAGGCAGGCGGGAATTATCGGGCTTCGGTGCCCCGGGGCAGATTATAGTGGGCCGATCTTTTATGGGCCGGACTGAAGCCGGCCTTCCTGTTCTGGGCCCAAATCGTCACCATTCCTTCATATCGATAAGAAAGGAGATTGTGGTTGTTGTTAAATTATTGGTCCGTTTATCTAAATCCGTTTGTTTCGCGGAAAATGAAATTTATTTTCGGAAAATATTTTTTCATAAGTCATTTTCCAGGGAAAATTATAATATTTTTGGTGTTTATTAAAACCGAAAATGTTTTGGAAAATATTTTCCGGTGTTCATAAGGAAAATATTTTCCGCTGCAGCGCGAGCGTCATCTCAGCTCGCCGCTCGACGAGATCGACACTTGAGATCGACGAGCTTTGGATTCATTTGGTCTAACAACTAGCCAAGAAAAGAAGAAGATAGGAAACAAAAACAAAACAAAAAAAAAAAAAAAAAAAAAGGAAATTAAAAATAATTCAAATTAAAAAAAAAAAAGAAAATTAAAAAATAATTCAAATTAAAAAGAAAAGAAGAAAAATAAATGGGAGGAGTAAGTCAAGATTTGTAGAGGTGTGAAATAAGAGAGATTAAGTGAGGAAAATGTTTTCCACTTTTCAAAAGTGGAAAACATTTTCCCTATTTAGAAGATTTTTTTCCTTTGATAGAAAAAATTTTCCTCAAGGAATTCATTTTCCGCGAAACAAACGCGGAAAATCCGAAAAACATTTTCCAAAAAATTATTTTTCGTGAAACAAACGGACCCTAAAAAAAAAAAGGAAAAGGAAAAACACAAAAAATCCCAAATTTTATTCATTGTGACATATTTACTAAATTATTTTTTGTGATGTCAAAATTTCTAAACTTTCACTCGTGGGACATTATATTTTCTTCTATATATATATATATATGCTTACAATCCTAACCTAGGTGCTTGGATATAGTTTTACCCTAGAAAAAGAGGGATTTATCTCATTTGTTTGTAGCTAGAATATAGTTAATGGATGCATGCATTCTCCTTATTATATGATAATTATTTTCTGTCCTTTTTCTTTTTTTCCAGAAAAGCAAATGTTCAATCTTGAGAAACTACGTCTTATGTGTCATTTTCGTGTTTCCCGTGCATCCTTCACAAAAATCTATGCCCTAAAGCAAAACCCACATCAAAGTTGCATGCATTTAGATGTCTAGGTGCTATGTTTGCTGCTAAGAGCTTCTGTCATTACCAAAAGAAAGATGTCGAGGCTAATGTCCGAATGTACACAGAATTTCAAGAGTCACTTAGTGCTTGTATTATGTGTCTTGGCGTTCTCTTCAACAAAACCCTTATGTCTAATTCGAAGATGCAACGGCGATTTTCCTATTCAGGAGGAGGCGATTCTTGGGAAAAGCCAATTGTCTTCAAATTAATGATGCTGAAAAAAGGAATTAGTTGAATAATCTCCGAAGCTCTGGTGACTATTACTTCCTATTTTTCACTATATGAACCTAGAGATATGAACTTCATCTCTATTGCAGTGTTTGCACTTCCCTTTCAAAAGGAAAGACTGACTAGAGTTGATAGGGCATCTATAGTTTATTAGGGTTTATTACATATTTTAATGAAATATTTAGTTCATGTCCTTAAGTGTCTCTTGAACAATTCTCCTCTACGAACCAAACAATTCTCTTCATGTGCCAAAGCTTCCTCACTTTATTTATGTCTGAGAAGTTGATACAAGTCTCACACGCACACACAAAGAAAGGTTAGATTATGTGAAGAAACTAACGAGAATGTGGAGAAAAAATTGAAGGACCCAAAACAACATCATTTACTTGTATAAAAGTCAATTAAATAGTTAAAAAAGATAGTGAAAAAAAAATTGTTTACAACCAAACAAAGTCCTAAAAGATCCTATATACAATATCACTAATCTAGACAATAACTTGACCACGTTCATAACATCCTTAATATTTCAAATTTACAGGTATTGCAATGCATGTTCCTAACACATGTAAGAAATTTTTAACATAAACAATGATTTATTTACTAAACTACATATATATTGAGGGTGGAGATGAGTAGAAGATCACTTCATGGTGACAAGCACTTTGCGAATGTTCCATGCTTGTGTAAATATGAACATATGATTGAGACTTAGGCACTGTTTGGTAACCATTCAAACAATGCCTGATTTTGATTTTTTGTTCCTAGGATCAGTTTGGGAACAAAATCGCATTTGGTAAAATTTTTGTTCCCCGGAACAGATTTGGAATAGAATCAAGAATAAAAAAAAAAAAAAATAAAAATTGATTCTTGTTCCGGGAACAAAAAAAAGAATCAAAACCAACTCTTCTTCTTCTCTTTTCTTATTCTTCATCGACCACCATCCCGCGATTGTTGTCCGCCGTCGTCCGCCACCGCCGTTCGCCACTACTAATCGCCGACAATCGATCCGACAAGCTCGCCGGAGGTAAGCCTCGCGGGGCTGGGCAAGCCTTGCGACGCCCAGCCCGTCGCGGCCAAGCAGCATCGCCTAGCCCCGACGAGGCTGGTCTAGCCACTGACGACACTTCGGTGAGGTCACCGGCCCTCATCTGGCCCATCGCCGGTCTGGCGACCAGCCACAAGAAGAAGAAGAAGAAGAAGAAGAAGAATAGGGAAAAAAAAGGAAAAAAAAAAGAAGAAGAAAAAAAAAAAGTAAAAAAAAAAAAAAAAAAAAAAAAAAAAAAAAAAAAAATTATTTAAAAATTAAAAGAAATTGATTTGGAACATAATCAATGAGCACGGTGCCAAACGCAATTCTATTCTAGAATCAGAAATTTTAGACAGTTACCAAACGACTTAAAATGCTTAGAAATTATTCTTGGGAATAAAATAAAAAAGAATCATTTCTGATCAGAATATGTTCCTAGGATCATAATCGTTACCAAACACACCCTTAGAAAGCAATATGCTTTGGATGGCTCTAATCTGTGTGCTTTTGTGATGGCATTTGGCTAAATCTTTTAAAAAACAAAAAGCAACTCTTTTTTCCCACCAAAATTTAAAATAGAAAATTTCACGAAAACTATGGAAAAGTTATACGTGAATCTATAGGTCAATCTGAGTATATTACTAAAATTCGAGTGTTCTCAATCTAAGAAAAAGTTAATGTGCATCTATTGCAGAATTTAAATCAAGCTATCCACACACTATAAACTTCTTAATGCTTGAGAGCTCAAATCTAGCTATGACCAAAATATCCGCATATTATGTGTTTCGATATGCAAAAGGACAGGCTTATATGTGCAGGAGATTCCTAATATGCTCAACATACTAACGAAATTGTTTCTAGATAGTTTACAATTTTGGGATAAATGACAACCTCAAAAGAGTAGATAAAGAATTAAAATAATTTGAACTCCAAAGGTTGTTCAAGAGATAAGCGTATTTGTCGTTCTCGATTAAAGTTTGTGCTTAATTTCTTTCCTTTTTCTTTTTTTAATCCCTAGGCCTTGATTCAAACAATAACACTTATGCAATATCTTTGGGGGCACCTATAGAAACGTTGGCATTGGCTATGTGCTCCAAAAATTATTGGGTAAACGTGCATGTTCTGTTAGCGATTATACATGGATCGAAATTACATGTTGCCGAGGTTATATGTCCCAATTCTGTTATTCCTGAAAAATTTGATCGAAAATCACGTTTCCAAATGCTAAATATCATCATTTTTTCTTGAAAATATGTGAAAACATTTGGCATGGTCATAATAAAGTCGACAAATAATATCATCATGATTTTACATAGATTACTAATCAAGAAAATGCCTGCATTTTGATATATGACCATCGAAATTACAAGTCATGCAAAAAAAATTTCAAACAAGAGGAAAAGTCACATGACAAATTGTCCTTGGTCATTCTTTTTTGGCAGGAATATCATAGTTGTTTTATGAACGAATGAATACTCAAACATGTTCACATTGCCTTTAGAAAGTGACACTGTGGAATGGCATTCCTGCTGCACTAAGCTCTAATCAATTCAAAAATTTAGTGGTGGTAAAGTAATATTCGGTGTGTCGAGAAGACATGCTAAAGATAATATGCTAAATGCCACATTATGATTTTATTGGGTGTTTGATGAAGTGAGCTAGGACAGTCCGACAATAAACTTAGATATCTATCAAATCCCGCGCTACATGCGAGTTAACCTTTCCTGATGGACATAAATTACCATTGCTCTCACTTCTTACAACTTCCACAAGCCATTCCTCTCAATTTTGGCAACTGGTTTTGCGTGATCTACGAGTGAGGAATCCATACAGAGTAAATGTCAAACTTCGAGTAGGTCGAGCTCCCACAATATTCCTCTTCCAAATGCTTTTGGCAGTCGGAGGATTTGTCCTAAAAATATGCTTTTCGGATACATTCAGGTTTACACTTCCATTCTCTTTTTGCGGCAACTATAGATGGATTGATTCTGTTTATTTCCAAAAGGCGATGCCTTCGCTCTTTTAATCGGCACGGCGAAGCGTAAAGCAAGGTGCAGAATTCTAATCGGCCTCCACAAAAGTCGACGCGATCAAATTGATTGCGCCTTCGAAGAGCATCAATGTGCACCTTTTGAAACAAGATAAAGTTGCAGACGTGGGAATACTGCGAGTATATATATATATATATATATATATAGCAAAGCAAAACATCACACTCTCAGCTTCAGTAAGTAAACACAGAGGGCAGCGAAAGGCACTGGTTTCTTTGTTCCTGCTCTCTCTTCTTACCAGATGCCCAAATCAGAAGCACAACAGAACCGACCCCCTCCGGGTACTTTCCCACCCTGTCCTTGTCGACCTTGATCGAAGGATTGATTCATCGGAGTAATAAAATGTTAAGGCGTATTTGAAAGCTCAAGCTTTCCACCTCCTTTTTTGTTTTTTTTTTGGTTTAAGGGTACCCGACAGACGACCCGCCGCACCCCAGGAAAAGGAAGTTCTTTTGCTGCAGCCGCACGAAGATGAAAGGAGACTATCGAGAGAGGGACTCGAGAGAGAAGGCCATTCGAGAGAGGAGCTTCATAGATGGATGGTAAGCCAACGGACATCGCCTTCTTTGTTAGCTTCGACTGAAGATATGAATCAAATATGCTCTAGAGAGTTTGACAGCAACCGCATCACCATTCAACATTTGCTTGTCTCTCCGCTATTATTCTAGGTTTTCAAGCTGTTCTCTGATGACTTGCCTTTGTTGTTCTTGACAAATTCAGCATGTTTGCTCTGTGCTGCTGCTGGCTCTGCCAGGAATGTTGCGCCTATTGAGAGTAAGCCATAGCTTTGCCGGAGAATTTTCCACTTGGAGCGTGTGTGCTCAAATCACAGAGTGTAGAAGTTCTTTATGGTCAGTGTGATGTAATTTTTCCTTAGATAAAGGGGATCATTACAATATTTTTCCCCCGGCACGAGCAGGTCATTCTTGATTTGCCATCCATATCTTATTTATATTACGCCTTTGTTTTCCAAAAATTCGACTGTTTCGTGCAGATTTTAGCAAACGAAAACGAGTAAACAAAACAGGCGAGAAAGAGGTAGGAAACAAACTGGTCATGGACTATCGTAATTGGAGTGATTCTTGAGACGACAGAAACTAAAGCAAATAGCGAAAGAGATTAGACGGAAATCAAACCGAATAAGGAACATATTCTTCTGATTTTGCTCCACTTCATCGGCCATCGGCATCAGGTTCAGATGATATCCTTTCAGAATCTTGGCCGAAGATGACATCTATCGCGGAATGCGAGCAATCGAACAATATAATAAACAAAGCAAGAATATAAATCGAATATCAAATTTACGTGGTTCGGTCGTAGTATAGCAACGAATTTCATTATAGATCAAGCGTGGAGATTACATATTCGAATCACTCAAACACTCTAAATATTTTTCAGTCCCCAATTATACTTAATAATTCATGCAGTGTTTAGCCCCGAAATTCTTTTCACGAAATAATCTTTCAATCTTGTGAAAGAATTATAAACAAATTTTAACACAAGATTTAATGGTTCGAACGTTGACATGATTCATGAATTCCCTCTGGACGTCTTCGCCTACCAAGCACTTGCGCACACGACGCTTCAAGAAAGACCTCACGGCCACGGCAAGACTTGCTTTATAAATCTTGAAGAAAGAGCCACAAAAACAAGCCCTTGAATTTTAATATCACCGCCACAGAGAAGAAGTCCAATTCGGTCACGTCTTGGTCAACAAAAGGAAACCAGTTGACCGACTAATTTGCAATTCAAGTCCACGTTGGATTGCCAATATTAATTCAAAGGCTTCAACAATCCGACTATAAGTCGGCGATTGTATTTCCTGCTCTATTTTTCTTGGTGGATTCCAATTTGATATCAGCAAATATCTAACCTGGACTTTAACACCGAAATTTACGTAATTTCATGGCACAAATTCAGATGTCCACAGACAATAATATATTTTGAGTTGGGTTTCATTCATGAGCTCAAATTCAAGACATATTTCAATAGTATCAACTACAAAATATTCTTATTAGGTTTTCTGCAATCTCAGTTCAAAACGAAAGAATTTCACATCATCATAATGAAGTCTAGAAATGATATTACCATAGTTTTACATCTTATTACAAATCTAAATATGCTTATAATATTACAAATCTCTCATCTCATAGTCAAATTTTAAGGTTAATAACACGAAAAACCTCGAATTGGTATACCTACAACAAATTTACCTAAACTAATATTTTGACCATAAAAAAACTGCAAATCAATGCACTTGTGACAAATTTATTCCAAATTAATTTTTTAAGCACCAAAAACCTCAAACTAGTATGTTTGTGGCAAATTTACATTCTATTAATTTCCATTAAGTTAGATTAATATCACAAACCGGTATATATGTGACAAATAGATGGTAAATCCCAAACTGGTATATCCTTAAACTACCACTTGCCATGCAACTCAAAATTTTGACATTAAAATTTAATAGAAACTAATAAAGGGTAAATTTATCATAGATATAGTTTAGGGTTTTTGGTGGTCAAAAAATTAATTTTAAATAGATTTGTGACATGTATACCGATTTGAGATTTTTCATGGTAATCCTAAATTTTACTACTATTTTTTGGTATCTAATTACAAGTTGAAAGATATTATTTTCACTTCTAAATATGTGTTATGATAATATCATTTTTTTATATGTAAATGATAATTGAAATCTTACATCCTTAATTGACTAATTAATAAGTCAAGACTAGTAAGTATTTTCACTTGAGCATTACACGACATAGGCTTTATACATGTATAATTTGTCTTACTCCCAAAGAATGAGGATCTAATACCTTACAAAAACCTCCAATTTTACTTTTTGTCTCTTAAAAAACCTCTAACTTTAGGTCCAGTTCCAAATTTATCATAAAATTCATATTGTCTTATAAAAAAACCATCAACTTTAGGTTTTGTCCCAATTTTATCATAAACTTTTTTTTTCCTATGAAAAACCCCTAACTTTAGGTTATCCTAATTTTACCATACAATCTCAATTTTATCCTAAATTTTTTACAGTCTTATAAAAACCACAAATTTTTACTTAAGTTACAAATTTGACCACATTAACCCTCCGTCCAAAATTTCTCGTTGACAACCAAAAGATGAAAAATTCCTAAGCACGAGTTGTTCGAGCTTCCCCAACACGAGCTCTCCAACTGTGAGAGATGGAACATTCCCAAGCATGATAGATTAATGAGTGCAAAATCACTAGGGGCAATTTTGACAGAGGATCAATGGAGAAGAGATTTGTTACTCAAGTAAAAGTTGGTGGCATTTTGTGAGACAAAAAAATTATATAATGAAATTGAAATTGAACCTAAAACTAAGATTTTTTATGAGACAAAAAAATATTATATTAGAATTAGTAGTGGACTTAAAGTTAAGGTTTTTTATGATACAAAAAAAAAAATTAAGGTAAAATTTGGGACTAGACCAAAGTTTGGAGTTTTTCACGTGTAGGGTAGAATTGGGACATGATGCAAAGTTGGAGGTTCTTTATGAGACAAAATGTAAAATTGGGACTAGAACTAAGGTTGGATTATTTTTCAAGTATTAGGCCAAGAATGAATATGGAAGTTCAGTAAATGTACCTGAGGAAGGCAAATGCCTTTTTTTTTTTTTTTCTTTTTTGTCATATCATGTACTTGCATATAATATACATAGGAGGACCAATGTTTGACGGACAAAGCATGAAACAAAGTTACGACACGAACTTTCCCATAAGATTGTGTTATGAAAATGAAACATAAAAGAGAAGATAACAAAAAAGAGGACAGACGAAATTTTACATGGAAAACCTTTTTAAATATAAAGAGAAAAAGTACGGTACTATACAAGGCAATCCTTTTACTATAAGCATCGAGTTTCAAGTTACAATTACAAGAGATATCACCTCAATATATTATAAGAGTCTATGGCATAAAAAGTTATGGCAGAAGTTATATGTATACCCTTAGCAATAGTATTTTTCTATTTCATAATCCAAGACTCCATCAATGTCCGACTTGGATGCTAATCATGAAATCAACAATAGTCTCTCATTGTCTTCCCTCATCTTTACACCCAATTGTCTTATTACGACACCATGTTTTTTCACTTTCTAATTTTGAAAGGGTTTTTCCCACATAAAAATTTAAGCTTTTCTTCTCTGAATCCTTCTCTCCTACATATTGCATTTCCAACAAATATTATTAGAGTTGATGGTTGATTAATGATCCACTTCCAATGTGGATAAAAGGAAGATAAGGTAGGTCGAGAAGACGTCCTAAAGCTAATATGCTAGATGCCATGTCATGATCTAATTGGGTGTTTTCAAAGAAGTGAATTCGGAGCATCCGATGGTGAACTTAATTATCAATCAAATCCCGCATTCTCTGCACGTCGACAATTCCCCAAATAGTTCCATTGTTCTCACTCCTCATAGCTTCTGCAAGCCATGCTTTCGGCTTTGGCTTACAAGTGAAGAATTCATATATAGTTAGTGTCAACCTTGGAGTAGATTGAGCTCCCAACTTGATTCCTCCGCGAATGCTACACACAATTAGAGAACTCAATTCTTTTTAAAATATGCTCGTGGTTCTAATAATCTCTCCTTTCATTGAAAACCATTCGATAGATTGATTCTATTTTCTACTCCGACTCTTACTCTTTTTAATTGGGTCTTGAAAGAGCCCCCACGCGCACCTTTTGAAACAACATAAATTCTGTAGAGATATGTCTAGTGCGACTATATATGGACAAGCAAGAACAACATCACAGCATCAGCTACATTTAGCAAACACAAAGGGCAGTGAAAGGCACTAGTTACATTGTTCCTGCTCTCTCTTCTTCCCAAATGCCCGAATCAGGAGCACAACAAAACCCACCTCGTCCGGGTATTTTCCCACCCTATTCTTGATAACCTTGATGGAAGGATTGATTCATCGGAGTAGCGAAAGTTAAGGCGCATTTGAAAGCTTAAGCTTTTAACGTCCTCTTTTTTTGTTTAAGGGTCCACGACAGAAAGCCCGCCAAACCCAAGGAAATGGAAATCTTTGTGCAGCAGCAACAAGAAGAAGAAGAACGGAAAGGACTTTTTCATGCAAGGATTGTAAGTCGACAAGAATCGCCTTCTTTTTTAGCTTCGACAGAAGATTTGCATCAAATGCATCAATGAGCAAAAAGTTCGATCTCATGAGAGTTCGAAGGCAATTGAAATTCACAATCACTCCTTTCTTGCTATTATTCGAAATTTTCTGACAGTTCCTTGATGACTTGTTTTCGTGGTTCCCCAACAATCCAGCGTGTGTGCCCCGTTGTGCTGCTGCCTCTGTCTGGTATGTTCCTACCTGTGACTTGATAGCTTTGCAGGAGAATTCACCAATCTTCTACTTGGGGTGTGTGAATCATAGTGTGTAATAGTTTGCTATGGTCTGCATAACATACATCTTCTGCACATATAGTATATCACTGCCATATGTTCATTGGCACAAGCAGGTCCCTCTTGAATTGCCATCTGTATCTAATTTGGATACTCTGTTTTTTCATCCAAATCTGAGTCTTCCGTGCACATTTTAGTAATCGAAAACTAGTAAACAACAGGCAAGAAAGAGGTAAGAGACAGCAGGTCAAGGATTCTCATGACTAGAATGACTCTTGAGAGGAAAACAGAAGCTAAAGCAAAGAGTGAAAAAGATTAGATGGAAATCAAACCGAACAAGAAACCTATTCTTCTGCTTTTACTCCTCTTCATCGGCCATCGACATCAGGTTTAGATGATATCCTTTGAGAATCTTATCACGTGTGGCCATAGATGGTATTAGCTAGAAAATGTTCACATCAACGTTTTCTATGATCTCAAACTCAATTCACTTGCTAACACCAAAAAAAAAAAAAAAAATCTTTTAAAGCATGAAGTTTGGTTTCTAATCTCAAAGAGTATCAAGAACACAATACAGAACTTACCAACTGCATGAGCTTAAAGAATCGATAGAAAACAGTGCGCTCGCATTATTTTTTTTTTGTACTTTACGTACTTCTGCTAAGAAAAGATCATTTTCTCATGGGTTGGCATGTACATAGCATGCATAAAAGTGCTAGCAGTATGCATTGGACGCTGGTAATCAATGAGGCTTTGTCATCCTCACTCACGACCAATCAGAAACACGCACACCTAGTTAATGACCTTGATAATCTTCTATGAGTGCATTGCTGCACCTAATACCATCAGTGACTAGCAATTACAATGCCAAAAAAATTACAGTCATTTTGGCTGAGAGACACTGAGACAAGGGGCCAAAATGAAACAAGATCCAGAGCAATTATGCAAACCCATTTTAATGCCCATGAAGCTACGACTCAGCCCATTTCTCATTTTTGCTGCAGGTGGCGTCAAGAAAAATAGAAGGGTGCAAAGAAAGGAATAAGAAAGGAAGAGGAAAAGCCGTAAAATAGAAAGGAAAGGATTCAGTTCATGCAAGCACAGACATCTCGAAAATCTGTCCAAAGCACTCGGTAAGAATTCCAAGCCTTGATCCCTTTAATCAGAGGGAATTTCTTAGTAAAGTTGCAATTTAGGATTATTTTGAATTCTTAGTTGCTTGGTAGACATTAGAGGTATTTGCGCTGTATAATCATGTTGTAAAGAAACTTTTCAGATGTCGTGGACCTCTAGGATTTTAGAGAAGTCGATTTGTGTCACAGTATCATCAAGACAAAATTTTGAAGTTTACTGCATCCCGTTGAAATAGTTTATATCTCTATCTTGAGCGTTGATCTAGTCACGTCTTAATTGATTTCGATGTTCATTTCTCACTTCATTGATAGAATTCTGAGTTTGCTGTTCAAAATAATTTTCTTTCAATTTAGTATAACATGTCTTTTATTATTTGGAAACCCATGTCTTGAAAATGATAGGAATTAAATGTGTTGTAAGATATGAAAGAATCATCGCATGGTAAGTTGCTTAATAAAAAGGAAAAGTGGCGCTTGTCAAAATTATTTGTTTCATAAAGATGGATTAAGCATTTACTAACATTTTGATTACATGAAATTGCATAGTAAAGCACTTGTCAAAATTATTTTTGAAATAATAAAAAAATTGCTATGCAAAATATGCTCTACTTCCGACCCTCTACTTGATGCAAGGGCTTGGGAAAGGCTACTTGTATTGATTTGCCAGTTTGGTTGAAATTCATTCTGATGTGTTTTTATGATTCGTTGGAGGATGTGATGATAGTTTGATGCTCTTATTGCTATGATCTGAACCATTGTTCTCATGATGTCTTGTTTGGATCAAGCCACTAGCTGATATAGGTGAAGATTTATGTTAGAGAAAATCTTGATATGCCTCGTTTTAAGATGGCCATAGTTTGACACTGAACACAAATATTTGGTGTTTTTTGGATGTTCCTGATTATATGAACTTGTGTACACAAATATGAGTTCTTTGTTCAAAATGTTTATACATATGCATAATAAATGCTCAATTTATTTAGAAAAGATTTTTACTCATTGAGCTTTGGCTTACTCATACCATTCATTTCAATTCTTTTCCAATTCTTTTCCAAGTTCTACAGGTACCGGCAAGTAGGATAAGAAGATTTCGGCGGGCAAATATTTTCAGTTTCACTTTTGAGGTCATTTGAGATTATTGGGAATGAGATGTATTCTCAATTCTAGCTCTGTAATTCATTGGACAAATGCAGTACAGTTTGATCTTTTGAGTGTTATGCTTAGCTGATGAGATGCACGTCCTTTTCGGTACACTATATAGTCCGGTCCTTTTTAACTAGCTTGCATTTTTTTTATCACGTATCATATATTTTAAGGACAGGTTTATGCTGATTATGCGTGAGTTGGCCGCATCGTTTGAATAGGAGGAAGGTCGTGTCGTTTCCCCTATGCTTGGAGAGTTGGGGTGAGACGACTATATCATTCATCCACAATCAATCTGCTCAACCTAATCTAAAGAAAATGTGCTACAGGGACGCCTGCATTCCGAAAGAAGAAAATCCCTGCCGACGTGGGAAAAGATATGATCCCGAAATTAGGTCGTTGGATCTGCAAGCTCTTGATAGTACAGAACTTGAAAGAAAGGGAACTTAAAGACTACAGGCAAGTTGAACCTCAAGCTGCACCGATAAGTAATCTTCCTTTCTTAAAGACAAACCAAGCAGAGGGGTTGCAATGGAACTAAATAGATTCTGACAGCTGAAAAATGAACCTTTAGAGAAGCCTAGCCTAAGATAAAACTGGTATTCAAGTCAAAATCAGAGACCATCCTCACAGTTAGGAGCTATTTTCTCTAAAATGATGAATACGATGTAGGCTGAAAAGTTGAAGTCCGAATTAGGAAGGGGAAAGTTCACTGCCACGCTTAGCAGCAGCAATGACTGCATTCATCAAAATCCCCCGAAATCCAGCCTTTTCCAGTTCATGAATACCAGCAATTGTAGTACCCCCGGGTGATGCAACATCATCCTTCAGCTGACCAGGATGCTTGCCCATTTTAGAGGCCATAGATGCTGCACCCAACACCTGCAAATGTAGCAGCAAAATAATGAACCTTCAAAATGAATGAAAGCCAGTGCAAGCCACTAATAATCCAAGCAGCATTCATACAGGAACCACACCAATCTCTCCATGCTAAGTTTCTGAAGTTTTGTTAAAATGATTAAGGTATCAAACCTAGCAAAAGTACTTAAGTTAGGAATAAAACTAGTGCGGTCCATAATCCAGCATTAATGTTACTTCTGTCAACTCTTCCGCCAGAGTGTACGAACTGCTACTGATTTCTAGATGAGTATAGAGGCAAAGGCATAAAGAAGAGACATACCTATCTACACTATGGCTTTTGTAAGGATGGCGCCATTTCGACATCCAAAATAGCTTAAAACACGACATTTTTGTTGAATGAACCAAAATACCCTTGAATTTAAACAAGCCCATCACCACACTGGATTTCTACCAATGGCAATCACAAGCGCATCTATGAACTGAGTAAGAAATTGATCAAATAGTTGCCAATCATCATTGGCCAGGCTCCAATTGCTAGAGGAAGATCAATTATTCAGTCATATGATGTAGAAACCCTTTGTAAATGGGTTTCGTGGAAGTAAAATGAGTAAATGATAAGGGTAAGAATTTTCTGTGGAATACGTTAAGAGCCAAGAGCAATGAAGAATGAAGAGAGAGGAAGTAGAGGTCAGTAGAATGTCATGGACTGTTGTGCAATATGAATCAAATTACCAAAATGAAAATGTAATAGAAGAATGTTTCAGACCCTTAAAATACACCACCCGTACTTCACTTTGTTAATATAGTCTTACAGAGCTTAATTTCTTTTTTATATTTGTTTGCATAATGGACCATTAGATGTCCATTGTGTTCATCCAAGTTCATTATTGGATAGTCACCTATATTATATACCATTCCACAAATTTTGCATTCCAAAAAGTGACATCCATCTTCTTCTTTTTTTCTTCTTTTTTAGCTCACTAGAACATCCATCTTTGTTGAGGCTATCCATGGAAGATGACAAGTCTATGAAGATAAAAGACACAGTGGCACTTTTAGACTGAATACTACTTGCAAATGATTTTATACTTAAGCAAGCGAGGGTGGAGAGAGAGAGAGAGAAGAACTAAAAGAATGGGAGATAGATACATGTGTTTGAAAAGGGGAATCTCTTTCTTCTGGGCCTTTTGGTAAGCTAAGTTCAAAAGACTGTGCACTAAGTTATTCTCGGTGTCAATTTAGACCCACACTTTCTCAACCTATAATTATCGGAGTAGCCAGAGCATTCTATGTGCGTAACTCACAAACATAAGTTCTTCTATTTGTTTCCCTTCATAAATATTATTTAAAGAAAGCAAAGAAGATTAAATATGTAATCACATTATGCAACAGAAAAAAGCCACCCTGCCAGGGAAAAAGGCACAAGCCCATGAGAAAGCAACTCTATCAGTCAATCCTCATTTTCAGGGCATACAACAAAACAAGATCTATTAGGATGATGATTCCATTTCAAAAGAAGGTCAAGAGAGGATTTCTCGAGGACTTCCTCATAGCCTAAGCACAGGCTGCATTGGAGCATCTGACTATAACTCTGGAGGTGTCACAATCTCTCATTAGCAAAACAATAATGTGATTTTGTGCATGGCAACCTACCGTCTGAGAAGCTAGACTTAATGCAAGATCTCTTGGAAGACCTGCAGCAACTCCTCCATCGGCCAGAGCTTCTATCGCCAGAAAGATATATGCTGGACCACTGCCACTGCATATATACACAAAAAGGAAAGCTCTAAGTCAAACTGAAATCTCACCACACTTTTATACAAAACCTTCACAGAAGTATAAGGGAACTGACGCTTTAAAAGCCATTCCAAATACCTCAGGCCAGTAATTGCATCGAAATATTTTTCATCAGCTTTCCAAATCTTGCCTATAGATCTGAATAAAGTAGCAATGAGTTCTGCATCCTCTTCTTTCACTGCTCCTCCCAGACTCATAACTATTCAACATTAAGGACATTAGAGAATCTCATTGTACTTCAATCTTACGAAATCAGATAATAACATAGTTGAATCTGACAGATCACTTTGGAATTTATCTCACAAAATAAGTAATTGTGATTCCACACGGTATTGGAGCAATCCACTTTATAATAAAGTGATACAATGAAAGGGCAGAACACTTGCATTATACTGCCATTGTATCACAAGAACAGTTAACAGAAAGAGTAATCCATCCTGATCACATCACAACAGTGCCATGGATTATATCTACACTGCAAGTATCATGGAAACCTGATGACTAGATCTTCTTTCCTGATGATTAATGAGAAGATAGATTCCAAATAATTCTCACAACACTTGAAACCTCAACATCCAAACAAAAATTTCTATTTTGCACATTTCATAATACAAAACTATGGTAATTTGAAAATGACTTAGCCATGCAACATTAACTCAACCAAAGGAAGCCCTTCACTTTTCATGATTACAATTGATTAGAACTACCCTCAACAGTTTGCGTAGCCATAAATCCTATTTTGTATTCATTGAGATCTGTTGACTTTGTATACCATTCCGTGTAGATACTCAGGATAAGAACTCAATATTCTAAAATCCAGCTTGTGGAACTTAACAACTAAACACATCAAATCAAGAGGGTTCGATGCTTCATTTAACTCCCTGCAGCTAACAGACATGACCAAGTCTTGGACTGCATAAGAAGGTGATGGAAGAAAATTGACAATTTGCAATGTAAAAGCATTTTCAGATTCTGATGAAGCAACACAGTCTGTGAACAGAAATTATGTATCATCCAAAGAGACATGGTTTAAAAAGTCAGTTTCTACATGAGACGATTTAAGGCCAAAACAATATTGGCTTTTCCATGCATACAAGGAAGATCAGCAAAGACCTAGTATATACATTACCAGATGCAGCCTCGCCAACAGCAGCAGGAGTATTTGGCATCACACGGATAAATCGATCATGGCCAGCCCAATCCTAGAAAAAGGAAAGCATACTCACTCTAGGCAGTTCAAAAACAGACAATTCTTAAGATTAGATGAAATAGGAACCGACAGTGAAACCCAGATTATGGTATTCAATTCTAAATAATAATTAATAGAAAAAGGCCCATAGATAAGACAACTTCAAAGAGTCAAAGTTTCATTAGAAAAAGTTTACTATCACAACTATCAGCTGTCCATCTGGACAACTACTATACATTAACATAACATACCTGAACATTTTGTTTCTTTACCTAGCATCATTTTTATACTCTACTTAAGAAGCAGCACAGAATTTTACACTGAAAATCCCATCCCATTGTTGATGGTTTTCCTAAGCATAGTTAAATCTAAATCATGATTACCATTAAAATATAATGTTAATCCATGGTTCATGTTGCACCCCCTAAATTCACAAAAATAATTCCACAGGACGTAAATTAGGTTGCTCAAATGAGAAATTGATCCCTGCACAACATATCAAATGAAGATAACAAATTGTAGAAACGTCATTCCAGTCTATTCAAACCAAGAAAGTGATATAAATATTATAGCATGAAAAAAATGGAAGTGGGGGAAAATAATGACGGCAGAGATGCAGTTTTCAGGGATTTGATGATGTGAATTGTGTAAGAGCCTCTAATCCTCAATAGCATTGTATAAGATATTCCCATACCATGAAACTTGAGACAAGAACCAAAAACTTCGTGCTGATAAAAAAGACAGTGGGGGCAAAATACCTGCAAATCCTTCAATTTTACTCCAGCAACTACTGAGACCAAAAGCTGCTTTTTTGATAGTAGTGGCCTCAACTGGGAGACAACACCTTTAACTAGAGAAAGAACAACAAAAGTAAATTAAAAAATATTCCAAATAATTTCTATTATAAGTAACATTTTCAGCAATGAGGAAGATGCATGACCTCTAGAACCAATATCCATTCTACCTTTGAAATCAAATATCAATGGAAACATCCTTCTCCAGATTGTATCATCACTTAGTAAAACTACAGAATAATATCATAATTCTTTAATTTCTGTGGACCATTGACAGTCATCAACAGAATTAAATTATCCCTTTATGGTGAGAATATGTTGTAGAAGCATGCGATCATCACTGCAAAAGTTATGATAAAGAATAGTGAAGGCATTCATCCAAAATCTGGTAATAACTGAGATACATTAGCATGTTGTGAAATCACATGTCACATGTTTGGCTGCTGCCAACTCAAAGCTGAAGAACATTGGTGGCTTGTGGTCATATTGATAATACATGTGCTTCTATCCCATTATTGAAATTTGAGAAACAGAAAGGACAAGAAACGCAACAAACTGAGCAACAGAGTACAAGTGCTATATACCGACTTGGGGTTTCACTGAGAAGATGACCACATCACTGTCTTCAACTACCTGCTTTCACAAAATTTAAGTTTCTTTATCTCGAATGAGAGGGGAAAAAAAGGGAACAAGCTACTCAAGATTAAACCTGTCAAGAAACCCCAGGAGGTAGAATAACTCGCAATTGTTCATCCACTCATTTCTCACATCCACAAACAAGAAGAAAAAGAAAAGTAGTAGGTCTACTGAACCGCAAGCTATACAATCGCTAAACCAACTTGCTCGCTCTCTTTCTATGGAGAAGAAGAGCAACATAAAATCTAAGAAGAGATTTCACTGTCCAAAAGACCCGGGCAAGATATCAGATTTGCTCAAGAACTTGCTCAGCCGACAAGACACACAAATTGTCATTTTCCACCCAATTAACTTACACCAACCAATGCCAGCAACTAAAAGGATGAAGCAACAGCCTGAATTTTTTCGCCGTGAGCAAAAATACAAAACCCCGAGGCAGAGCTAGGACATCGAATTCTCATACACTTATTAGAGATTTTGAGCTGTTTCAGTATTGAATAGTAATGTCGTTCCAATAACTCAACCAAACCCTGTAATCGTAACACGCCGACGCAGAGCCGGGGCAGCAAATGTACACGTCATGGCAAAGGCAAAGCTCACACCGTTTTCACGCCTATTCCATAAAAACCGAAACTTGACGCTAATCACATCGACTGCATTTTCATCAGGCGGTCCGAAGATCCGATGATTCGCATTCCTTCACCGCTTCCACAGAGAGAGAGAGAGAGAGAGAGAGAGAGAGAGAGGGGAGGGATACGCAACGGCTTGATTGTCGGGGAGGACTTGGACGCCGAAGGATTCGAAGGCGGCGCGTCGGCTCTGGTTGGTGTGCGCGGCGGTGCGAATCCTGGACGGCGGCAGGACGCCGGACTTGACGATCCCCCTCGCGATGGACTCCGCCATCTTGCCGGCCCCGATGAACCCGAGATTGAACGTCTCGGCCGGTATCGGCGGCGCCACCAACTCCATCGTCTCCTGCGGCTTTTGCGCTCCCGAAACAGATGGGGACTCGCCGGATCGAAACTGCGAGCGCCGATCACTGCGAGCGGCCACCGTCGATGGAGCGGTCTTTTCTTCCAGAAGACGACGACACTGGCGCCTCAGTAGGCACTGCACTGACGCGACACGCAAAATGAGACGACGGGTCGTTTCTAAAAAAATAAAGAATTTTGGACAACACATTGTATATTAAAAATATATAATAAATTATTATTTTTATAATTATTTCAATCAAATTAATATGAATTAAATTCATAAATAAATAAATAATTAAAAAAGCCTAGAATGAATATATACTAAAAACATTAATCCGTCATTTATTAATATCGTTCATTATTTTAATTTGAAAAATTCAACTATATTTCAATGATTCATAAAATTTGAAGGAAAAATAAGTGATTCATATTCTGGATTCACATGTTTAATATGTTGGAAGAGGAAAAAAAAACTTAAGGGGTGAATAGTGGAAGTCAAAAGAGAAGAGAAAAAGAGAAGATTGGATTTTCTTCTTTTTTCATTTATTATTTTTATTATTATATTTTATTTTTTCATATATATATTCACCTCTCATTTATTGAATTTCTAAAATTGATTTCGATATTGGAATCACGTGTCGGAAATTCGTATGTCAGAATTCCGACTCGAGTGTCGAAAAATGTCGAGAAAGTTGACTAGGTGTCGAATTTTCCGACACGTGTTAACCGAGTGTCGAAGAGTATCCGAGAGTGTCGGAGAGTGTCGAACACATGTTGAAATGTCCGACACAACACGAAGGCTCTTGGAAAGTGTCGGTGCTTCATAACCTGGCACTCGGGGGAGGCGGGGTCGGAATTTGTTGGGCTTTGGGGCTTTGAAGCACATTCCACCGGGCTGGGCTTTTATGGACATTGGGCTCCAGCTTTAATGGGCCATACTGAATCTGGGCTTCCTGTTCTGGGCCCAAATCGTCACCTTTCCTTCATACCAAGGAGAGAGGAGACGGTGGTTGCCGTCAAATTATCAGTCCGTTTGTTAAAAAGAAAACTGTCTTCAGTAAAATTATTTTTTGACTTTTTTCAGTGTTTAGATAACAAAAAAGTAATTGATTTACGAAAAAAAAATTTCATGAACTGAAAATAACAAGTTTACATCAGGGGGAAACAACTTCTCTTTCTAGTAAGAATGAAATCATATTCCCTAAACCATAAACCAAATGAAAACTAACTTCCTTGGAATGATTCTTAGGAAGAAAAAATTCTTTTATCATGAAATTTTCAATGACAAAAATGTACCATTTGTTGATGAATTTGCACATATCATCCTTCAAAAATTTATGATTCTCTATTGCCCCCTTTCCAGATTCACTGTCTCTTTCCTCTTCCAAGCCTCTTGACGTCTGAATGAGCCCCATCGAGCGCTTCTTTCTTATTGCTTATGGGCTCTCGTGCGAAATCAATGTTATCGACAACATTTCTTTAATTTCATTGATCTAATTTGATCGAACACATACATAATCATGGACATATACAGAAATCACTCGTTTTCTTTCTCATGGGAACACATCCATGTATCAAATTTACTCGTGACTTTCAATTTAAATTTCCAATATAAAGTACATAAGAGTCGAAAGGTCGCTTTTTAAGGATTATAACGATGTATTAGCCTCAATCGTGCGATACCTAACCCCTAAAAGATATGAATAAGCATGTCAGACGACAAACTCAATTTGTGCAAGCATCGGTGACTTTTCATACCACGTCCCACCTACGATGTTATTTCTCACCGTGCAAGACATCACAAGCGAAATAATTGGAGTAAAAAAGCCCATAAAAGTTGAGCAAAGGCTTGGCGTGCACGTTCTCCACAACTCAGTCTTTTTATAGGGAAGGTCTGCCCGTACTTCTTTAGTGGACCGCTGTCGTTTGTTTTATCATTAGAGTACCAGCGCCGACCAGCGCTAATGATCCTCTCTGAGTGGTACCATAAGGATGTCGCACTATTATATAATGTTTAGACCACATCATAAGTATTTCTCGCCATCCATCACCTAAAGGTCCAAGCTTGATAAGCTTGTACTGTAAATCTATCAAAATGCTAGCGATTAGAAAGTTTTATGTATGAAAGGTACGTTGTATTTAGATAATGCAGCACGTGCCATTCAAAGGTATGACTATTGACTAATGATGTAAGTCGAAGTCACGTGTGGGGCTTTATCACTAAGCCAACCATCCTGGTGATTAGTTGATCACATTGCCGAAGATTTGCCTTCCTCAAGGTCCCCAGACATTAATAAATCACACTAAATAAACAAGATTAAGTAGAGTCCTGTCACCGAATCTCTCTCCAATACGAATTTAAGTTACATAAGATAAAACTCAAATTTTTGTAGCACTGATTCTATAATAACACGAGATAGCTAATGAATAAGAAAATGCAAAGTTTCTTACATCCTATTAGGTATACTAAACATCTGATGAATTCTAATTTGATGTAGCATACTTTACACATATGATAAATCACAATACAAAAATTTTGTAGATCGACTTTCAAGCTTCCTACGATAATTTTTTCATTGTATAATGCAACAGCCATAACATCAAACATTTAAAGGAGTACTATTCGTAATTGGCTTTTTTTTTTTTTTTTTTTGGGTCAGTTAATTGGCTTATTTAAATACCCAACATGTCGATATTAAAATTCCACGAAAGTTTCGGGAGATTATTTTTTTTTCCTATCTAGAGAAGTCAAGTGCGTAAATTACAAGATTAAATCAACAAAAAAGGTAAATTTCTAAAAAATAATTTCAATCAGTAATTCGCATAGCACTTGAAAAAGAAAACATCCACTAAAAGAAATCCTATTTGGCTTCCTAGTTGTGGAGTGTGGACTAGAAAGGATGGAAAAAACGACCCGGCAGAAGGAAGCCCGCCGGATGCTTCTCAACGGACGGTCTCTCCCTCCTATATTTGCGATGCGGAGCGGTTGAACAGCTTCTCATACCAAAATCTGCTCAGCAAAAATCACTTAGCTAGAGAGAAAGAGATGGCGGAGCTGTTCGTGAAGCAAGCCCAGCAATACGCGGCGGCCCGGCCGAGCTATCCGCCGCAGCTCTTCCGTTTCATCGCCTCCAAGACGCCCGCCCGCGACCTCGCCTGGGACGTCGGCACCGGCAGCGGCCAGGCCGCCCAATCCGTGAGTAACATAGGCTTGTCGGCCCGCAATTTCCATTTCTTTGGCATCGGTTCTATTGCTTTCGATCCGCCGGGTCAGACCGTAAAGGAGTCGTGTCGATTTTCTTTCAGCTTGCTGAGATCTACGGCAATGTCGTGGCGACGGACACGAGCCCGAAGCAGCTCGAGTTCGCCCCGAGGCTCCCCAACGTCCGGTACGAGCTCACTTCCCCGGTCATGTCGATGGCGGAGCTGGATCGGAAGGTCTCGGCCGCATCGAGCGTCGACGTCGTGACGGTCGCGCAAGCCCTCCACTGGTTCGACCTCCCCACTTTCTACCGGCAGGTGAAGCACGTCCTCAAGAAGCCCCACGGCGTGGTCGCCGCGTGGTGCTACACGATCCCGGAGGTCGACGGCCCATTCAACTCCGTGTTCCGCCGCTTCTACTCCGTGGACTCGAATCCGTACTGGGACCCGGCCCGGAAGCTGGTGGACGGCGAGTACAGGGGCATCGATTTCCCGTTCGAGCCGGTCGTGGGGATGGAGGACACGGGGCCGGTCCGGTTCGTGACGGAGAGGACCGTGGGGGTGGAGGATTTCCTCACGTACATAAGGTCGTGGTCGGCGTACCAGACGGCGAAGGAGAAGGGCGTGGAGCTCCTGAGCGGCGACACGGTCGAGAGTTTCCGGCGGGCTTGGGCGGATGACGGCGAGGACGAGAAGGTCGTCAGGTTCCCGGTTTTTCTCAAGATCGGAAGGGTGGGCAGCGCGTGAGAATCGCGATTACAATTCTGGCGTGCGAATAAAAAAATGAAGGGCTAGAAACCTTCGTTTGACTGCTGTATCATATTGTTTGCAATGGCAATACCTTTCCATTTGACCTTAGACGCCCATGTTAGCCGACTTTAATCTACGATAAGATTACGATTACGAAAAATCCTAAATTCAAACATCTACTAAATTAATTTTAAAATCCCAAGTCAGTACATTTATGAAAAATTTACATTTGATTAGTTTCTATTAAATTTTATTGAATTGAATGACACGTAATGCTTTATGAGTGTATTATTTGAAAGTTTTACCCTCCGTTTGTCACATGTATACTAATTTATGGTTTTTTGTGATATTAATTCAATTTAACGGAAATCAATAAATAATAAATTTATCACAAATATATCAATTTAAAATTTTTTGTGGTCTAAAAATTAGACTCCATTCATTTCACTTGAAAACAACTTTCAAAAAAACTATTTCTTAATTTCTGGTGTTTATTTTATGGAAGATTAATTGGTTTGAGAAAAAAAATCCCATCAATAGACAAAGTATTCTAAAGGAGGGAAAATTCGTTTTTCAATTAGGGGAAAATATTTTTCTCACTCACTCTTGCTTATCTCACATCCCTCCTAGCCCCCTCTTCTTTCTTTTGTTTTCTTTTTTCTAATTTTTAATTCTTTTCTTTTTTGTTCTTTTTTTATTATTTTATTCCTTCTACCTAAGCCACTTGCCAGATAGTGACCGACTAAAGAAGAAGGAAGGGATAAAGGAAAAAATAAAATGATTATATAAAGCAGTGCATGGAGGAAAATTAAATGAAATTTTCCATACCAAATGGTGGACAATATTTTCTAGTTTTTTTCAAGTTTTAGCCCAACATGGAAATATTGTCTTTTTCCTAAAAAATAGTTTTATAGAAAACATTTTTCAATAATACCATATTTTCTGCAAAATGAATCTTTACTTTATAGTAAATTTGTTATAAATATATCAATTAAAAGATTTATATGATCGATAAATTAATTTAAAATAAATTTATTATAAATATATCAATTTGAAGATTTTCTGGGATCCTCGAAAATTATCAACATCTATTATTTTGAGCAATGATCATCAATCAAAGCAATCTGGAACAGATACCTTTCCAATTTCTCTTTTGCAGCTTTAGGGTCGAGACAAGGAAAATGTGACAAGCGACGAAGAGGGCAGATCCGACACGGTGCTGTCGCTTTCCCAGATGGACCACTCCGCTCGCATAATGGAGATGGAGTGAGCATGCGCAGTTCAAAAGGTTGAACTCCCACCTCGTTTCCTCGTATCTGCCTGCACGAGAGAGAGAGAGACATGGCCGAGCTGTTCGGGAAGCAAGCCCGGCGATACGCGGACGGTCGGCCGAGCTACCCGCCGCAGCTCTTCCAATTCATTGCATCCAAGACGCCGTCTCACGACCTCGCCTGGGACGTCGGCACGGGAAGCGGCCAAGCCGCCCGATCCGTGAGTTTCCTCGCCGTCGATTGCCGTCTGTTTCGCTAGCTCCGGACTTTTCAATTTGCGGGGCCATAGTAAGTCGTGTTTGATCTCAGCTTGCAGAAATCTACAAGAACGTCGTGGCCACGGACGTGAGCCCGGAGCAGCTCGAGCTCGCGCAGAAGCTCCCCAACATCCGCTACGAGCTCACCTCTCCGGTCGTGTCGACGGCCGAGCTCCAGCAGAAGGTCGCCGCGGAGTCGACCGTCGACTTGGTGACCATCGCGATGGCCCTCCACTGGTTCGACCGGCCCAACTTCTACCGACAGGTGAAGCGCCTGCTCAAGAAGCCGGACGGCGTGATCGCAGCGTGGGGCTACACGATGCCGAGGGTCACGGGCCCGGTCGACTCGATCTACGAGGAGTTCTACTCGATGGACTCGAACCCGTACTGGAGCCCGACCCATAGGATCGTGATCGACGAGTACCGGGACATGGATTTCCCGTTCGAGCCGGTAGAGGGGATGGAGGACACGGGGCCGGTCCGGTTCGTGGCGGAGAGGGCGATGGGGTTGGATGAGTTCCTCACGTTCGTGAGGTCGACGTCGCCGTACCTGAAGGCGAAGGAGGAGGGCGTGGAGCTTCTGGGCCACGACGTCGTCGAGAGGTACCGGCGGGCTTGGAACGAGGACGGCGAGGACGAGAAGGTCGTCAAGTTCCCTGTTTTTCTCAGGATCGGCAAGGTGGGAAATGCGTCCTCCACGGATTAGGATGAAAAGGCCATTCTTGTGCTCATTTCTGGAGCGCTCGTTCAGCTAATTTTAAGCTGTGTTTCTAAACAAATCTGTTCGGTTTCGAGTGAATAATCGGTATATATATATGATGGTTCAGGCCCTTATTTGAAATTTCTTTTCCTCCTGGATTGTGCTCAAGTTCGATGAGGTGAGGTCAGCCTTTTCAAGAGGATCGGCCGCAAGAGAAACTGAAAAATAGACAAAATAGACTGCTTATTTGCACTGCCAAATATTCAGATTTTTCTCAAAATCCAAAGCGATGCAATCTAATTATTTTCTAGGGACAAACCTATTCCGACAAGAGAAACGTAATTCTAAAGATGGGTATTGTGTTTTTGTCCTTTTATTAGCTAATATGTAATCATTTTGTCTCATGCAGTTGATTCGGAATTTTTTAGCATGTCAAATATGATTACACGAATAAATTAAGAGAATAATAGTTTTTAATAGGTTTCAAACACACAAGCACTTCTCATGCAAGGTAAAGTGCATGTGAAACATTAAAAAGAAGAAGCAAATCATACTACAGAATCAAGAAATTTTGAAAGAGAAATGTTAAAATGATCTATAATAATTTATTTTACTGCTTTATAATAATTCAAGATAGTCATTTATTTATTTTCTATGAAATAAACGCACTTCAAATATTTTCATAGATGATAAAAGTATTATTTCTTTATTTCTGTTAAAGAGATAATCAGTTTTTTTTTTAAAAATGTTTTTTATATTATTTATTTTTCGTGAAATGAATAGGTTGTCATTTCGGCCAAAAATTTGCGGGCCGGTCGGGCGGGCTTTTCGGGCTATGCGGCACCGCCGGGGCATCATAAAGGCTTTTCCAGTCGCGGATGCTCGGTCAGTAGAACCCTCCCTGAAACAAACGTTTTCCCAAAACCCTCCCGCTCGCTCGCTCGAAGGAGGTGGACCTGCGATTCCGGCGACGAACGGTCCGAGTAAGCTTCCCCCTCCCTCCTTCTCTCCTCGCGCGCTTCGCCCTCCCCTTCCCTGCCGCCGCCCCCGCCCCCGCCCCCGCCCCGCCGAGGCTGCTGCGGCCGCGGCGGTTTGATTCCGCCGCGCCGGAGCGAGGCTGAGGAGTCGCCTCCGTTGTTCGGTCCTCGTTTCTCGGTGTTCCGTCCGCCGATAGGAGCGGATGGTTTGACGGAAACCTAATCCCTGCGATGGTTGTCTTTTTCTTGAGCTCTTGTACGGGGGCGAAGCTCGTAATGGGGTTGTTTCTGGAATCGCGGAGTTTAGTAGTAGGAGGGACGATGTGTCTAGGTTTTTTATTAGCGTCGTTAGCGACGCTTTGGTAGGTTCTCGAGCTGCTTCCAATGACCGAGTGTTCGTCTTTGTTTTTGATCAGTTGACTGGGGAGCAGAGCGGAGCGGAGCGGCGTTTTCTCCGGAGCTAGGTTGGCGCGAGGTTTCAGATAATGGATGTCGATTCCGGTGCTCAGGGTAAGGACATCAAGTCTGCTGATGAAGGCGCATCGGTGCCGATGGACACCCTAGACTCTTCGGGCGCGGAGGTGGGCGATACTTCTCCGTCTCGATTGTTAAGCTTATGCGGTTTTTCTTTGGCTTGATGTGTTCTCATTTTACTTTTGATGATGTTTGAAGATGAAGGGAAAAGAAAAGGAGGAACTTAATCAGTCAATGGAGAAGTTGGACATTGCGGAGTCGTCGTCTGGGCAGGTAGGGATGCCATTCAAGAGAAAGCCTGTCATCATCATTGTTATCGGCATGGCAGGTAAGTTTGTTTAAAGTCGGCTGCCTGAAGTTAGTGAAATTGTAAATTTTGTTCTCTTGTTTTTAGCGAGATAAGTACCTTATCGATGATATAAATTGTGTAGGCAGCGGAAAAACGACGTTTATGCACAGGCTTGTTTGCCACACGCAAGCCTCGAATATCCGGGGTTATGTCATTAACCTTGATCCTGCAATAATGACCCTCCCATTTGGTGCCAATATCGATATAAGAGACACCGTTAAGTATAAAGAAGTGATGAAGCAGTTCAATCTCGGGCCTAATGGTGGCATTCTCACATCACTTAACCTTTTTGCCACAAAGTTTGATGAGGTAAAACTTAGGAAAATAAGTAAATGTAGACCGTGTTTGCCTTGTACAACTTTCCATTAGTTGTATTATATCGGTTTGCCATTCTCATGAGCTTCTTCTTCTTCTTCTTTTCCAGTTTTTCTTTATGATAATAATGATCTCGTGTCTTCTTTATCCAAATACCAGGTCGTTTCAGTTATTGAGAAGCGAGCAGATCAGCTTGATTATGTTCTGGTGGACACTCCAGGTCAAATTGAGATTTTCACGTGGTCTGCTTCAGGAGCCATTATAACAGAAGCATTTGCTTCCACCTTTCCTACTGTTATTGCTTATGTAGTTGACACACCTCGATCAGAAAGTCCCGTTACTTTTATGAGCAATATGCTCTATGCTTGTAGTATCCTCTACAAAACCAGGTTGCCTTTGGTGTTGGCATTTAATAAGACTGATGTGGCTCAACACCAATTTGCTTTGGAGGTAAGTTCTCTTTTGCTTCTTTCCTCTGATATATTAGACGCTGAGCTGGAAACTGCCTTACTTGCATAAACGCTTTAATAAGTGTTTATGTGTTGTTCATTTGCTTGATTGCTTGAATGACGTTGTTCACATCTTACCCCGAATAGTGGGTCATGTGCATCAGATTGGAATCTCTGACTATATTTTTACTTAAGCTGTGAAATGATCCAGAGTAGAAAAACTTGATCCCCTGATTAGTTAGGGAATTGAAATCACAACACATGTAAGAAGCCAAGTTACATCTGTAGATGATGAATTTACTAGGACGAAATTTTTTAGGAAGAGGCAGGAACAATTAATGTCACCCCTCTTTTCCAACCTCTTCATACTTGTGAAGGTTTGACTTACATGTTTGTGCCAATTTTGTCGTCTTCTGTATTGGGTGTCCTTCTTTGTATGTGTGGTGTCGATGTCCACTGTAGAGTATGCTGCATATCTTATAGTTCATAAGATTCTCGATTTTAATTGTGAAGAAGTTGGAATAAGATACAGTGTACGAGTAAAAGCTTCTGTTCCCTTTCCAATGAGGATATGTCGGTGTAGTAAAGAATGCAAATCTTTCTTGGTGTTGCAGTGGATGGAAGATTTTGAGGTATTTCAAACAGCGCTTGACTCAGATCACTCTTATACATCAACATTAACCCGAAGTCTTTCACTTGTGCTGGATGAGTTCTATAAGAACTTGAAATCAGTTGGAGTTTCTGCTATTTCTGGTGCTGGTATGGCTGAATTCTTTAAGACCATTGAGGCTAGTGCTGAGGAGTACATGGAGAACTACAAGTATGGTCTTTAGTACTAATTTTCAGTTTTTGTAGCTTTACCTTAATATGCTTGCCCGTTTGACTGTTTATTATCTATTTGTGTAGGGCTGAACTTGACAAGAGACGAGCAGAGAAACAGCGCTTGGAAGAAGAACGTCGGAGACAGAACATGGAAAAGCTGCGGAAGGATATGGAGAAAACTGGGGGAGAAACTGTGGTTTTGAGCACGGGGTTGAAGGATAAAGAAGGAAAGAACAAGGATATGATGGATGAGGAAAACGAAGACGAAGAGGAGGAAGATGTAGACGGTTTTGAGAGATTCTCTGAGGAGGATGAAGATATAATAGATGAGGATGATGAAGAAGTTGGGAGATTCTCCTTTTAGCACCAAATCCCTGTGATGAAAACTTTAACCCATTGACTATATGTATAGGATTGCCAGTGGCTATTGATCACCCTCATCTACAGGGTAACAGACTTCACATTGTCTCGGTGTAGGCGTGTGAAGTGTTTTGGTCTTAGCTGTGTATATCCGACAGATGATAACTTTGAACTTATGTCGTTTATTTTTGTGGGTGGCAAACGCATGTGATTGAATCTGTGCAATTTTCATGCCGTGGTAATCAAGTGACAATGTTTGTGTTCCTAGATTCTGATGACTCACTTGATGTAGTCTCTGTATGCATTTGCAGGATTTGTGGACGACGCTTCCTCGTTAGCATGTGTGTATCCTGTAGCAACATTAATTATGCCGTAGGAAATGAATTAACGAAGACTGATCGAGAGTTTTGATTTCCTACAAGCAACAGATCATTGTCCCCTCATGACTAATGAGTTAACTGTTGCATATCCAACTATGTTTTCAGCTGATAAACAGGACAGACATATGCAACTGTCATCTCTCATTGGAAATTCAGAATGTAGTGTCTACACCGTCTGGAAGAAGATCGCTGTCCCCGCAGATTTTGCAAAAATTTCCGCCTAATGAGAATATAATGGAGAAGCTCTCTGAAGAATGTTCTTCACAACCACGGGATTTAGCGCTGTCCATTCATCTGCTGCTTATGAGATCTTTCGGTGGTTGAGCATCGAGTCGCATTGCTTGCCGCCTGCTTTGGGAGATGGGGTAAGTTCAAATCTTGTATAGCCCGCTGCTTCTTGGCTGTCCAGGAAAAAAAACCAGTAATTGCTTGATTCTGAAGATTCGAGAGTACATGGAAAACCTTAATTTCCTCCACTTGGAGTAACCATTAATTCCTAGACGAGATTCTGCAGAGCAGTGTTCAATCATTTGCCAAGACAATAAAACTTTTCTAAGCAAATCTTTTTTGTTCGTGACCAAACCGGCGCGGGCTAGGACTTCTTTTCTTTTCTGGCTAATGAAGACTGAAACTAATCCTTGCTGAAGGATGATGGTAAAGTAACAACTGCTAAATAAGCAGTGTAATCGCCAGATTTATTTGCTGTAATCACTTACCGTTTGCTTCTCGCTGATATCGCTCTTGGATCCTCCTCTTGGCGGCTTCAAATTTGATTTCCATTGCTACCTCCTGCAAGAACTTGAGCTTCTGAGTGAACAGAGATCCATCCTTAGTTTTTCGCGGCAATGATAAACCCGAAACTCAAGAGACTTCCGTTCCAACTTACATCCTTTTGACCGGCGAGTTGTCTTTTGCTACACATGGCTACTTCATTCCGCTTTTCCAGTTGAGCCTTTCTTTCCATATCGAACTTCTCCAATGTGATCTCGTCAGGAGGGGTAGTCCTCGAGTCACTTTGCGAGGACCCGTTGGGCTTCACAACCCGTAGCTGCTGCTTCGGTTTCTGGATCGCAGAGTTCTTCTCCCTAATGTTGCAAGGATCTGCACAAAAAAAGTTCAGCTTGCATTAAACGGCATAGGAAGCAACAGCAGACTGAAAAAGCCATGCGCTCTAAAAGACTGCTTACTTCCATCATCCACCATAGCTTTCCATTGTCTGCAACGAAAAGAATCAAGAAGAGATTATACAAGAACCGGATCGAAGTGTACAAGAATCCAAGCTTTTAGACACCGAATAAAACCAAGTTGCTGAAGCATCTTTGCGTACACCATCAACCAAGCATTTGGTATGCAAAACATGGGTGTTTCTGACTTGAATTATACAAGAACCGGATCAATTTATTTGCAGTTGCCGAGAAATAATCATCAATTATCAGTACAAACTGGTTCTAAAGATTTTGACTTTCGACAAGGAAAAGATGTGCTTGATTAGCAGTCAGTGTGAGATTTGTTCTATTTCTTCCTGTGATAGCACTGTAAATGTAATGTTTTTCAGAAGCTAATTCATTGTTGAGAATGGTAAGGAACACCATACTCTATGATGCCGTGCGCAAGCTGAGCAATCTGCTTCGATCTGCAGTTTCTCCGGAGACTGTTGACACTTATGCCGATGTTGGTCGTCTGCAGATGGTCAATTTTTAGGTACTCACGGTCGACAAGCGAAATTGGGCGAAAAATGACAAACAAGATGCTCAAAAGCCTATCTGGCATCGTGTTTTAGGAACTTCATACGAAAGGGTATGCACTCAAACCTCCAAGATATCCAGAGTAATGGCCATGGACTGGAGTCTTTGCAGTGATTCGCGCAGCGCCGAAGCGGACTGCTAAAACGAGAAACAAAACAAGTAAAAGATTGCGTGTGCTTCGGGATTCTCAATGATCAATACCGCAGCTAATGGTCTATGCGCATGTCTGTCCCCGAAAATTTACGTATATTCGAAATCGATGATGAAGAACAAACAAGACATCGGCAAGAACGGATTGCCCTGCAAAAAGACGGTACTGATTCAGAGTTATATTAGACTACTGACCTCGAGTCGACTCTTGTCCAAGACCTGCTTGATCCTCAGGACTTCACCGAAGACTCGAGACCGCTCGTCAGTCTCATCGGCGAATGCCTTGGCCTCTCCACAACCGCAACAGCTCTCCTTGTCCATGTCCACCGCTCCTTGCTCGACGTCAACCCCACTGTCGCCGTTCGCCTCGCTTTCATCACTCGGGGCATGCCGGCCAGTCTCGCACGAGTACAGGCGTTCCATGATCCGTCCCCTCCGCGACCGGAAATCATCCGGGCGATCGTGGGCGGCCACTGCGATCGCTTTCTCGATGAATTCGAAGACGTCGGCGTCCGTCCCTCGGAAGAACGCTCTCCAGTAGTCCAGCGACTTCGGCATGGCGGGGACGGACTTCGGATGAGCGTGCTGGGAGCAGGAAGCGATCAAGAAGGGAAGTTGACGGCACAGAAGTGTTGGAGGAGATGTGGATTTCCAGTCCAAAGCCATATCCATCTTTTTCAGTTTCGAAATCTTGCGAAACGAAACATCACCGGATCGCCCGTATCCGACGCCCTTATCTTGATTCTATGTGGAAACTCGTTTCCTTATTTAATGTCACGCTTGTTTAAGGAATCTCAAATTGATATGTCATTGACAAATTTACTTTTAATTATTTTTTTAATTAAAATATTCTCCATTAATTTTCGTTAAATTTTACAATCAAATTACTGAGTTAGATTATACACAAGTTTACAAGTTTAAGGTTTTAGGTGTATTAATTTGTGATTTGTGATGATATTAATCGAATTTAACAAAAATAAACATAGAATAAAATTTTTGGTGATATAAAAAATTAGTTTTGGAGTATATTTATCGCTAGTGTATTAGTTCGGGATTATTTGGATTAGATTTGTTACAAATATACTAATTGAGGGTTTTTCACCTAGAAAAAAGGTGAAAAATTTTTAGATTATTTTTGGAGTGCATCGATTATTGACATCCGTCTAAGTCAATTTTCGTATTCTAAAGGAAAAAAAAAATTAAAGGCTCATGGCACTTGAGACACATTATTGGCTCGGATATGAATATTTACGTGGAAATAACTAGAATTTCAAATTTATCTTTGGTTTCATATTGACATTTAATTATTTTTAATTAATAAATGAAATAAAAGGCGATAATTTCGAGTTGGTATTTAAATTTTTGAGTAAATATCTAAAAAATCGAGGTAGAATGGATTCTTGAGTGGAGCTACGTTACCTCCCACAACTTTTTTCCTCCATATATTTTATGGATGGAAGTTGGTGCTTCTTCTTCTTCTTCTTCTTTTTTTTTTTTTCTGGAAAAAACACTCCCAATATTTCGAAGTGTATACGGTATCGTATTAATAGCAATGTTCAATTGCACATGAGTTTACATCTTGCATCTATTCACAGAATTGCCACTTCGCCTTTCTAAATTACCTTTCCTTGATTCTAACTCGGCTTAGAATGAACCTATTCGATAATCATTTCTACTGTTCTACACAGCTGGCAAGTGGTTAAGCACTAGGGATGGTAAGTATCTAGGTGAGAAGATCACCCAAAAACTAATAATCATCCTAGTAGTAGTAGGTAGGATTTCAAATTAAAAACTTGATATCTACTCGGTTAGAGTTGATTTGGTTTTTTGGAATAAAGAATTGACCCGGTTGACTTTGGAATCAAACCAATTGGATCGATCCGGGAATCAGCCGACATTTTTTTTTTCCTTCTCGTTTTCAATCTTTTTTTAATTAAGCATATCATTTTGTACATGTAATGTACAAATTTCCCATATAAAAAATAAATATAAGACAAAGTAAAGTACTCCAACATAAGAAAGTAGAAACCACTTAAGTATATAGGAGATTTAAGCTCGGTTTTGAATCAGTTCAAAATCAATTTTATCCGAGAAGTAGTTTTGAAATCGACTCAAAACTAGTTATATCCGAAAACTGATTTTGTAGAACTGATAGTTCCTAGGATAGAATAATGACGCGTTTGGTAACGATTATGTTTTCGGGAATAATTTCTGATTGAAAATTATTATTTTTTATTCTCGTTCCCGGAATAATTTCTAAGTATTTTAAGCCATTTGGTAACTATCTAATTTTTTTTTTTTTTTTCTAATAGTAATCAAGCGTTTGGTATCATGCTCAAAATTTCTACTCCAAATCATTTTCTTTTACTTTTTAAATACTTTTTTTATTCTTTTCCTTTTTTATTCTTATTTTTTTTCCTTTCTCTCCTATTCTTCTTCTTCAAGTGACCGGTCATCGGACTGGCCAGACAAGGGTCGGCGACCTCGTCGAAGCGTTGCCGGCCCTCGGCGAGGCCCGCTTGACCACTGACAAGGCTCGACCTCGCCAGATTGCAAGGCTCACCCGGCCTCGTCAATGGCCGGGCTTGCCTCGGGCAAGTTTGCCGAACCTCGCCCTGGCATGATGAGCCTTCGGTGAGCTCGTCGAACCGGTTGTCGGCGACCAATGGCGGTGGGCAGCGGACGACAATCACAACGGTAGCGGTAGATGAAGAAGAAGGAAATGATTTGATTCTTAAATTTGTTTCCGAACAAGAATTAATTTCAAATCTACTTTCAAGAATAAAAATTAGAAATTTATTCTCAAAAATAAAAATTTTACAAGTACAATTTTATTCCAAAACTACTCTCGTAAACAAAAAATCAGAATCATTGGATGGTTGCCAAACGGGCCATGGACCAAGTCACCCTCCTTTCCTTAGCACCGGCCGCTCGCTTTCTCTCCAAGGAAAAAAATCAGAGGCTAAAACCCTCTCCTCTCTCTCTCTCTCTCTGTTTTGCATCGTCGCGCGTTTTGGTGTGCATTCTGGATCGTGTTTTCACTGCGAAATTCGAAAATGGAAGCGACAATCGGGCGGTTCTTCGATTCGGTGGGCGGCTTCTTCAAGGGCGAGGATCAGATCCCCTGGTGCGACCGCGACATCATCGTCGTAAGCCATTCTCCCTCTGCCCCCAATTCCGACGAGTCCCGCTTTTCCTTTCTTCCCCCATCTCGTCTCGATCGTCCGTGCATCCGAACGGGTCTCTTCTCGCGGCAATCGGTGCGAGCTACCGTTCCATCTGCTCTGGATCACGGTCATACGCAAAGGTTTAAAGCCGGTGACTGGTTCCCCCGTTGATTTCATTTCTGTTTGACGGCGTCTCCGCGGGGAATGGTGTTTCCGTGGATTCGTGTCGACTTGGGATTAGTTGATTCCGGGTGTAGCAAATGGGTGTTGATAGGAATTAGGAAAGTCAACTTGGGTAATCCATCCGACCCAAAAAATAAAAATAAAATTGGGTAATCCAGTTTGACCTCAAAAAAAAAAAAAAAAAAAAAAAAATATTGGGTTATCCATGATCTGATGCTTCATGAATTCATAGTGCCTTTAATCATAAGACCAAAGCAACACCTTTTAACTTGAATTCATGGTTCAGGGTGAACCCTAGCTGTTGGATTGACCGGAGGCAGCGAAACAGGTTTTACGGGGAAGAATCGATATCTGGCACCGTGCCAAAGTTGTGGTTTTTCTAAATTTTGCTTTGTAGTACGGAAAAGTCTGTTCTTATGGTTAAGACATTCCGGAAAGATTCTAGATGACTATACGTCTCACTACTTGTATATTTAAAGGGTTTCAGGTATTTGACTGTGAATCAAAGTCCAGTTTCAAACTCTACAAGAAAAGTAAGAAGGGAAGGGTAAAAAGTGAAGCCAGTCCCTATTCTGGAAATCGATTTTCTAATTATTGGTTGTTTACCCTGGAAGAAGATAGAAATCTTAACAATTCGTTTGTTCATTGTTGGTAAACTAGTCATGGAAATTAGTGTATGTGCCTTTCTTTTGTCCAGAAATTTAGTGTTTACTATTACTGGCACTTATTTTGTTGTGTGTGCTCAATTGGGTGAAGCCTTCTACTATCTTGTCCAGTGAAGGTTCTTGGATGGTAATATTCGCATAAGTTGGTGATTCTCTTGGTCTTTGTGGTGACTTTCCAGCTAGTCTTAGAAATAAGGAGAATAACTATCTCATGCTGAAAATTACTGCCCATTGACTGCAACATAGAAATCTATTCATTCAAATACTTGGCTAGCTGGATGATACACTATTTATGATATAGCTCTTCGAAGATTTTTTTTAGTGAACCTCATTGGAACCTCTATTATGCTATTACATAGACGTTCCTTCTCTGCAAACTAATTCGAAATTAATGACGGAAGTTGGAATTCAGCATTTGATTGATCAGAGAATTTGATCTATATCCCAAGCTTTCATGGTTTACTATTTTGCTCGAGTATCTTGTTAAACAAATGCACACAATATCATTGGTGTACCAGTGGCGGTCTTGAACAGGGGAACGAGTTCTTTGGATTATTTTCCGCAAGAAAGCTTCCTTGGTTTCGTTTTGGGCTTCAAGGAGCCAAGTAGCTTGTATAAATGATTGTGGATTTGCCTGCCATCTCTTGGGTCCACGGATATTGGGGACGGTTTTCCTTATTGGAGTTTACTTTCATGTTGTAAGAATTGTCATTGAGATCTACCGCTTGTCTTTATTTTTGCCCCTGAGCAATTTTTTTTGTCACCTAATTAATTATCATGGCCTGTTATAGTGAATCTGGATATTATATTTTTCTGTGTGGTTTGGTTTATCATTATACCTACCCCTTGAAGGCAAACCCAAAACTCTCTTTCCTTCCATACTTCTCGATTGTTTGATTGATCTTATTACGTATCTCAGCTTTTCTATTGCTGAGTCAAGTTATTATACATTGGCAGGGCTGTGAGAGAGATGTTGCAGAAGCTGCCAATGGTGGTTCTGATGAGCTCAAAAGCGAAAGCATAATGAGGTTATCATGGGCCCTCGTTCATTCTAGACAACCAGAAGATGTGCAGCGAGGGATAGCCATGCTTGAAGGTAGTTATCTGTCTTTGCTGTTTCACTTCTCTTTTTTCAAGCTCAATGCTCTCAACAATTGTATTTTTAATGCAGCAGTAGCTGTCTAGTGTGTGATATTCAAGTGAATAGATTATCTGTTCTAACTTCTTTTTCTTTGACTTGTTGCTCAGTAATATCTTTTATTTGTTAGCTCACTTATGGCACATGGCATTTTACGATTCATTTTGTTCCTTTTGGTTTTTCGGTATAGAAATAATCAGCACATGGTGAAGCACCCCCGATAATTAAGATCATTCATGAGTCTTAATGCAAAATTTATCTAATCACGTGCACCGTGATTGTCTTTTCTGTTTTATCTTGTTATCATGATTTGTTTCCTGGAAGTCACTGCAAATTGTGCAAAAAAATTCATCTTTCTTGATTATTTAACAGGATTAGATCAGCCCAAGAAAAATGTCTTCTTTTACCAGGTTGTTTGCATGATCTCTGGATGAAATTGGCAAAGAAACTTCCAGTCATTTCTCTTTATCAGAATTTTTACTCTGTTGGTCTGACCGTTTCCTCCCAGTAGGACCGTGTCATGTTTCTTAGGTTGCATTTTATAAGCCATCCTGAAGGTTGATTTCTCGAGATCTGCACCAATTTAAATGTACATTCACCTCATGAATTTCGTTTATATAAGAAATAAAAAGTGACCATTCCTTGAAAAAGGAAACCTTGGCTTGTGGGGCAGATGTATATTTTGGTTATTCCTATGACCTGTAACCTTGATGTTGGTTGAATCTGGCTATTATTTGTAGGCTACTTCAAACTTGGGAAGATGTTAGAAATTAAACTAACCTTATATAAAATACATGCACAATTGAATTTTGAATTGGGTGACATCTGTTTTCAGCTTCCTTAGCCAACACGAATACCCCTTTACAACAGAGGGAGAAGCTGTATCTTCTGGCTGTTGGATATTACAGAAGTGGTCAGTACTCCAAAAGCTTGCAGCTTGTACAGCAATGTTTGGAGGTAAGTTGACCATTTGCTCCAGTTCCTTGCGTTTCTTGTCTTCTGTACCAAGTATGCTTTATGTTTTTTTGCTTGAAATAAGCTGTTTCTTGTGGTTTATGGAAACTTACAATTATGATCACATTTTAGTATAGGAGTTTTAAACACTTCTGAGATAAGAGATTGTGAGATATGGATGAGTTAAATTATCATTATCAATCTGTCGATTACTATCTAGTACTCATTATCATTTTGTCAATTATTAACAATATCCTCTTTGAAAGGATTTCACTGTTGGGCTTTTCCTCGATATTGTGATTTGACTCACTTAAACAGCAAACTTGTTGACTCAGATTTCTATTCCCTGATACGTGACCTTCCCCTTTTTGTTTTTTTCTTGGAGAATTTTTTATGTGAGTTGTTTAAGTGTTACTGGTGCTTATAAGTTAGGTTTTTTTTAGCTTCATATTGATATGGGATGGTCACTGTACTTCTCCATCAGACGATCAGCTGTCAAATGCTCCCTCTTCTTTGATGAAGTTATATTCACATGCTTCTTTTCATGTCTTGATTCCTTTATATCTTTGAGTATGTAGATTGCACCTGATTGGAGGCAAGCATTGACACTCAAAAAGACTGTTGAAAGTCGAATCACTAAGGGTATGAATAAAAAATTTACCTAGTCCTGATAATTGTTCTAATGCATCAAAATATCTTAAGGTTTGCTGATAACTCCTATTGGAATACAGATGGTGTAATCGGAATAGGCATCACGGCAACTGCTGTCGGACTTCTAGCAGGCGGTGTCGCAGCAGCATTGGCTCGCAAGAAATGATAAATCCAATGTATCTGTGGAATTTTCGGCTGGGAAAATGGTCTCTGTGTTACCTGGATACTGAAACTGGGTTATTGTTGCTCTTTTGAAGTTTTTTACTGAAGCATTTTGAAACGAGATTTAAATGCTCCAGAGCTTGTGTATATGCTCCAAAACCTTTTTGCAAGAGGGTCTCAGTCTCCATAGAGTTACTTGAAGTAATTAATAACTGCTTTTATGCAAAGCCTTAAGCAACTACCATATTTTTTTTAGATTTTCAGACAGGTAACGCTTGAAAGGAGTCTCTTAATGGAAACAGTTTGTATGTCTGCTCCAAGTTCTATCGATCCCAAGGAGATTCCTAGCATGATCCTTCAGGAATCTTAAAAAGCAGCTTAGGTAGAAATTGACTAAAATCACACTAGAAACCTTTTACCTTCTACTTAATTGTGCTAACTCTTCTGCTGGTAAACTGTGTCCAATGAACACTGAAAAGATAGAGCAGAAATCGGGATGTTTTATGTATTGCGGGAGTGGACGCATTGGTTTCCAAAGAACTTTAATGGCAATCAAGCTTAGCTCGGACACAGCTGACTCTGCTAAAGACATACATGCAGTGACCAATGCTTTACCAAAATTTGCGCGTTCATCTTAGCATATGCTCTAGGGAAGGAAAGTTGGTCAAGCGGACGAAAGAGATAAGAAACACCAAAGAGAAATTGAATGTACAAGCAGCTTTGCAACCTACATATGTTACGATTTCATTATGCTTTGTTTTGAATTTTCTAAATATAACGGTTGGCTTGACTGAGGAGGGCGTGTTACCGCATGACCACAGGAATGCCATCCATTTTTCAAACCTGAGCAAACAAAGTAAAGAGTTGCAATTGGACAGAGAGGGCAAATATCTAGACTTTCATGCTTCCAAAAAGTCCTCGTCCGCTACATCAATATCGTTTTGTACAGAACTAGACCTCTTCATTCTCATTTTCAAGTGAAGATCGCGGAGCAGAGAATAGATAAGCTCCTTTTGACCATGAGACTTGTCAGCAACGACAAACACATGAAACATATTTCCCACCTCAATCCAGCTACAACCCGGCTGCTTCTTTAAACCCTCGTCCCTCATCTCCAACCTCACTCTTGCAGCGTCTCTCCATTTCCCCGTCGATGCATATATGTTAGACAATAACAAATATGTGCCGGCATTTTCTGGTTCCAACTCGAAAAGCTTCTCCGCAGCCACCTTGCCAATTTCTGTGTTCCCATGATAGTTGCATCCTGCTAGAAGGGCTCCCCAAAGACATGCAGATGGCTTGTCCACAACCTGCTTGATCCAATTAAGAGCTTCCTCCAGCCTACCAGCTCGACCGCACAGATCAATCAAACATGCAAAGTGATCTTCTTTCAGCTGTGCGGATTTGTCCTGCACAAGTCTGCTGAAGTACTCTAGGCCCTCCTCCACTAAACCGGCATGGCTACATGCGGAGAGTAACCCCACATAAGTGGAGTCATCGGGTTTAAAACCTAATTCTATCATTTGGTTGAACAAAGTGATCGCCTCTCTTCCACATCCATGATGTGCGTAAGCTGCGATCATACAATTCCATGATATTAAATCTCTTTGGCTCCACAAACCATCGTTAAACATCTTCCTTGCAGTGACTAACTCCCCACATTTTGAGTACATGTTTATGAGAGCTGACGCCACAAATGTATCATCATGGTATGGTGTTTTGCAAATTACCTGGTGAACTTGCTTTCCTTCCCCAAGACCTGCCGAATCACTGCAAGCGCCCAAAACGCTCACGAAGGTTGCTTTGTTAGGCTTTATCTCATCTTCACCCATCATTTTCAAAAAGATTTTTAGTGCTTCTTCATTTTGCCCATCCTGAACATACCCAGTGATCATGGTAGTCCAAGAGACAACATTCCTCTGGGGCATCTCATTGAACAAATCCCTGGCCCTCTGTGTGTCTCCATTGTGAATAAGCCCTGTGATCATCGTATTCCATGACGGCACGTCCCTCTCTGGCATTCTCTCAAATAAATTAAGAGCCTCCCTTGACCTTTTATTCTGTGCATAACCAGTGATCATTGCGTTCCATGAGACAACATTGCGTTCTGGCATTTTATCAAACAACTCTCTTGCCTCATCAATCATCCCATGTTTAGACAAACCTGCCACCATCGCCGTCCAGGAAATTACATCCCTTCTCGGCATCTGATTAAAAAGCGCCCTTGCTTCCTCAATTCTCCCACGCTGTGCCAAAGCAGTGATAATCGTATTCCATGAAACCACATTCCTCCCCGGCATGCTCTCAAACAACTTCAACGCCGCATCAACTCGATCATTTTGTGCATACCCATCAATCATGGTGTTCCACGAGACAGCATTTCTATGGGGCATTTCGTCAAACAAAGTCTCCGCTTCACGTATTCTACCCAACTTCACATATCCCCCGAGCATGGCAGTCCAAGTCACCACATTTTTTTCGGCATCTACCCTATCAAACAGCTTGCGCGCCTCTTCGATCAACCCACACTTGATATAAGCGGATATCAGAGTGGTCCACGCTATCTCATCTCTCCCATCCATTTCATCGAACACCTTGCGCGCTTCCGCTATCCTCCCTTCCTTACCGAGCTTCGTCATCAGCCAAGTAGACCGAGCAATGTCCGATTTGGCACCACTGCTCGGCAAGCGAACTCTGAAACCCACGGAATCGCTTGTGGAGTGATAAGCCCTGGAAACGCCCAGAGACGGGGCGATTCTCCTCGCGGCCTTGGCCGAGCTGAGCGACGATCTCCACAACCCCAACATGTCCAAGCCCTTCCAAGGTCACGGCACCAGGTCGACCAACGCCAAGGGGATCAAATTAACTCGCGAAAGCTCAAATGGAGCAATCTCCATCTGCTACGAACCAGATCTCCCCGAGAAGCTAACCATGGGGTCCCTTCAACCATTGCGACGGTTTCGCAAGCGTGGCAACTAGATTAGATGAATCTCTTTCATTCAGTCATGACTACAAAAATTCATGCTCTGCTTCATCGAAATCCTCTTCTGCGTTTGATGGGTTGCAGAGATGTGGAAATTTCTGTTCCAGGAGCGGCCTAAAACAGAGCAAAAGCAGCAGTTCCCTCGCATCCAACTGCACATCTTTCTTCCCATTAGTAACTGTTCTTCTCTCTACAATTTAAGCTCGATGAGTGAATTGGGAACCAACTTTTAATGAGTAAAATTCATTTGTCATTCACTTAAAAAGAATGCCCACTACAAGCCCTTGTGTAGTATGTCTATCCGTCATGACCTATATAACCAACATGTCATCCCTAATAATACGAGCTAAGCATAAGTTTCATGAACAAAAACACTTTATCACAGAGTCATCCCTAATGATACCCAACATGTTCAGAATTTCACACGTGGAGAATCCAACAGTGGCTGCATTCGGCTTCAGAACTTTGGTGTTCAGAACAATGAGATCCCGCTCCATGACTGCGCCATCCGCCTAAGATTATTTTCGACTGTTTGTGTGACTTCGCCATCCGCCTAAGATTTTTTTCGATTCTTTCGCGAGAGCACAGACCCGTATACCGTGGCCGTCGCTTTGGAAGAGAAGGTAAAGCCAACCCCGTCGGCTCCCTCTTGGCTGTCGAAAAGAACGGATAGAGTGCTTATTTACAATGTGCTAGATCTAAGAAACATCCGAACTGCTTGCTAAATCTACTAACCTGTTTGTGTTTGTCGATGATGTTTTTGTAATTTCCCGTCGGAGGCTCTGAGTTTCTTTTCCACTGCAACCTCATCCGAGCCGTCGACCTTCTGATCGAACCACATGACCAAGTCAGCTTCTGGTTAGAATGATAATCTGAATTTAAATAGCTTTCGCACTTACATCTTGTCGACTGGTGAAATTTCTTTTGCACCCCGTGATTCCCTTTGAGTTTTGAAGCATTCTTTCTTCCTCGAACTCCCGTGTCCCGATCTCACTCGCTGGATTTTTCATCAGGTTGATGCTTGAGGACGTGTTGGGCTTCACAGTGGCTTGGCGCTTGTCCATATACGAAAGCCTCTGGTTCCTGTTAGCAATCGAACCGGCCTCCTCGTGGCGTTTCTGTTGGTACCGTCCTGTGATGTTCTGGTTCTTCGCTGAGGATGGCGGTCTATCGGCACGATCCATTCCTCCGAGTTTGCACGGATCCACATAAGAATTTCCAACTGACAAGTTTACCAAAATAAGAATAGGATCCCACTTAAAGAACAATCGAGTTACAAGAAAGTTTGCCTAGCAGTGCTATTACCAGCATTATCCTCTGTGCTGCGGCAGGTTTCTTCGACCGCGGCCTTCCATCTCCTGCATTAATATAAAGCACCGATTTGTGAGAAGGACACAAAATCCTTAAGAAATAATCGTGCTGTTGCGCTTCCAGTTAAGTGAAGTTGCTAAGGCACCCAATCCTATGCTACAAACAAGAAATATGCAAAAAGGGCGTCGTTGCTTCGATTATGCAAGAAGCAGGCATTGCAGGTCGAAGGAGTTTCTACTTTAATCAGCAGATCCAGTGCCTCTACAAAGTTACATCTAATCAAGTTTGAAGTGGTGGAAAAGTTGCGACAAGCAGTTACTGAGAAAAACATGTTTGATTGCTTCATGTAGCAGCGTGCACACAAATTAAGTGCAAGCGTCTGATTTTTAAGAAGTAACGAACTCAATGAGAATTGATAGAACTGAAATATATCGCCCCATACATAGTGATGTCGTGTGCGAGCCGAGCAATCTGTGTTGGTACATCTTTCCTCCTGAGACTATTGACAGTAATCCCAATTTTTTTTTTCTGCAAGAAGCCGGTGAAATTAGATGAATTAAAGAAGCCTATCGGCATTGTCTTTCTAGAACTTAAACAAAAGATATGCAATTTAATCGAACCTCCAATATATCCATCGAGATAGTCATCGACTGGAGTTTTCTCAATGATTCGTACAGTGCGGAATCAGACTGCCATACCCAAAAACAGAGCCAGGTTATATTTGGATAAGGAAGAAAACGAAATGCGACTTTTCAAGGCATTATCTCCAAAAGCTACAGAAACTCGAAATCAATGGACTTAGGATGTACAAGAAGCAGAAAAGCAGGAGAATCGATGTATGGAATTCATGCTAGGATATTCACCTCGCATTGACTGTTGTCCAAGACCTTCTTGATCCTTAGAACTTCACGAACAAGTAGAGACTGTCTGTCAGACTCATCACTGAATGCCTCAGTACCTCCGCAATCAAGATAGCTTTGCGGGTTCATGTCCACCCTATCGCGCTCGACGTCATCCCTACTGTAGTCCTCGATCGTTTTGCTTCCTTTACCAGCGTGTACGGAATCATCCCTACCATCATGCGACGCAGGCGGATCATCGCACCCTGGGCGCCGACTCCGAGCCGTCGTGGCGGAGAACAGCAGCTTTGCGATGCGTCCCCTTTGTAGCCGAAAATATCTCGGGCGATCCAAGGCAGCTATTGTGATCGCGGTGTCGATGAATTCAAAAATTTCCGTTTCCATCGTTCTGAAGAAATCCCTCCAATCATCCAGTGACTCCGTCATTGTAGCAGTGACTTCGAACAGAGTGCTTGGTGCGTAAGAAGCTATCAAGAAACTGCAACGATCTCTCTGGTTTTTGGAACAGATATCATGCGACAAGACTTACCCGTCTAGAAACTCAGTCCGGAATGGTGGTGGAACGTCGGCGAGAAGTAGAAGAAGACTAACCCGAGAAATCCTCACTTCAGCTATGGCGGAACAGGGGTCGTCTTCGTGTCACTGATGTGGTCTCTCTCTATCTAAGGTTCGTATGCGATACAAACGTTGAGTAGGATAGGGAAACTTACCAGGTTTGTTTTGGTTTTACGCTTGCAAATATTTCCTTTTTAATTTTTGTAATTTTCTCGGTCCAGATTTCTATAAATATCACACGATTCTTCGCCAATCTATTGTCAATATCTGGTAAAAGCTTTAGATGGTTCAAATTATTAGAAAAGTCAAAAGATGCCTTAGCTGTAAAATTTAAAAAAACGTAAAAAATATAAGAAGGTTCCGAGCCTTAAATTGAAAACTATTCATACAAAGAAATAACTTTTCTTGATTACAAACGTGCTTATGTTTTGGCCTATCTAATAATTTCTACCAATGTAGAAAGAAGTAGGCATTTTGTAGCACGTAGGTGTTCTCAGAGAGATCAAAATCTCTAGATTGGACTAAACCAAGATAGCTTTAGGAAAATGAAAACTTTTGATCTTTTAATTTATTGATTTGGCTTTAATTATTTAGGAAGTAAAATCAACAAATTTGACGGAACCAAACTGATAACAACTCGATATCATTAGAGATAACAACAATTTTAATATCCTAATGTAGTGTAGTCTTAATAGTTATATAATACTCCATTCATTGTATCACAATGTGTGAAGAATACATGACAAATCAAATTTAGAGATTCTATTAATTTTGCATTCTTTAAATTAAAAGATGTCAATATTTTTGAATTTGAGTTATCAGTGATTTATCATTGTCTCTCAAAGAGATTAAGTATAACCAATTTATATTGAAATTGAACCTTATCAATAGGGCTTTGTAACTTACTTTGTCGAAAAAGAAAGATATTTCATGATATACTTCGTTTGGTCCTAAATATTTCCTCATCATTCATTTTAATATAAATGACCTAAAGAAACTCCCTTTATATGACTTTTCCTCAATGTTTTTTTGGCCCCCCAATATGTTTTTCTATTCCTGCCAACAAGGCCCTCCCGAACCACTTAGTCGAATAATTATCTAAACTCAATACGAAGAACTTGGAGCAATTTTAATAAATAATTAGATAATATGATGTTGTGAAAGTAAAGATAAAGATGCCTTGTCAACGTATACGATGGACAGAGAAACAATTAAGTGAAAAAGAGAAGAGATATGAGTAATAAATACCACACTGTGTGAGGGAGAAGAATGCTAATGTTGCCAACAAAGCAAAATGACCAAAAAGAGCGACAAAGCTCACGAATCGCTTCATTAGGTTAAGTTCGTTTTTTAACCTCGTCTTTTGTAATAAAAAAACAATATCAATCCGTCGCTCTGTTTATCCACCCAAATAAATAAATATGAAGCAACCATTATCACGAGCTTTTTCATTTTTCCATAAAGAAAATATTTTAAGATATTTGATTGACTTAATTGGATGGATAACCATTATCGCGTGCCCATCCCTCTCTAGTCGATAAAATTTTGTGACTTCCCAAGACTAGTCGCCGACCCTTTTTACTTTATTGCACGTGCGGAAGCGGATTATAAATCTCCTGACAGTAACCATCTCGGGATAGAAAAGCAGAACAATAATTTCACAAACAAACATGCCTTTATAAACATATGCTAAGTCAAGTGCAAGAGTCTATGGTCAAAAGACTACAAAAAATTGTTCTCCCAAAAGAAGCAGTCTTATTTGACCTATGCTTCAAATCACCTCCTCTCTGCTCCAGGTCCTCCACTCGATGACCCTGAAAGTGGTTATACAATAACTAGTGAGACAATGTCTCAGCAAGTCTAAGCTCTAAACTTCGGCTAGGAGGGAAAGACGCTAAGAAGCATCTTAAGCACGCAATCACACAATGAAGGAGACTTACCTCGTCTCAGTTCCACCTTGCAGGTCAACACAGTTCATATCACAAATTAGAGTATCACTCAAGCTCAATTAATTGAAACACAGTACTCAATTCATCATGCGTTCCTAGTTTTAATCTCGGCATATAGCACGGCCTACTCTCAGTTCGGCGGTCTTCTGGCATTGCCAGGCTTCGTCTCACCCCATTGAGCACGGCACGTCTGTGACATCCCGAATTTCCAATTCTATTTTCAATAAATTGAAACGGGCATTTCATCTGCACGCATATAGTTCTTTTCCCTGAACTGGTCACTCATGGGATAACTAGTCTATCGGGTGAAGCCATTAAGAAATTCTAATGCATCGGACTCGAGAATTTGACCAGGAAACGACCTTTCGACCGAGTTAATCTGCAAGGGTCATTATGGCACAGTTAAAAATCGATTAGAAGCCGGAGATAGGTCGGCTCAACATAGACATGTGATCGATTGTGGGTGATTCCACCAGATCACACTGTTCTTGTTAGTCGGCACTGGACCGACTTTTCATCGATTGGGTCCCCGTGTCCGTATTTGAAACCTTGAGATTTCCACGACAACCGAGGCCGCCAATGTGTCAAAGATGTACATGGTGGCTTGAATTGATCAACCACGAGGTCAAATGCACAAAAATTTCTAAAAGCTACCGTAGATCGGGGCGCGCTAATATCGTGCCGGAGTGAAATTAACCGTTAAATTGAGATCGAATTCGAAATTGGAAGTCATGGTGTGTCACAAATCATTTTAGGAGCATTGATTCATCTTCGAAGGATTTTCATGCAAACCGAGTTTTTCGGCAAAATAATCACAGTGTGGTTAATTTGGCTCGAGAAATTGGAAGGCCCGCCTTTGGTCATGCTTTTAGGACTTAAGTTGGTTCTATGGATAAGTGAAGATGTGAATTGAAGTGTGGTGACATTGGATTTAATTTTATGGATTTTAATTGGGCCGATTGGACGAGAATTGATTGGATTTGAGAAATTCAGTACGAGATTTTAGGCGACGAAAATGAAATTTGGCCCATTGGGTTTAGGTTGTGGAGAGTTAGTGGGGCGTGACATCATGATGATGTCATGGTGAAGTCATTTTGTGGATTAAAGGAAAGACAAAAAGAAAAGAAAAGAAACCCTCTTCTCTCTCCTCCCTCTTTCTTCTTCTTCCTCTTCTTCCTCCCGTAGACTTCCTCCTCCATTGTTGTTCTGCGTTTTTCTTCAAATCCAGCCAAGAGAAGCTTGGAAGGGGAGGAGCAGCCGCTGTCGGACCGCCGCCGCCGGACCGCCGTCGCCGCTTCGTCGCCCACGCCTCATCGCGCGCCTCGGCCTCCCCCTCGCTCAGCCCTCTGTTCAGCTTGTTCCAGCGGCTATGGACCACCGCCGGCGCTCCCTCCGGCCACCGTGAGGCCCCGCCGTTGGCCGCACGGCACCACCGCACCTCCTCCGCCCCTTCTCAACCCAAATCAGCCCCAAATCCACCCTCCTTCGCCCTCAACCAGCAGCGCACAGAAGCATAAAAAATGGGTATGGCAGCCCGGTCTTGGCCCGTTTTGGCCGGCTTCCCGAGCCCGGATGCTCGGCCCGCTTTGAGGAAAGTCGATCCTCGCGTCGACCTCGTCGTTTTGGCGTGCTCGGCTCGCTAATCCGGTGAGTTTAGCTCACTAAATCTTGATTAGACGGTTAATGATGCCCTAAGTGTACTTAGTCTAAGTTAAGTGAGTTTATGTGGATTGATTAGTTTATTTGATTGTGGATTAGATTAATATATTTAATTGAGTTAAATGGTGTTTAGTTTAAAGTTAAGAAGGTTTATTTTTAATATAAGCCTTGATGTGACATGATGGGTTTTATTTTTGATTTATTTAATTGTTTCGAAATTCTGGAATTTAATAATATATTATATTCCGAAAATCATTAAAATATTATTATTTATTAAAAAAAAAAAAAACTCGAAAAATTATTTTTGACCCCAATTGCTTAGAATTTTGTGCTGATCGTTGCTGTGCATTTAGAATTTGAATTTGGTTAATGGATGTGGTAAATTGAGTGTTGATTGTGATAAATAGGGTTTTTAACTATAAAAACCCAAGTGTTGATTTTGATGCGAAATTTGATTGTTATGGTTTACTATTGAAATTGAAGTGTGTGGATGAAATGTGGAATGCCCAGAAGCAAATAATGATTTGTCGTGTCTAGTTGATAGACCGTCGCAAAGTGGTGGCCCGACCTGGGCCTGTATTCTTTGTGAATTTCTTGCCACCGATAAAGGTCGCGCCCGGTGGGGCCGTAATTTGCCACCCGATAAAGGTCGCGCCCAGTGGGGCCGTAATTTGCCACCTTTTAAAGGTCGCGCCCAGTGGGGCCGTAATGCCACTGATTCTAATTGTGCCCAGTGGGGCCGTAATGCCACTGATTCTAATTGTGCCCAGTGGGGCCGTAATTTGCCACCTTTTAAAGGTCGCGCCGAGTGGGGCCGTAATGCCACTGATTCTAATTGTGTTGAGTGGGACCGTGATTGCCACTAGTCGTTAAACCTTCCTATAGGGTCGTGATTGGAAGTAGTGATTGATTTGCTAGAATGACATGTAATCGGCCAAGTCAATTGATCACTGAGACGATCTAAGTGATTGAGTTGTCCTGATAATGTGATTGTGCCACGGTTGTTTGGTTATCAGAATTGCGAGTGGTTGAATTATATAAACTGTGCTAACTGCGGGAAATGAATTAAGACGAGGTAAGTCTTACGTGTGAGGTGGCTAGGCTACCCGGTGTATTTGCTTTCTAATAGGGGTTTAGAGGGTTGAACTTGCCGAGACATTGTCTCATCCCGGTTTGGGGACAACAATTTCGGAGTCCCTGTGGATGGAGCGGCTAGATAGCTTTGGTTGGCTCTGAGGAGTTGCGGAGGTGAAGTCATAAGGATTGAAGAACGTGTCCGACTTGTAGGTCGTAGGACAGTTCCTTTTTAAGAGCCGGTCTTTTGTAGACTTTTGGCTGTAGGCCTTTGTTTGTAATTCTATTGAATTATGAAAGTGTTATGTTGGGGTTTTGCTTCCTGCTTTTCTATCCCGCATTTTATTGTCAGGGGTTTTCTAATATGCTTCCGCGTGCGCATTAAAGAATTAATTGGGTCGGCGACACTACCTGGGAATGTCGCATTTGTATGACCATGGTGGGATGTTCACGTGTCTCGGGGTTCGGGCGTGACAACGTCACTTCGTCAACGGCTTTCCCGAATGAGCATAGGGTCTAGAATCTACTGCGATCGGCTTCCCTTTCTCAAGGGGTATCCCAAATAGGGATAACGTCCAGCTCAATAGCCCGGGACGATTCTCTTAATCATCACACGATCATTCAACTATGGCCCAGGACACCGTGCATTGCACTCAAATGCTTCAATTAAAATGGTGAACCTTGCCTTTTTCTTCGTATTAGAAATACGCATGAAAATAGTTGTGTGTGGGTACACGACCAACTCAACCCAGAAAAATTGACATTCTTCATTTTTAAAATCCCACTATTTTATATAGTATATAAACCATTTTCGGTGTTAAAATCCAACACCCGGGATTTTCTGAGTAAATATTGAAAATTCACAATTTTTGGACTTAAATACTAAAAATCCAATAATCACTCAATTTACATAATTTAACACTCAATTGCAGAAATTGACCACACCATTGCAATCAGCACAAAATTCCGGTCACCGGCCATCCCGCCTAATTTTCGGAAAAATAATTAATTTTGAAAATTAATTAATTAATTCAATATAATTTATAAAAATACTAACCTAGGCCAAAATTATTAAATTAAATACCAATAAGGACCCGGAAAATTCCCGAACCCTTCTAGATAAATAATACAATTTAATTAGGCCTTAGCTAAACCATGCTAACCACCTAACATGCTCAATTAAATAATTAAATCACTAATTTAATATAACTAACCACTAATTCCTAATTAAATAAATCTAAACACCCCTTAGCATCAAAGCTTACTGAGAAGAGTTTAGAGAATAAACTCACCGGTGTATCGCGAAAACCGGTTCACCGCGACGACGACGTGACGGCGGCCGAAATCTTAATTTTCGGCGGTGTCGGCAAACACTCGAGCCGGGCCTAAAACGGGCCCAACAAATCTCAGCCCAACTGAGATTTGTTTTCAACTTGGGCTGGGCTTCACTTGATTCGCGAGCTGAATTCGCTAGGCTTTCGAGACTGGGCTTGACTGAAAACAGGAACTTGATGGGCTTCGCTGGACCAAATTCGTTGGAATGGGCTGCTTGCTGGGCTATTGAAACTCATTGGGCTGAGGACTTCATCCGGGCCGAAGTTGTTGGACTGAAATTGGAAGTGGGCTGCTGTGCCCGAGCCAAGAAGAACTGTTGGGCCGCTTCGGCTTTGTTGAAATTCACGGGCTTGATGGCTGATCGTGGCCTGACTGAGGGCGAAGACGCTGATTTTGCTCGAGCGTGGGAGTTTTCGAGCAGAATCACGGCTTCGCTGGCAATCGAGGGATGCACGACTGAGGAGCGACTTCGGTCAACAATCCAACTGAGGAAACACAAAGATTGACCGAAGGAGACACGCGGTTGAAATCTCTGGCGTTGCTCGGTTGAAGACTGACCGAAGAAGTTAAGGCACGCGGCATAAAAATCGAGGGACTTGGGCTGAAGAAATCAAGCAGTTTCGGTGGCTTTGCTGGTCAACAACTGGAACTTCTATGGGTGGAGGTTAATCGGTGTGGGGTTTCGAAGAGGGAAAATGAAAAGCAAGGCAGGGACACGAGCAAAGATGGAGAGAGAGAGAGATCGTGGGCGATCCTCAAGGCACAAACTGAGAGGAAAACCACAGCTCATCCAAAGGAAATGAAAACAAGACTGAAGGAGGAAAAATGAAAGCTGAAGCCACATGAGGAAATGGAAACGACGGTGGCGTGCTCGCTTGGGAGAAAAAAAGAAAGAAAGCAAAGTCAACAAACCTAATCCAATACATTAAATGCTTGTTCCTCTTTGGCTTGCATAAATATCCCAATGTTTATTATTACTTTCTTGCAAGTAAATCCACCAATTCATCCAATTTGTAAAGCCAAAAATGCACCTGTAGGGAATATCGGATTCCCAAAATCCGGATTCGACACTAAATCAAACCCCTAAAACAAGTGCGGAAGACGAGCCCGGGAAAATCACATGTATCACCGATCCTAAGGCACATCATAGAATCGAACGTACCTTGTTAGCCACAGATTAAACATCGACGCTGATATGAGGAAGAAAAAACTGGTCCCGTTCAATCCGATGACGTCAATTCGCCTTGAAGGGATGAGAGTGTCGCCTTTTTGTCACTGTTTTTCTTTTGGAGGGAGAGAGGGAGGAGGAACATACGTACCGTCAAAAGGTGCGTTCCTCCCTATCTTTTTTCCCTTAAATACGTCATCTCCAAAGGACGTCTCCCTTCGGTAAAAGACGTTTCCCCAAAAGTTACAACTCTTCAACGTATCCCTCCATCCATGGGCCCTAAACTTGTGGGCCAGACTTTTAGGCCCAACATGGGTGAACGGGCCAACTTAGGCCCATCACATTAATTAATAAATAAAACCATCATTTCCCACTCGCACATGGTGGGCCGAACAGGATCCTCTTTACCTCTCTTCAACATTCATACCGGTGAATAATCCGTGTGACTAGCATACTTTGAGAGCTCGTTGCCATACATCTGTTAGGAATATATAACAGCTCATAATGGGCATCACACTCTGAGTAGATTTAGTATGCAGTACCCTAGATCGATCGATTATATTTATATCTCTCTTGATTTCTTTTAAACAATGATGATTATCCCAAAGACAGTCATAATTGGTCGACCAGTGAATACAAAACTACAATGTGATTATCCAAATTCGATCTTCCTCTTTCCTTCAAACTCTCAATTTCAGTTTAGCTAGCTTTTCTAGAAATGTCCCATTAGATCGAATCAACTCATGACCATTGGCAACATCCTAAGATAGCAAACACTAAATAGAAATCTTGAGAATAAGTAAAAGTAATGAGGGCACTAATATTGAGGAACTCTTTTCCTCAAGAATCTCACACGGTATAAAAGTTGAGATCAAACTTTTGCCACTCTTATTAGTCGTGTCATGCACACGTAGTATGAAATACGTTTTACGGTATTAACTCCTTTCCCATGGAGCTTATGTCTACACCTTCAATACCGTACATATGATAGTTCAGACATACCCAATGTCTAACTTGAGTTCACGTATCTACTTATTCACATAATTCATCAGAACTCACATCTGGCATCTTAGACAGATAAAGTAAAATATATGGGGTATTTTACTTTCGGACATAGTACATATCATGTCCTCATCTTAACACTTAGTTAAGGTGACATATATATTTTAAGCTTGAGCTCTCGATTATCACCTAGATAATAAGCTTAAAAACCATCTCATCTCTATTTATCACATAGTAAATAGATGCTATTACCTGTGTGAGTGGGCTAATCTTATATCTGTCCGACATAATTTTCTCAACTTAATGTAATGCACTGAGCATTAAGATGCATAAAGGTCAACCAAAGATTCATAGGCATTAATGATGAAAACACAAATTCATTAAATGTGAACACTTAGGGGAAATTACAATATTCAATACATCAGCCTCTACGCAATCCTAGAGATTTCACATGGCCACAAAACACATCTCTAGGTATTGGCTTTGTCATAGGATTTGCTATCATTCTATGCGTAGACATGTATTGTAAGTTCACATCTTTTCGTGCAACCATATCTTTGACAAAAGTTATACTTGGTATCTATATGTTTGGTCTTGCCATGATATTTTGGATCTTTGGTGTACGCTACAGCCGCTTGGCTATCACAGTTAACCAATAATGAATCTGCAGCACTTTCAATAATACCTAAATGATTCAAAAATCTCTTAAGCCAAACACCTTCTTGTATTACTGCTGATAATGCCACGAACTCAGCTTCCGTTGTGGACAATGCTATACACGTTTGTTTCTTACTGCTCCAACATATGGCGCCATTATTCAATAAGAAAACAAACCTAGAGGTAGATTTCCTTTCATCTAAATCTCCTCCCCAATCAGTATCAGAATAGCCTTCGAGTCGCAGATCCTTTCTTTGATAACTCATCGTATAGTTCCCTTTAGATATCTCAGTATTCTCTTAACGGCTTTCCAATGTGCTTGACCTGGATTGGATTGGTATCTACTCACCATTCCAACTGCAAAACATATGTCAGGTCTTATACACATCATAACGTACATCAAGCTCCCAACAGTACTAGCATAAGGAACGTGTTTCATTTGTTCCTTCTCTTATGAAGTCCTTGGATACAGTCTATGGTTCAATCCTTCACCTTTTGCAATAGGAGTGTCTATGGGTTTATAATCTTGCATACGAAATCATTCAAGAACTTTATTTATATATGTTTCTTACGAAAGAGATAACGACCTCTTCGAACGATCTCTTGAAATCTTAACTCCAAGGATGTATGCAGCCTTACCTATATCTTTCATCTCAAAGTTGGAAGATAATTAACTCTTGATGGTATTAACAAACTCCATATTGCTTCTGGGAGTATATCATCAACATATAATGATATGATCACAAATTGATCTTTGGATCTTTTGATATATACACAATGATCCTCATCAATCATTCTAAAATTATATGCCATTATGGCATTATGAAAACGTTATACCACTGTCTTGACGACTATTTAAGACCATATATCGATTTCAAAAGTCGTCATACCTTTTCTTCTTGGCCTTTTGTGATGAAACCAACAGGTTGTTCCATATATATTTCCTCATCCAATTTTCCATTGAGAAAAATAGTCTTTACATCCATTTGATGTAATTCAAGATCCATACTTGCCACTATTGCTAGAATAATGCGAATCGAAGTAAATCTCACATGAGAAAATGTTTTCTCATAACCAGTTCCTTCTTGTTGATTATACCCCTTCGCCACAAGGCAAGCTTTATATCTCTCTATGGAGTCATCAGCTTTACGCTTTATTTTGAGAACCCACTTGTTCCCAATAGCTTTGCGTCCTTTTAGAAGATCAACTAGTTCCCAAACATGGTTTGACTTCATTGACTCCATTTCCTCTCCTATTGCATGCATCCATTTTTCCTTACTAGGGCAACTTAGAGCCTCATGTATATTTCTTGGCTCATCCTCATCTTGTGGGGCAATCATAAAAGTTTCCCCTTCAATGTCAAAACGTCGATGGGGAATACTTTTGCGACTTGTTCTCCGTATGGGAGATTGTACTCTTTGCACATCATTCCCCATTATGCTCCCACTAGGATTAACTAATGATGATGTCATCTCATCATGTGGTTGTAATTGAGAATGAGTTGAATTTAATTCATCACTTCTCATATTACTCCCACTTGGATGAACTCCACTAATATCATTATCTTGATCCAAGGTTTCAAATAGAGAGTAATCTTCACCTATTTCGCCATTCTTAGGAAATTCATTCTCTAAGAATGTGACATCCCGTGATTCAAATTCAGTTATACTCCCACTTTCCTGCTCACCTATAAACACATACCTTTTCAAGTGTTCGGACTATCTTATGAAAATACTCTTATTTCCTTTGGGACCCAATTTCCCAAACTTGTGAGAGGGCTCATGAGTATAGGCAGCACAACCCCATGGCTTAAGAAAACTTAAGTCCGGTTTTCTACCTGTCCATAACTCATATGGAGTAGAAGTAACTGATTTGGAAGGCACCCGGTTAAGTATATAGGCAGCAGTTAACAACGCATCACTCCAAAAGGTGATAGGCAAGTTAGCATGCACCATCATGGACCTAACCATTTTCAGTAGGGTTCTGTTTCTTCTCTCCGCAACACCATTTTGTTGAGGAGTATATGGAATAGACAACTGTCTTTCTATTCCTTTTTCATCATATAATTTTCTGAACTCATCAGATAAATATTCTCGACCTCGATCAGATCTCAATGCTTTTATTTTCTTGTCTAATTGATTTTCTACCAAGTTCATAAACTTTTTGAAACAACTTAATACTTTAGATTTATGAGAAATCAAATAGACATATCTGAATCGAGTATAATCATCTATAAAAATGATGAAATAAACAGCCACATGCCTTCCTCTCACATTCATTGGACCACAGACGTCAGAATGGATTAAATGTAGAGGAAATTCAGCTCTTTTACATTTTCCAAATGGTTTTCTTGTCGTTTTCCCTACTAGGCAATGCTCACATATGGGTAAATCGATTTTTTCAATGTTGCCCAACAAGCCCTCTTTGGCTAGTCTATTCATACGTTATTGGCCAATATGACCAAGTCTAGCATGCCACACATTCACATCATTATCATATGAATTAGGAGAAGTGAGAAGGGAATAACAAACATTTGCATTAACATAGTCAATATATAATATAATGAAACCATCCAGAAAATAACCACAATCATAGAAATTTGTATTCAAAAACAAATCCACACCTCTATTATGGAAGTTCATATTAAAACCTAGATTGACCAACACTAAAACAAACACTAAATTCCGACGAATCTTCGGAGCATACAATACATCATGTAGGAATAAAGTGCGTCCACCACGCATGTGTAGTTGGTAGGTGCCAATTCCTTTTACTTTAGCTCTGGAGTTGTTTCCCACATATATTCACTTAGTTCTAGTTGGTACTCATCGGAATTCCATAAAGGATTCTCTATCCTTCGCTACATGGTCTGTCGCTCTTAAATCTACAGTCCACAAAGGATTAGACTCAGTCAAAAATACAGAACTTGACACATAGGCAAAGTTCTTAAAAGCACAAGGGGTGTATACCTTCTTTGGCTCACGACAATTGCGAGCATAATGACCCTTCTTGTCACAATTGTAACACTTCACCCTTATCAGCTTCTTCATTCGAGGACGTTTTCCTCTGTCATGTTGGTCAACCTTTGGCTTCTTCCCTGAAGCACTTGGTCCCTTGCCTTTCGATCTCTTGAACCCATCAGGACGTTTGCGCTTGGAGCCCGAAGCTCCATTTGAGCTAGAACCAGCGTTATATATTTCAGTTTCCGGCTTAGCCACCAAGAGGCGGTCCTCTTCCAGCTCAAGATGGCGCACTGCATTCTCAAAGACTTTGATATTCTCATTGTGGGTTAGGTGCACCTTCATATGCTCCTAACTTTGAGGCAAGGAACAAATCACTGCTTGCACTTGCTACTCATCGGTCAGGATATGGCCAGCATCCTTCAGCTCATTTATCATGTTTGACATATTTCTCAAGTGTTGCTTCATGGTCTGACCATGAGGCTTCTTGTAAGAGTCAAACCTAATAGTAAGCTGCCTCAGTTTGGTCACCGAAGTATGACCAAATCTTGCTGCCAACGCTTCCCACATTTCCTTGGCATTCATAAAACGCTTGAACTCTCGCATGACATCATTTTACATGCTACTCAGCAACGTAATGCGAGTAAGGGAGTTCTTCCTTTTCCATGCAGCAAATGCATCCTTATCTCTCTTGTGTTGTGCAGTGTTCCCATCTTTAGGCTCTTCCATGGTTAGGTTAAAAGCTTCTAGTGCCTCTTGCTCTTCCAGCACATATTGGATTTTCATGTGCCAGATTTCATAATTATCGCCATTGAGCTTTTCACCTTTGTTCAGCTCGGCAACTATGCTCTTTGTGGCTGAAGCCATTGATCTGAACACATCAGACAGATATGCACGAATAATTAATGCCTATCATTTATGCATCCACTTTGCACGACCCATCATATTAATGAACAATTTCAAGTAAGGTTTCGAATCAAAATGTCACCATGTTTCCAATCATCCTCCAAAAATCCTAACTTAAAACTATCATTAATATAATTGTCCATGCAAAATAAATTCTATGAAGCTACAAAAACTTCTATGAACTATCCACAACAGTCAATAATAACAGAAAGCAAATAATATTTTACATCCAATAGAATAATAATGCTTTCACATAATACAATTTCACATATTAGTTGCTACACCAACAATAACTAGGTAGAAAACATTACATAAGATGTCCACAAAGCACACTAAATAAAAAAAATATCTCGAAACATCTAAAACCAATGCATTATACTACGAATAGGGAAAGCTTCTACTTGGTTCAATTTCTTTTTCTTTTCCTCTGTAAAATTTTCAGGCATTCTTGACAGCTATGAAAAAACAGACGGATATCCCTTAGGATTTCTCCTATGCACATTCATTCCCCGCCTAGTCGAAGTCATTCCTTGGGTCGCAGTCTTTGTGGCTCCAACCCGATGATATTTATCTACAAATTCCATTACTAGCTCCCTATATCTAATAAATCCTTTGACCTAACATAGGCGATTCAACACTCATTGCCATTATGGTGGAAGAGTGTTTATGAAGAATCGCACTATCTGAGTATCTAGCATGGGATAACCGTTCCAAATGACTTCTTGAAGTTTCTTGTTGACCTCTACAACATGATCAATTATGTCGTCACTCTCCCATCGATAACCATTCAAATTGGCTATCAAACCTAAAAGCATTTCCCTTTGTTCATCTGACATTGTGCGCGGCTTACGGGGAGGCATTGTTCCTGCAACAAATGCAGAACAAAAAATGGATTACATATAATCCACATAGACATAATTGAAAAAAGAAACACCTTCTTTTTACTTTTTTTTTTGCGGTCAATGGTCAAGGGTCGGTAAACGGTCAACGCAGGTCAACGGTGGACCGGGTAGAGTCAACAGGTCCGCCGAGTCAAACGGGTTGGTCGCTAGGTCGGTCGCTGAGTCGGATGGACCGACCCGGCACATGCGGCACGCGTGCGTAGCTGACGTCACGATGACGTCAGCTGGCGCGTGCCACGCACGTGCCATTGGCGGCTCCGCGTGCGCGTGCGACGCACGAACTTGTCTTCGAATCGGCGTGTGCGTTGCACGCGTCGAAGATGCCGGTTCGCTCCGACTGCGCCCGGGGGCGCGTCCGGCGGCTTAAGGTGGCGATCCGCCACTCGTCTTGCTCGTCTCGACGAGACCTTCGACCCTACGTCATCAGAAACTGATTTTGACTTACAAAAAACCGAAAATTGGATGAACAGTGCCCGGGTGTTGGGATTTTTCCGTCCCCGATCAATGTTGGCCGATTTTTCATGAAAAATTCAATCAAAATTCAATCATAAACAAGAAAAGGGATCGGGAAAACATGAAAAGGGATCAGGAAACATGAACAGTGGCTCTGATACCAATGTAGGGAATATCGGATTCCCAAAATCCAGATTCAATACTAAATCGAACACCTAAAACAAGTGCGGAAGACGAGCCTAGGAAAATCACATGTATCACCGATCCTAAGGCACATCACAGAATCGAACGTACCTTATTAGCCACAGATTAAACACCAACGCTGATATGAGGAAGAAAAAATTGGTCCCGTTCAATCCGATGACGTAAATTCGCCTTGAAGGGAAGAGAGTGTCGCCTTTTTGTCACTGTTTTTCTTTTGGAGGGAGAGAGGGAGGAGGAACGTATGCACTGTCAAAAAGTGCGTTCCTCCCTCTCTTTTTCCCCTTAAATACGTCATCTCCAAAGGACGTGTTCCTTCGGTAAAAGACGTTCTCCCAAAAGTTACAACTCTTCAACGTATCCCTCCATCTATGGGCCCTAAACTTGTGGGCCAGGCTTTTAGGCCCAACATAGGTGTACGAGCCAACATAGGCCCATCACATTAATTAATAAATAAAACCATCATCACCCCTTTTCTTAGCTCCGAATTTTACACTTTGATCTTCAATTTCTCCAATAAATTTCCTCATTTGATGTCCAATTTTGATTTAGAAAAATCCCACATAAATTTTACAAATCCCCTCCGCCATATACCTCGATTTGCAAGTCGAAAATCTCTTCAATTCGGCCAATCCGAATTTCCATTTATTTTCCGCGACGTCCGAATTGGATTTCCGTAAAAATCTTGGAATCTCTCAAAATTTCTCGGAGGATGAGTCGACATTCCTAAAATAGCTCGTGACACCACAGAACTTTCAATTTCTGAAATCGGGTGCAAATAACCGGTTAATTTCAATCCGGCGCGCTTTTAGCGTGACCTAATCTACCGGGTAGTTTTTAGGAATTTTTTGTGCAATTGACCCGTGATCGATTTCTCTCGAGTCACAAAGTACACCTTCGACACATTGGCGACTCTAGGTTGTCGTGAAACTCTCGAGATTTCAAATACGAACACCGGATACCAAAACAATCGAAAAATCGGTCTAGTGCCGATCGATGAGTATTTTGCAATCAGGTGTAATCAACCACACTCTGATCACATATCTCGCCGAATCGACCTATCTCCGGTCTCTATCGATTTCGACAAAGTGCCGTAATGATCTCGACAGATAGACACGGTCGAGCAAATCGATTACTAGTCGAATTCTCAAATCCATTGCATTTAGATTCCTAATTGTTTCCCTAGATAGACCAGTTATCTCGTGAGTGGCCAACTCAAAGAATAGCACTATAGACACGTCGACAAAAGCCCGATTTATTTAATCCAAAACAACACAGAAAATTCTGGCTGTCACATACCAACTACCCGCATTTATTACATAAGAATACAATTACCGTATCGCCCGCCCCTGTGGATATTCTAGAAGACTCGAGAAAACCCTAGGACTCGGAGATACAAGCCGAGAGTCACTTGGTCCATAGCTATGTTATGGCCGTCCCTTAGGAACCTCTTGGATCGGCTTTCTTTCGGGCCATGACACATGATCGAACGATCGTAGCTATATGTAGTTAGTACATTCTAAATTAGGAAAATACTTTTTAAAAAAATTATCGGTTGAAATAATGAGTTAATGGAAAGTATCATAATGCACAATAATTTATGTCTAAACATTTTTATGAACGGTGAAATTTTCTTTCTTACTTCATTTATATAAGCATTACAAACGATCATGTTTAGGAAATTTTTTTATAAATCATTTATTTTTTTCTAAACAAAATGAATCTCAGATTATTTGACTTTTATGGCACGTGTGATTATGCTCTCTCTATTAATCAAATAGGAACTTGTTGGCCTTTCTCAACCGTGGCAGCCCCAAGGGCATCCGCCAGCTGAAAAGGGGGCAAGCTAACCTCCCTATCGAAGTAAGAAATCGTAGATTACGATGTTAAGGGCAAGGACCAAGGTTTTTAATTCATCATAAATAGTGGAGGCCTCACAATCGAGGCTAATAACTGTTCTTCTCTCTACAATTTAGGCTGGATGAGTGAATTGAGAAGCAACTTTTGATGAGTAAAATTCATTTGTCATTGACCTATATGACCAACATGCCATAGCTATAATACGAGCTAAGCATAAGTTTCATGAAAAAAAACTCCCATCACAGTGTCATCCCCAATAATACGCAACATGTCCACAAACAATAAACACAAATTTTCACGCATGGAGAATCGAACATCGTCTGCATTCGGCTTCGGGAATTTGGTGTTCAAAACAATGAAATCCAGCTCCAGCTCCGTGACTGCGCCATCCGCCTAAAATTCTTTTCGACTCTTTGTGTGACTTCGCCATCCGCCTAAGATTTTTTTCGATTCTTTCGTGAGAGCACAGACCCTTATACCTTGGCCGTCGCTTTGGGATAGCCGGTAAAGCCGACACCGTTGGCTGCCTCTTGGCTGTCGAAAAGAACGGACAGAGGGATTATTTACAATGTGCTAGATCTAAGAAAAATCCGAACTTCTTGCTAAATCTACTAACTTGTTTGTGTTTGTCGATGATGTTCTTGTAATTTCCCATCGGAGTCTCTGAGTTTCTTTTCCACTGCAACCTCATCCGAGCCGTCGACCTTCTGATCAAACCACATGACCAAGTCAGCTTCTGGTTAGAATGATAATCTGAATTTAAATAGCTTTCGCACTTACATCTTGTCGACTGGTGAAATTCCTAACTTAAAACTATCATTAATATAATTGTCCATGCAAAATAAATTCTATGAAGCTACAAAAATTTCTATGAACTACCCACAACAATCAATAATAACATAAAGCAAATAATATTTTACATCCAATAGAATAATAATGCTTTCACATAATACAATTTCACATATTAGTTGCTACACCAACAATAACTAGGTAGAAAATATTACATAAGATGTCCACAAAGCACACTAGATAAATAAAATATCTCGAAACATCTAAAACCAATGCATTATACTACGAATAGGGAAAGCTTCTACTTGGTTCAATTTCTTCTTTTTTTTCTCTGTAAAATTTTCAGGTATTCTTGACAGCTACAGAAAAACAGACTGATATCCCTTAGGATTTCTCCTATGCACATTCATTCCCCACCTAATCGAAGTCATTCCTTGGGTCGTAGTTTTTGTGGCTCCAACCCGATAATATTTTTCTACAAATTCCATTACTAGCTCCTTATATCTAGTAAATCCTTTGACCTCCCATAGGCGATTCAACACTCCTTGCCATTCTGGTGGAAGAGTGTTTATGAAGAATCGCACTATTTGAGTATCTGGCATGGGATAACCGTTCCAAATGACTTCTTGAATTTTCTTGTTGACCTCTACAATATGATCAATTATGTTGTCACTCTCCCATCGATAACCATTCAAATCGGCTATCAACCCTAAAAGCATTTCTTTTGTTTATCTGACATTGTGTACACAGATGCGCGCGACTTACAGGGAGGCATTGTTCCTGCAACAAATGCAGAACAAAAAATGGATTACATATAATCCACATAGACATAATTGAAAAAAGAAACACATTCTTTTTCCTCTTTTTTTTTTGATCAACGGTCAAGGGTCGGTCAAGGGTCGGTCAACGCAGGTCAACGGTGGACCGGGTCAAGTCAACAGGTCCACTGGGTCAAACGGGTTGGCCGCCGGGTCGGTCGCCGAGTCAGACGGACCGACCCGGCACGTGCGGCACGTGTGCGCAGCTGGCGCGTGCCGTTAGCTGGCGCGTGCCGTGCACGTGCCATCGAAAGCCCCGCGTGCGTGCGACGCACGCGCCTACGTCTTCGAATCGGCACGTGCGTTGCACGCGTCGAAGACGCCGGTTCGCTTCGGCCGCGCGTGGGGGCGCGTACGGCGGCGACCGCCACTCGTCTTGCTCGTCTCGACAAGACCTTCGACCCTACGCCATTAGAAACTGATTTCGACTTGAAAAAAAACGAAAAAAACGGATGAACAGTGCTCGAGTGTTGGGATTTTTCCGTCCCAATCAGTGTTGGCCGATTTTTCACGAAAAATTCAATCAAAAATCATTCATAAACATGGAAAGGGATCGGGAAACATGAACAATGGCTCTAATACCAATGTAGGGAATATCAAATTCCCAAAATCCGGATTCGATACTAAATCGAACCTCTAAAACAAGTGCGGAAGACGAGCCCGAGAAAATCACATGTATTACCGATCCTAAGGAACATCACAGAATCGAACGTATCTTGTTAGCCACAGATTAAACACCGACGCTGATATGAGGAAGACAAACTTGGTCCCGTTCAATCCGATGACGTCAATTCGCCTTGAAGGGAAGAGAGTGTCGCCTTTTTGTCACTGTTTTTCTTTTGGAGGGAGAGAGGGAGGAGGAATGTACGTACTGTCAAAAAGTGTGTTCCTCCCTCTCTTTTTTCCTTTAAATACATCCTCTTCAAAGGACGTGTCCCTTCGGTAAAAGACGTTCCCCCAAAAGTTACAACTCTTCAACGTATCCCTCCATCCATGGGCCCTAAACTTGTGGGCCAGGCTTTTAAGCCCAACATAGGCGGACGGGCCAACTTAGGCCATCACATTAATTAATAAATAAAACCATCATCACCCCTTTTCTTAGCTCCGAATTTTACACTTTGATCTTCAATTTCTCCAATAAATTTCCTCATTTGATGTCCAATTTTGATGTAGAAAGATCCCACATAAATTTTACAAGTCCCCTCCGCCATATAGCTCGATTTGCAAGTCGAAAATCTCTTCAATTCGGCCAATCCGAATTTCCGTTTATTTTCCGCGACGTCCGAATCGATTTTCGTAAAAATCTTGGAATCTCTAAAAATTTCTTGGAGGATGAGTCGACGTTCCTAAAATATCTTGTGACACCACAGAACTTTCAATTTCTGAAATCGGGTCCAAATAAGCGGTTAATTTCAATCCGGCGCGCTTTTAGCGTGACCTAATCTACCGGGTAGTTTTTAGGAATTTTTTGTGCAATTGACCCGTGATCGATTTCTCTCGAGTCACAAAGTACATCTTCGACACATTGGTGACTCTCGGTTGTCCTGAAAATCTCGAGGTTTCAAATACGAACACCGGATACCAAAACAATAGAAAAATCGGTCTAGTGCCGATCGATGAGTATTTTGCAATCAGGTGTAATCAACCACACTCTGATCACATATCTCAGTCGAATCGACCTATCTCCGGTCTCTATCGATTTCGACAGTGCCGTAATGATCTCGACAGATAGACACGGTCGAGCAGTCGATTCCTAGTCGAATTCTCAAATCCATTGCATTTAGATTCCTTAATTGTTTCCCTAGATAGACCAGTTATCTCGTGAGTGGCCAACTCAAAGAATAGCACTATAGACACGTCGACGAAAAGCCCGATTTATTTAATCCAAAACAACACAGAAAATTCTGGCTGTCACATACCAACTACCCGCATTTATTACATAAGAATACAATTACCGTATCGCCCGCCCCCAGGGATATTCTAGAAGACTCGAGAAAACCCTAGGACTCGGAGATACAAGCCGAGAGTCACTTGATCCATAGCTATGTTATGGCCGTCCCTTAGGAACCTCTTGGATCGGCTTTCTTTCGGGCCATGACACATGATCGAACGATCGTAGCTATATGTAGTTAGTACATTCTAAATTAGGAAAATACTTTTTAAAAAAATTATCGGTTGAAATAATGAGTTAATGGAAAGTATCATAATGCACAATAATTTATGTCTAAACATTTTTATGAACGGTGAAATTTTCTTTCTTACTTCATTTATATAAGCATTACAAACGATCATGTTTAGGAAATTTTTTTATAAATCATTTATTTTTTGCTAAACAAAATGAATCTCAGATTATTTGACTTTTATGGCACGTGTGATTATGCTCTCTCTATTAATCAAATAGGAACTTGTTGGCCTTTCTCAACCGTGGCAGCCCCAAGGGCATCCGCCAGCTGAAAAGGGGGCAAGCTAACCTCCCTATCGAAGTAAGAAATCGTAGATTACGATGTTAAGGGCAAGGACCAAGGTTTTTAATTCATCATAAATAGTGGAGGCCTCACAATCGAGGCTAATAACTGTTCTTCTCTCTACAATTTAGGCTGGATGAGTGAATTGAGAAGCAACTTTTGATGAGTAAAATTCATTTGTCATTGACCTATATGACCAACATGCCATAGCTATAATACGAGCTAAGCATAAGTTTCATGAAAAAAAACTCCCATCACAGTGTCATCCCCAATAATATGCAACATGTCCACAAACAATAAACACAAATTTTCACGCATGGAGAATCGAACATTGTCTGTATTCGACTTCGGGAATTTGGTGATCAAAACAATGAAATCCAGCTCTAGCTCTGTGACTGCGCCATCCGCCTGAAATTCTTTTCGACTCTTTGCGTGACTTCGCCATCCGCCTAAGATTTTTTTTGATTCTTTCGCGAGAGCACAGACCCTTATACCTTGGCCGTCGCTTTGGGAGAGCCGGTAAAGCCGACACAGTTGGCTGCCTCTTGGCTGTCGAAAAGAACGGACAGAGGGATTATTTACAATGTGCTAGATCTAAGAAACATCCGAACTTCTTTCTAAATCTACTAACCTGTTTGTGTTTGTCGATGATGTTCTTGTAATTTCCCGTCGGAGGCTCTGAGTTTCTTTTCCACTGCAACCTCATCCGAGCCGTCGACCTTCTGATCAAACCACATGACCAAGTCAGCTTCTGGTTAGAATGATAATCTGAATTTAAATAGCTTTCGCACTTACATCTTGTCGACTGGTGAAATTCCTAACTTAAAACTATAATTAATATAATTGTCCATGCAAAATAAATTCTATGAAGCTACAAAAATTTCTATGAACTACCTACAACAGTCAATAATAACATAAAGCAAATAATATTTTACATCCAATAGAATAATAATGCTTTCACATAATACAATTTCACATATCAGTTGCTACACCAACAATAATTAGGTAGAAAACATTACATAAGATGTCCACAAAACACACTAAATAAATAAAATATCTCGAAACATCTAAAACCAATGCATTATACTACGAATAGGGAAAGCTTCTACTTGGTTCAATTTCTTCTTCTTTTCCTCTGTAAAATTTTCAGGTATTCTTGACAGCCATAGAAAAACAGACGGATATCCCTTAGTATTTCTTCTATGCACATTCATTCCCCGCCTAATCGAAGTCATTGCTTGGGTCGCAATTTTTGTGGCTCAAACCCGATGATATTTATCTACAAATTCGATTACTAGCTCCTTATATCTAGTAAATCCTTTGACCTCCCATAGACGATTCAACACTCCTTGCCATTCTGGTGGAAGAGTTTTTATGAAGAATCGCACTATTTGAGTATCTGGCATGGGATAACCGTTCCAAATGACTTCTTGAATTTTCTTGTTGACCTCTACAATATGATCAATTATGTTGTCACTCTCCCATTGATAACCATTTAAATCGGCTATCAACCCTAAAAGCATTTCCTTTTGTTTATCTGACATTGTGCGCACAGATGCGCGCGACTTACAGGGAGGCATTGTTCCTGCAACAAATGCAGAACAAAAAATGGATTACATATAATCCACATAGACATAATTGAAAAAAAGAAACAAATTCTTTTTCCTCTTTTTTTTTTTTTCGATCAACGGTCAAGGGTCGGTCAACGGTCAACGGTCAATGGTCGGTCAACGCAGGTCAACGGTGGACCGGGTCAAGTCAACAGGTCTGCCGGGTCAAACGGGTTGGCTGCCGGGTCGGTCGCCGAGTCAGACGGACCGACCCGGCACGTGCGGCACGTGTGCGCAGCTGACGTCAGCTGGCGCGTGCCATGCATGTGTCATCGACAGCCCCGCGTGTGTGCGACGCACGCGTCTACGTCTTCGAATCGGCGCGTGCGTTGCACGCGTCGAAGACGCTAGTTCGCTTCGGCCGCGCGTGGGGGCGCGTCCGGCGGCCTATGGCGGCGACCGCCACTCGTGTTGCTCGTCTCGACAAGACCTTCGACCCTACACCATTAGAAACTGATTTCGACTTACAAAAAAATGAAAAAAAAACGGATGAACAGTGCTCGAGTGTTGGGATTTTTCCGTCCCCGATCAGTGTTGGCCGATTTTTCACGAAAAATTCAATAAAAATCATTCATAAACATGAAAAGGGATCGGGAAACATGAACAGTGGCTCTAATACCAATGTAGGGAATATCGGATTCCCAAAATCCGGATTCGATACTAAATCGAACCTCTAAAACAAGTGCGGAAGACGAGCCCGAGAAAATCACATGTATTACCAATCCTAAGGCACATCACAGAATCGAACGTATCTTGTTAGCCACAGATTAAACATCGACGCTGATATGAGGAAGACAAAATTGGTCCCGTTCAATCCGATGACGTCAATTCGCCTTGAAGGGAAGAGAGTGTCGCCTTTTTGTCACTGTTTTTCTTTTGGAGGGAGAGAGGGAGGAGGAATGTACGTATTGTCAAAAAGTGTGTTCCTCCCTCTCTTTTTTCCCTTAAATACGTCCTCTTCAAAGGACGTGTCCCTTCGGTAAAAGACGTTCCTCCAAAAGTTACAACTCTTCAACGTATCCCTCCATCCATGGGCCCTAAACTCTTGGGCCAGGCTTTTAGGCCCAACATAGGCGGACGGGCCAACTTAGGCCATCACATTAATTAATAAATAAAACCATCATCACCCCTTTTCTTAGCTCCGAATTTTACACTTTGATCTTCAATTTCTCCAATAAATTTCCTCATTTGATGTCCAATTTTGATGTAGAAAAATCCTACATAAATTTTACAAGTCCCCTCCGCCATATAGCTCGATTTACAAGTCGAAAATCTCTTCAATTCGGCCAATCCGAATTTCCGTTTATTTTCCGCGACGTCCGAATTGGATTTTCGGCCAACCCTAGGACTCGGAGATACAAGCCGAGAGTCACTTGATCCATAGCTATGTTATGGCCGTCCCTTAGGAACCTCTTGGATCGGCTTTCTTTCGGGCGATGACACATGATCGAACGATCGTAGCTATATGTAGTTAGTACACTCTGAATTTTCCAATAACATTTAGGCTCTATTTATTTTATGAAAAATATATAATTAGGAAAATATTTTTTAAAAATTATCGGTTGAAATAATGAGTTAATGGAAAGTATCATAATGCACAATAATTTATGTCTAAACATTTTTATGAACGGTGAAATTTTCTTTCTTACTTCATTTATATAAGCATTACAAACGATCATGTTTAAGAATTTTTTTTATAAATCATTTATGTTTTGCTAAACAAAATGAATCTCAGATTATTTGACTTTTATGGCACGTGTGATTATGCTCTCTCTATTAATCAAATAGGAACTTGTTAGCCTTTCTCAACTGTGGCATCCCCAAGGGCATCCGCCAGCTGAAAAGGGGGCAAGCTAACCTCCCTATCGAAGCAAGAAATCGTAGATTACGATGTTAAGGGCAAGGACCAAGGTTTTTAATTCATCATAAACAGTGGAGGCCTCACTATCGAGGCTAATAACTGTTCTTCTCTCTACAATTTAGGCTGGATGAGTGAATTGAGAAGCAACAAATTCATTTGTCATTGACCTATATGACCAACATGCCATAGCTATAATACGAGCTAAGCATAAGTTTCATGAAAAAAAACACCTATCACAGTGTCATCCCTAATAATACGCAACATGTCCACAAACAATAAACACAAATTTTCACGCATGGAGAATCGAACAGCGTCTGCATTCGGCTTCGGAAATTTGGTGTTCAAAACAATGAAATCCATTTCCAACTCCGTGACTGCGCCATTCGCCTAAAATTCTTTTCGACTCTTTGCGTGACTTCGCCATCCGCCGAAGATTTTTTTCGATTCTTTCGCGAGAGCACAGACCCTTATACCTTAGCCGTCGCTTTGGGAGAGCCGGTAAAGCCGACACCGTGGGCTGCCTCTTGGCTGTCGAAAAGAACAGACAGAGGGATTATTTACAATGTGCTAGATCTAAGAAACATCCGAACTTCTTGCTAAATCTACTAACCCGTTTGTGTTTGTCGATGATGTTCTTGTAATTTCCCGTCGGAGTCTCTGAGTTTCTTTTCCACTGCAACCTCATCCGAGCCGTCGACCTTCTGATCAAACCACATGACCAAGTCAGCTTCTGGTTAGAATGATAATCTGAATTTAAATAGCTTTCGCACTTACATCTTGTCGTCTGGTGAAATTTCTTTTGCACCCCGTGATTCCCTTTGAGTTTTGAAGCATTCTTTCTTCCTCGAACTTCCATGTCCCGATCTCACTTGCTGGATTTTTCATCGGTTGATGCTTGAGGACGTGTTGGGCTTCACAATGGCTTGGTGCTTGTCCATATACGAAGGCCTCTGGTTCCTGTTAGCAATCGAACCGGCCTCCTCGTGGCGTTTCTGTTGGTACCGTCGTGTGATGTTCTGGTTCTTCACTGAGGATGTCGGTCTATCCGTACGATCCATTCCTCCGAGTTTGCACGGATCCACATAAGAATTTCCAACTGACAAGTTTACCAAAATAAGAATAGGGTCCCACTTAAAGAACAATCGAGTTACAAGAAAGTTTGCCTAGCAGTGCTATTACCAGCATTATCCTCTGTGCTGCGGCAGGTTTCTTCGACCGCGGCCTTCCATCTCCTGCATTAATATAAAGCACCGATTTGTGAGAAGGACAGAAAATCCTTAAGAAATAATCGTGCTGTTGCGCTTCCAGTTAAGTGAAGTTGCTAAGACACCCAATCCTACGCTACAAACAAGAAATATGCAAAAAGGGCGTCGTTGCTTCGATTATGCAAGAAGCAGGCATTGCAGGTCGAAGGAGTTTCTACTTTAATCAGAAGATCCAGTGCCTCTACAAAGTTACATCTAATCAAGTTTGAAGTGGTAGAAAAGTTGCGACAAGCAGTTACTGAGAAAAACATGTTTGATTGCTTCATGTAGCAGCGTGCACACAAATTAAGTGCAAGCGTCTGATTTTTAAGAAGTAACGAACTGAATGAGAATTGATAGAACTGAAATATATCGCCCCATACATAGTGATGGCCAAGACCTTCTTGATCCTTAGAACTTCACGAACAAGTAGAGACTGTCTGTCAAACTCATCACTGAATGCCTCAGTACCTCCGCAATCAAGATAGCTTTGCGGGTTCATGTCCACCCTATCGCGCTCGACATCATCCCTACTGTAGTCCTCGATCGTTTTGCTTCCTTTACCCGCGTGTACGGAATCATCCCTACCATCATGCGACGCAGGCGGATCATCGCACCCTGGGCGCCGACTCCGAGCCGTCGTGGCGGAGAACAGCAGCTTCGCGATGCGTCCCCTTTGTAGCCGAAAATATCTCGGGCGATCCAAGGCAGCTATTGTGATCGCGGTGTCGATGAATTCAAAAATTTCCGTATCCATCGTTCTGAAGAAATTCCTCCAATCATCCAGTGGCTCCCCCATTGTAGCAGTGACTTCGACCAGAGCGCTTGGTGCGTAAGAAGCTATCAAGAAACTGCAACGATCTCTCTGGTTTTTGGAACAGATATCACGCCACAAGACTTACCCGTTTAGAAACTCAGTCCGAAATGGTGGTGGAACGTCGGCGAGAAGTAGAAGAAGACTAACCCGAGAAATCCTCACTTCAGCTATGGCGGAACAGGGGTCGTCTTCGTGTCACTGATATGGTCTCTCTCTATCTAAGGTTCGTATGCGATACAAACGTTGAGTAGGATAGGGAAACTTACCAGGTTTGTTTTGGTTTTACGCTTGCAAATATTTCCTTTTTAATTTTTGTAATTTTCTCGGTCCAGATTTAAAAGGGTACCCAAATTTCTATAAATATCAAACGATTCTTCGCCAATCTATTGTCAATATCTGGTAAAAGCTTTAGATGGTTCAAATTATTAGAAAAGTCAAAAGATGCCTAAGCTGTAAAATTTAAAAAAACGTAAAAAAATATAAGGCGGTTCCGAGCCTTAAATTGAAAACTATTCATACAAAGAAATAACTTTCTTGATTACAAACGTGCTTATGTTTTGGCCTATCTAATAATTTCTACCAATGTAGAAAGAAGTAGGCATTTTGTAGCACGTAGGTGTTCTCAGAGAGATCAAAATCTCTAGATTGGACTAAACCAAGATAGCTTTAGGAAAATGAAAACTTTTGATCTTTTAATTTATTGATTTGGCTTTAATTATTTAGGAAGTAAAATCAACAAATTTGACGGAACCAAACTGATAACAACTCGATATCCACAAACGAAAATAGATTTATCTATAAACTAATTAGTTCTATTACAAAATATCTGCTTCAACATCAATTTATGTTTTATATGAAATTCGATATGTTGGACGTGGAAAGAAACTAAAGAAAAGAATTTAAAAAGAAAAATAAAGAAACCAAAGAAAAGGGCACACATTGGGGGGAGCGAGAGAGAGAAACAATAAGATAATACTCCATTCATTGTATCGCAGCGTGAGAAGGATACACGACAAATCAAATTGAAAGATTCTATTACTTTTTGCATTCTTCAAATTAAAAGATGTCAATATTTTTGAATTAAAGTCATTGGTGACTTAGGCTACATTTGGTAACGTTTCTGTTCAAAAATTATTCAAGGGAACAGAAATAGAAAAAACTTTTTTTGTTCCGCGGAATAATTTTTGAATAGAAGAACACATTTGATAACTGCACAAAATTTCTGTTCCAGGAATAGAAAAAGAACATAAACATATTTGGTAAACTTGTATAATTTTTCTTGTTTATTTTAAATTTTTAATATTTTTATTTTCTTTTCTCTTCCTTTTGGTTGGTCGCCGGCCTCGCCCATGACCGGTGACCTCGCCGATGGCTAGGCAAGCTCGGCCTCGTTGGATCTGGGTGAGCTCGAGCTCGCCCAGCCAAGGCGAGGCCGAGCCTCACCAGAGGCCGGCGACGCTTCGGCGAGGTCGCCAACCAAAGAAAAAAGAAAAAGAAAAAAGAGAAAAAAAGTATTTCTCGAAATTGTTCCCGGGAACAAGAAACAAGTTTTTCTTGTTTCATGTTTCTGTTCCAAATTTGTTCCTAGAAACAAAAGTGTAACCAAACGCGTTTGTGTTCTTTTTTTTTTTTTTTCCTCGGAACAAAAGAACAAAATTTTGTGTTCCTGGGAACAGAAACATATTTTAAAAAAAATAGCCCCTTATTGTCATCTCTCAAAGAGATTAAGTATAACCATTTCTATTGAAATTGAACCTTATTAATAGGGCTTTGTAACTTAATTTGCCAAAAAAGAAAGTTATTTGGCTTATTTGTTTTCCAAAGCAAAAATCAATAGATTTGATGGAGCCAAACTGATAACTAGATATCTGCAAACGAAAAACTACTGGATTCATTTGTAAACTGAGTAGTACTATTCCAATACTATTTGATTTAACATCAATTTTTGTACTGGCCATTATGTTTTATATTAAATCGGATATCTTGGATATGGAAAGAAACTAAAGAAAATAGTTTTTTTTTTAAAAAAAAAAAGCAAAAAAAACCGAAGAAAAGAGTATTCGCACACATTGGAGAGAGAGAACTAAACAATTAGATAATATCATTAAAGATAACAACAATTTTAATATCCTAATGTAGTGTAGTCTTAATAGTTATATAATACTCCATTCATTATATCGCGACATGTGAAGAATACATGACAAATCAAATTTAAAGATTCTATTAATTTTGCATTCTTTAAATTAAAAGATGTTAGTATTTCTAAATTTGAGTTATCAATGATTTATCATTATCTCTCAAAGAGATTAAGTATAACCAATTTATATTGAAATTGAACCTTATCAATAGGGCTTTGTAACTTAATTTGTCGAAAAAGAGAGGTATTTCATGATATACTTCGTTTGGTCCTAAATATTTCCTCATCATTCATTTTAATATAAATGACCTAAAGAAACTCCCTTCATATGACTTTTCCTCAATGTTTTTTTGGCCCCCCAATATGTTTTTCTATTCCTACTAACAAGGCCCTCCCGAACAACTTAGGGTGCGTTTGTTTGTGTTTCTGTTCAAAAATTGTTTTGGGGAACAAAAATAGAAAAAATTATTTCTATTTTGGGGAACAATTTTTTACCAGAAAAACGCGTTTAGTAAACTTGTTCCGGGAATAAAAAAAAGAACAAAAACACGTTTGGTAAATTTGTGTTCATTTTTGTTTCTTTTAATTTTTTAATATTTTTTTCTTCTTCTTTTGGCCAGTCGCCGGCCTAGGCTGTCACGCCCCGATCCTCGGGCACGCGCCCATCCCTCACGTTGGTCGATTTTAAAGTGCGATAGCCTAGGATTATGTATAGCCGACCCTTTCATTTTATTACGCATGCGGAAGCAGTTATAAATCCCTAGACAATAAAACAATGAGATAGAAAAGCATGCCATATTTTTCATATTGGAATTCACAACCACACTTTTATTAACAGCACAACTCATAGTATATTTACAATACTATTTACAGTATACTAGTTTCACATCTATCTACACTAAAACAGGGTTCACAAAAGGGATGGGATCTCAATCCACATCCGGGTTGTACTCGAGATCCCTCTCCGGATAATCTTTTTCTTCAAAAATCTTTCTCCTCCTCAGGTTTCAAATCAGTGTTCTCCTTCTCAGGTTCCTCCTCCTCGGCTCCTCCTCAGGAATGGTTATTTAATAACCAATGAAACCACGTCTTAGCGAGTTCTACCTCCTAAGACCCGATTAGTAAACTAATACACTACTCGGTTGCTTAAGCACAACACGAGTCAGAGGATTTACATTGGCCTCAGATTCCACCTGCATATTAGTACAAGTCAATAGGTACTCAAACAATCACATCACTGATCGAAACATCAATCAAATCGACCTAGTTGATTACATGTCATGCGGACCATTTCTAGGTCATTCATCCCACACCAAGCAACTTTCTTAGATTTAGTGGCTTTACGGTCCCACCCGACTCTTTTAGGATTTAGTGGCTTTACGGTCACACCTGACCTTTTCAAGATTCAATGGCTTTACGGTCCCACCTGACCCTTTCGAGATTCAATTTTGGAATGAATCTTAAAATCACTCATAAATTACTTTAGCACCAAATAAACAGATTGCACCACGACAATCAGCACAAAATTCCGGTCACTGGCCATCCCAGTTGAATTTCCGGAAAAATAATTAAATAAATAAATAATTTCGAAAATTAAATAAATAATTATTAAAAATCCAATTTAGGCCCATAATGCCTAATTGGAGGCCGAGACAAGCCTGGAAAATTACCGAGACTCGTTCAATAAATAACATAGCATGTCTACTTGCTAATGTCTATTTCTAACTACCTAATATGCATCATTAAGTCTCTAATTTAATTTATCTAAATTAATCTAACCACCTAATTGCATTTAATTAACTCTAATCAACCCTAAGTATAATTAGTAGACTAAGAAAGCATTAGCGAGTAAAACTCACTTGGCAAAAGCGGAGACCGAATCACCGCGACGGCGGCCGAAATCGAGCTTTCGACAACACCGGCAGGCTTGGACCGGGCCTTAAGCTTGGCCCAATAAATCTCAGCTCAACTGAGATTTGTTCTTGAATTTGGGCCGAAAATTGATGGTCTGAAGTCTTGGGCCGGGCTTGACTGAAATAGAACCCACTGGCTTCAAGATGGGCTGTTGACTTCTTGGGCCGAAATGAATTGGAATTGGGCCTAAACCTGGGCTGATATTGCTGGGTCGCTTCAAGAAAATGTGGGCCTGTCTTCGGTGGATGGGCTGCGGTAGAATTCGAAGACCGTGGAGAGGAACGGACAAGAATAATTGCGGGCGTTGGCTGCTGGGCTCGAGGACTCTAGCTGACCGAAGACGCGCGCAAGAGGAGAAACGTGGACGTTGATGCTGCTGAAGACTTCGCTGCCGTTGGAATTCGTTCAATGGAGACACGAGTTGGTGGGGATTCCGTGGAAAGCAGCAGGTGTCCTCGGTGATGGCTGAAGCAACAAAATGGAAGGGCATGCGGATTGAAGCCTGCTCGGTGGTCAACAAAATGGGAAGAATTTGCTGAAGATTGACCGTGGAGACAAAGCTTAGTGGAGCAGGGCTGGTGGAGGCTTCGCACGGTGGACTTCCCTCTTTTGTTGACTGAAGAGAACTAAGAAGTTGGCAGGTGGCAGCATGATCAGGGATGAGCTGCTTCAGTGGATTCGTGCGGCTTCACTTCGGTGGTACTGCCCGGTCTTCAATCGTGCTGGCGGTTGACTGCAAATTAACGAAAAACTACTGGATTCATTTGTAAACTGAGTAGTACTATTCCAATACTATTTGATTTAACATCAATTTATGTATTGGCCATTATGTTTTATATTAAATCGGATATCTCGGATGTGGAAAGAAACTAAAGAAAATAGTTTTTTTTTTTTTTAAAAAAAAAAGCAAAAAAAACCGAAGAAAAGAGTATTCGCACACACTAGAGAGAGAGAACTAAACAATTAGATAATATCATTAGAGATAACAACAATTTTAATATCCTAATGTAGTGTAGTCTTAATAGTTATATAATACTTCATTCATTATATCGCAATATGTGAAGAATACATGACAAACAAATTTAAAGATTCTATTTATTTTGCATTCTTTAAATTAAAAGATGTCAATATTTCTGAATTTGAGTTATCAGTGATTTATCATTATCTCTCAAAGAGATTAAGTATAACCAATTTATATTGAAATTGAACCTTATCAATAGGGCTTTGTAACTTAATTTGTCGAAAAAGAAAGGTATTTCATGATATACTTCATTTGGTCCTAAATATTTCCTCATCATTCATTTTAATATAAATGACCTAAAGAAACTCCCTTCATATGACTTTTCCTCAATGTTTTTTTGGCCCCCCAATATGTTTTTCTATTCCTGCCAACAAGGCCCTCCCGAACAACTTAGGGTGTGTTTGTTTGTGTTTCTGTTCAAAAATTGTTTTGGGGAACAAAAATAGAAAAAAGCTATTTATGTTCTTGGGAACAATTTTTTACCAGAAAAACGTGTTTGGTAAACTTGTTCCGGGAATAAAAAAAGAACGAAAACAAGTTTGGTAAATTTGTGTTCTTTTTTTGTTTCTTTTAATTTTTAATTTTTTTAATTTTTTTTTTTTTTGGCCAGTCGTCGGCCTCGGCTATCATGCCCCGATCCCCGGGCACGCACCCATTCCTCACCTTGGTCGATTTTAAAGTGCGATATCCCATGATTATGTATCGCCGAACCTTTCATTTTATTACGCGTGCGGAAGCAGTTATAAATTCCCAGACAATAAAACAATGAGATAGAAAATCAGGCCATATTTTTCATAATGGAATTCACAACCACACTTTTATTAACAGCACAACTCATAGTATATTTACAATACTATTTACAGTATACTAGTCTCACATCTATCTACACTAAAACAGGGTTTACAAAAGGGATGTGATCTCAATCCACATCTGGGTTGTACTCGAGATCCCTCTCTGGATCATCTTCTTCTTCAAAAATCTTTCTCCTCCTCAGGTTTCAAATCAGTGTTCTCCTTCTCAGGTTCCTCCTCCTTAGCTGTTCAATAACCAATGAGACTACGTCTTAGCGAGTTCTACCCCCTAAGACCCGATTAGTAAACTAATACACTACTCAGTTGCTTAAGCACAACACGAGTCAGAGGACTTACATTGGCCTCAGATTCCACCTGCATATTAGTACAACTCAATAGGTACTCAAACAATCACATCACCGATCGAAGCACCAATCAAATCGACGTAGTTGATTACATATCATGCGGACCATTTCTAGGTCATTCATCCCACACCAAGCAACTTTCTTAGATTTAGTGGCTTTACGATCCCACCCGACCCTTTCAAGATTTAGTGGCTTTACAGTCCCACCTGACCTTTTCAAGATTCAATGGCTTTACGGTCCCACCCGACCCTTTCGAGATTCAATTTATGAATGAATCTTAAAATCACTCATAAATTACTTTAGCATCAAATAAAGTTCAAATAAATAAATGGACTGCACCATGACAATCTGCACGAAATTTCAGTCACTGGCCATCTCGGTTGAATTTCCGGAAAAATAATTAAATAATTAATTAATTTCGAAAATTAAATAAATAATTATTAAAAATCCAATTTAGGTCGATAATGCCTAATTGGAGGCCAAGACGAGCCTGGAAAATTACCGAGACTCGTTCAATAAATAACATGGCATGTCTACTTGTTAATGTCTATTTCTAACCGCCTAACATGCATCATTAAGTCTCTAATTTAATTTATCTAAATTAATCTAACCACCTAATTGCATTTAATTAACTCTAATCAGCCCTAAGTATAATTAGTAGACTAAGAAAGCATTAGTGAGTAAAACTCACTTGGTAAAAGCGGAGATTGAATCACCGCGATGGCGGCCGAAATCGGGCTTTCGACAACACCGGCAGGCTTGGACCGGGCCTTAAGCTTGGCCCAACAAATCTCAGCCCAATTGAGATTTGTTCTTGAATTTGGGCCGAAAATTGATGGGCTGAAGTCTTGGGCCGGGCTTGACTGAAATAGAACCCACTGGCTTCAAGACGGGCTGCTGACTTCTTGGGCCGAAATGAATTGGAATTGGGCCTAAACCTGGGCTGATATTGCTGGGTCGCTTCAAGAAAATGTGGGCCTGTCTTCGGTGGATGGGCTGCGGTAGAATTCGAAGACCGTGGAGAGGAACGGACGAGAATAATTGCGGGCGTTGGCTGCCGGGCTTGAGGACTCTAGCCGACCGAAGACGCGCGCAAGAGGAGAAACGTGGACGTTGATGCTGCCAAGACTTCGCTACCGTTGGAATTCGTTCAATGGAGACACGAGTTGGTGGGGATTCCGTGGAAAGCAAAGCAGTGTCCTCGGTGATGGCTGAAGCAACGAAATGGAAGGGCACGCGGATTGAAGCCTGCTCGGTGGTCAACAAAATGGGAAGAATTCTCTGAAGATTGACCGTGGAGACAAAGCTTAGTGGAGCAGGGCTGGTGGAGGCTTCGCACGGTGGACTTCCCTCTTTTGTTGACTGAAGAGAACTAAGAAGTTGGCAGGTGGCAGCACGATCAGGGACTGAGCTGCTTCGGTGGATTCGTGCGGCCATCACCAACTGACCACTGAAGCTTGTGAATAATTGCATCTCGGCCTACAAGTAATCCTTTCCATCCCCAAGACGAATTGGTTTTGTTTCCTGCATCCCAAAAGCTGCTAGAAGGATAATAGAGGCCCTTGAAGAGTCTACCCCATAAGGATGATGGATTCTGAAATAATCTCCAGGCTTGCTTGCCTAATAGGGCTCGGTTTAGGGTTAGTAAATCCCGAAAGCCTAGACCACCTTCTATCTTCTTAGTTTTAAGGAATTTCCATGCTCTCCAATGTATGCCAGATCTTGTGCTGCAAGATTGCCACCAGAATTTGGCGATTTTTCGCTTAATAGCCTGACATATGGAAGTAGGAATTTTGAATATAGTCATGGCATATTGTGGAATGGCTTGAACGACCGTCTTTAACAAAAATTCTTTCCCCCCTTTGGAAATTAAGTGTTCTTTCTAGCCTTCTAGTTTAGTATTAATACGATCCAAAATCCAAGCGAACATATCCTTTTTGGACACACCCCAATCAGAAGGAATACCTATGTACTTGCCAATCTTGTTTATAAGAGGAACTCTGATTTCAGCTACAAGATTCTATTGTAAAGGAAAGGGGCAGCCCCTGCTGCAATATAAACCAAATTTGTTTCTGTTTATGGACTGACCTGTTGCTATACAGTATTGTTGCAAAAGATTGGACAGATTTTGAGCCTCTAAGATAGTGCCATGCAAGAAAAAGATTACGTCGTCCACAAAGAAAAGATGGGAAAGGTAGGGCAGTACCTATTGAGTGTAATCCCTTTGAGAGTGCCAGATTGGACAGCTGCATGCATAAGAGTGGATAAAAGGTTGGCCAATAGGATAAACAAGTATAGGGAAAGTGGATCTTCTTGCCTCCAACCCCTGGTAGGATGGAAGTATGGCAATGAGTCGCCATTGAATTTGATGCTGAAAGAAGCCGTGGTGACACAGTGCATCACCCACCTGACCCATTTGTTATGAAACCTAGGCATTTAAGATAGTCTTCGAGAAAATCCCACTCAACCCGATCGTAAGCTTTTTGCATGTCTAATTTCAATACCGCCTGAAAGTGTTTGATTCTTTTTCTAATTTTTAAATGGTGTAAGACTTCCTACACTATCAGAATGTTGTCTTGGATCTGTCTGCCTGTTACATACGCGCTTTGTTCGGTGGAAATTAATTGTGGCAGCCACTGTTTTAAACGATTAGCCAACACTTTGGAGATAATTTTGTACATAAAATTACATAGGCTAATGGGTCGATAATGCTCTAACCTTTCTAGCTGTGGTACCTTCGGAATAAGAGTAATGAGAGTTCTGTTGAAAATGGGTGGCAGCACTCCTGAGTCAAAAAAAGTCTTGACGGATGTGTATATGTCTTCTTGAATGATATCCCAATGGTGATGATAGAATAAGCCATTGAAACCATCAGGTCCGGGGGCTTTAGTGGCTCCGAGCTGGAAAGCAGCTTTTGGACTTCATCTCTGGATACATCTGCTATTAAACTGGTGTTCATATCATCTGTAATAACAGGGGGGGCATTGCAAAAGAACAGGCGCATAATTGCGATGACCAGTCGATCTATAAAGATTCTGAAAATATGTTTGCGTAATGTTCTTTAGCTGATCAGGATCACGGATCCAACCGAGGTGATCATCCTTTAACATACTGATTCGATTCTTTTGTCTGCGTTGAAGAGTTGTTGCATGAAAGAACTTTGTGTTCTTGTCCCCTTCCCTTAGCCATCGGACTCTCGATCTCATTGCCCAATATATTTCCTTTCGCTGCCATATTTTATGAATATCCTGTTGAAGGTTGGAGATAAGTGTTTTGTCATAAGGATGAGCTGATTGATTAATATGGTCTTGTATCTGTTGTTGTAACAGGGAAATGTGTTGCTGACCATTGCTGAAAAAAGCCTTACTCCATCTAGCAAGGGCTGAGGCAGTACGTTGAAACTTGCTTTCCAATGATTGAGATTGGGGGGAAGGGGAGGCCCAAGCATTGCTGATGATCGATCCGCATTCTTGGTGCTGAGTCCAGAAAGCCTCGAAGATGAAACTTTTCTTTCGCCTTAAAGAAGGGGGTTTCGTGAGTAAAAGGAGAGGGCTATGATCGGAAGCGATAGTAGGAAAAGATAAGACTTTGGCCTCTGGGCAAGTTAATCTCCATTCAGCTGTGCACATAGCTCTATCAAGTCTTTCTTTAATAGCTTCATCTCCATCTCTGTTGTTCACCCATGTATAAAAGCAACCTTTACTTGCAATATTCATAAGCATGCAATCGTTAACGAACTCTCTAAAGGAATGTAGTCTGAAAGATTCCACTGGTTTTTTTCCATCCTTTTCCCAATGATGTAATATGTCATTGAAATCGCCTATGCACACCCAAGGATAAGTATTAGCAGTCATAATGTGTTTGATTTCTACCCATGTCTGTTGTCTTTTATAGAATATCGAAGGAGCATATAGACAAGTGAGTCTCATGGTGGTTGCTGTATGAGTATCTGTGCAAATTGTGTCAATGAAGTGATTGGTAGCATATAGGACTGTTAAAGATACCTCCTGGTCATTCCAAAAAAGGACCATACCTCCAGCCAATCCCATAGGATTCACTACATACGAACTAGAAAACTTGAGCTTCCGCTGTACATTATGGATAAACAGTTCTGAGTTTTTTGTTTCCATCAAAAAAATAATGTGGGGCCTTTCTTTGGCCGCTAGGGCCTTTAAGGCTTGAATTGTCAGGGGGTTGCCCAGCCCCTGACAATTCCAGCTGATGAGCTTCATTTGTCGGGTGGTGGCATGTTAGGGCATGCCACCTCAGCCCATTTTTCAGCCCCCCTAGCTGTGAAGATGGGAGTTTCCATAAGTTTGGATTTGTCGAGCAGGTCAGTAACTTTTGAGGTAGATTCATAAGGACTGTATCGTTTTGTTTTCTTCAGAGGGCTGGCCTTAGAGGAAGATCTGGGACTTTTGATTTTCTTGGGAAGGGAGTATTCTTCAATAGGGGATTTTTGTTTTTGGTCAGAAAGGGGATGAGAATGTTGTGGGGGAAGTGGATGACTCGGCAGACATTGTTCGGTGGGGTTGTCTACTATGGCTGGTGGCACGTTAGTGCTCTGAGGTGCAGCTGTGATTAGGAGAGGGGTATTCTGTTGGGTTTCTGGTATAATCTCATCTGTTTCCTGTGAAGTCGAAAATTGTTCATAAAAGGCAGTCCAAAAAGGACTATGCTCTCTGACCTCTGACCTCTGCCCTTAACCACTGCCCGTAATACAAGTTGGTTCTATCATCCATCTTGGCTGCATCATATGGGATGGTTTTACAGTGCATAGCATAATGGCCTAAAATACCACACGAATAGCAATAATGAGAGAGACGTTCATACCGAAAGTCTATCCATATGTTCTTCCCTTCTATTTTGATAAGTTTGCCTCATTTCAGAGGCTCATTGAGATTTTAGTTCCACTCGTGCCTTGATTGATTTGATTGATGAGCTGTCTCTGCTTTCAATTTTCACTTCTTGCACATGGCCAAGATTGTGTACTGATCTGATGATCATTTCTTCCGTGCATCTTTCGAGGGGAAGGCCATAAATTTGCACCCAGAAAGCGCAAGATGTAAAGTCAATAGCAGTGCAGAGGAGTATTTGGCAGCCAGGGTTTCACCATTACCAGGTGATTTGCAAATAACCAAGGACTATTGTCTAGTATTCTCCGTTTTTCCTCTATAGACTGAAATTTAAACACATAGAGTCCTGCTTCACGTGGTGAGATCGTGATCTGTTCTATGCGCCAAGCTTTCTTTAAGGTGTTCTGAAAGGCTTGAAGATTGATAGTGGGGTTAGACAGAATTTTACCCATTAATGAAAGTTCGCAATCCTGTAGTGTCTCTGGCGAAACAGCATCATCCCAGACTTCAACTTCCTAGTCTAGCCAGAGTCTTCCAAGTCGGTGACAGAGAGCAGCGACTCGGGGATCCTCCATTGATTGAGAGTGGGCCAAGTCTTGAAAAGGCGTTCAATTGCTAATAAAGATGGCGTCTAGAAGAAGGGGGAATGAAGTACGATAGTGAGCGGAAGGTGCATGCATGAGGTGGAGGAGATGCGATGAGGAAGGGAGGGTGCTTGCATGAAGTGGGTACTGGACAGAACAGAATGATCGGAGGGTTTAAGAGAGAAATGGCAAGAAGAAGTGATGAATTCCAGAGGAGAATTGAAGAAAGCGAGAGAGATTAGGAAGAGAATTGGTGCAAGATGGGTTTAGGCAAACTGAAACTACCCAGATGGTAAAGAGAACTCGACATCGCGAGAGGAGATGGGGATCGGTTAATCGTTTCATTAGGTTAAGTTCGTTTTTTAACCTTGTCTTTTGTAATAAAAATAATAATATCAACCCGTCACTATGTTTATCCACCCAAATAAATAAATAAGAAGTAACCATTATCACGAGCTTTTTCATTTTTCCATAAAGAAAATATTTTAAGATATTTGATTGGCTTAATTGGATGGACGATCATGCGGAAAGATTTATTTGTCACTCTTTCCACTTAGAGGCAAAAGTATCTCTTAGCTCATCAAAATGACTTCCCAAATCAACCTAGGAACCAAACCGGACCGATAGGATTGGTCCAAGTTCTAGAGGGGATCAATTCTGAGTTTCAAAATTTGAGAGACTTATTCCAAATTCCAAAGTTGGACTGGCCCAACCTAAAAACTGCTCATCGAGGTCACAACAACAACTCGACCAACACCAAGGGAATTCCATTTGGCTATCACAATTTTTCACACATCCTTGTAAATCTTCAACACATTTAGGAGTGACAACATTCACATCACTAGTCACTACCAATTCAAATCAACTAGCGAAAGGTCAAATGGAACAATCTACATCCGCAATGCACCTGACATCCTGAGAAGCCAACCTCGAGTTGCAATAGAAACCATGAGTTCCTCCAACTATCACATGACTTCACTAACAGATAGAGTGATCCATAATACGTGAGCGAAACGTTAACTAAGCTTTTATTCTCCAACATGATAATAGTTGCACGACTTCACTGACAGATAGAGTGATCCATAATACGTGAGCGAAACATTAACTAAGCTTTGATTCTCCAACAAGATAATAGTTGTGCGAATTCGCCATGTGACCTCACAAGCAACAAGATTGGATGGTGCTATTCATTCACTTTAGGATTGAGGATTCGTGTTTTGCTTAATCGAAATCCTCTTCTGCGTTTGATGGGTTGCAGAGATGTGGAAATTTCTGTTCCAGGAGCGGCCTAAAACAGAGCAAAAGCAGCAGTTCCCTTGCATCCAACTGCACATCTTTCTTCCCATTAGTAACTGTTCTTCTCTCTACAATTTAGACTGGATGAGTGAATTGAGAAGCAACTTTTGATGAGTAAAATTCATTTGTTATTCACTTAAAAAGGCCTTTAAATGTGGGAGGACTAATGCCCACTACAAGCCCTTGTGTAATATGTCTATCCCTAATAATACGAGCTAAGCATAAGTTTCATGAAAAAAAACTCCTATCATAGTGTCATCCCCAATAATACGCAACATGTCCACAAACAATAAACACAAATTTTCACGCATGGAGAATCGAACAACGTCTGCATTCGGCTTCGGAAATTTGGTGTTCAAAACAATGAAATCCAGCTCCAGCTCCGTGACTGCGCCATCCGCCTAAAATTCTTTTCGACTCTTTGCGTGACTTCGCCATCCGCCTAAGATTTTTTTCGATTCTTTCGCGAGAGCACAGACCCTTATACCTTGGCCAGAGCTGGTAAAGCCGACACCGTTGGCTGCCTCTTGGCTGTCGAAAAGAACGGACAGAGGGATTATTTACAATGTGCTAGATCTAAGAAACATCCGAACTTCTTGCTAAATCTACTAACCTGTTTGTGTTTGTCAATGATGTTCTTGTAATTTCCCGTCGGAGTCTCTGAGTTTCTTTTCCACTACAACCTCATCCGAGCCGTCGACCTTCTGATCAAACCACATGACCAAGTCAGCTTCTGGTTAGAATGATAATCTGAATTTAAATAGCTTTCGCACTTACATCTTGTCGACTGGTGAAATTTCTTTTGCACCCCGTGATTCCCTTTGAGTTTTGAAGCATTCTTTCTTCCTCGAACTTCCATGTCCCGATCTCACTTGCTGGATTTTTCTTCGGGTTGATGCTTGAGGACGTGTTGGGCTTCACAGTGGCTCGGTGCTTGTCCATATTCGAAATCCTCTGGTTCCTGTTAGCAATCGAACCGGCCTCCTCGTGGCGTTTCTGTTGGTACCGTCGTGTGATGTTCTGGTTCTTCACTGAGGATGTCGGTCTATCAGCACGATCCATTCCTCCGAGTTTGCACGGATCCACATAAGAATTTCCAACTGACAAGTTTACCAAATTAAGAATAGGGTCCCACTTAAAGAACAATCGAGTTACAAGAAAGTTTGCCTAGCAATGCTATTACCAGCATTATCCTCTGTGCTGCGGCAGTTTTCTTCGACCGCGGCCTTCCATCTCCTGCATTAATATAAAGCACCGATTTGTGAGAAGGACAGAAAATCCTCACGAAATAATCATGCTGTTGCGCTTCCAGTTAAGTGAAGTTGCTAAGACACCCAATCCTACGCTACAAACAAGAAATATGCAAAAAGGGCGTCGTTGCTTCGATTATGCAAGAAGCAGGCATTGCAGGTCGAAGGAGTTTCTACTTTAATCAGAAGATCCAGTGCCTCTACAAAGTTACATCTAATCAAGTTTGAAGTGGTTGAAAAGTTGCCACAAGCAATTACTGAGAAAAACATGTTTGATTGCTTCATGTAGCAGCGTGCACACAAATTAAGTGCAAGCGTCTGATTTTTAAGAAGCAACGAACTGAATGAGAATTGATAGAACTGAAATATATCACCCCATACATAGTGATGTCGTGTGCGAGCCGAGCAATCTGTGTCGATACATCTTTCCTCCTGAGACTATTGAGAGTAATCCCAAACTTTGTTTTCTGCAAGAAGCCGGTGAAATTAGATGAATTAAAGAAGCCTATCGGCATTGTCTTTCTAGAACTTAAACAAAAGAAATGCAATTTAATCGAACCTCCAATATATCCATCGAGATAGTCATCGACTGGAGTTTTCTCAATGATTCGTACAGTGCGGAATCAGACTGCCATACCCAAAAACAGAGCCAGGTTATATCTGGATAAGGAAGAAAACGAAAAGCGACTTTTCAAGGCATTATCTCCAAAAGCTACAGAAACTCGAAATCAATGGACTTAGGATGTACAAGAAGCAGAAAAGCAGGAGAATCGATGTATGGAATTCATGCTAGGACTATTCACCTCGCATTGACTGTTGTCCAAGACCTTCTTGATCCTTAGAACTTCACGAACAAGTAGAGACTGTCTGTCAGACTCATCACTGAATGCCTGAGTACCTCCGCAATCAAGATAGCTTTGCGGGTTCATGTCCACCCTATCGCGCTCGACGTCACCCCTACCGTAGTCCTCGATCGTTTTGCTTCCTTTACCCGCGCGTATGCAATCATCTCTACCATCATGCGACGCAGGCAGATCATCGCACCCTGGGCGCAGACTCCGAGCCGTCGTGGTGGAGAACAGCAGCTTCGCGATGCGTCCCCTTTGTAGCCGAAAATATCTCGGGCGATCCAAGGCGGCTATCGTGATCGCGGTGTTGATGAATTCAAAAATTTAAAAGGGTAACCCAAATTTCTATAAATATCAAACGATTATTTGCCAATCTATTGTCAATATCTTGTAAAAGCTTTAGATGGTTCAAATTATTAAGAAAGTCAAAAGATGCCTAAGCTGTAAAATTTAAAAACGTAAAAATATAAGGCGGAAGTCGTTCTTCTAGGCACACCCTCAGGTATTGTTTAAAGAGAAGAATTCGCATCGATATGTTCCGAGCCTTAAATTGAAAACTATTTATACAAAGAAATAACTTTTCTTGATTACAAACATGCTTATGTTTTGGCCTATCTAATCATTTCTACCAATGTAGAAAGAAGTAGGCATTTTGTAGCACGTAGGTGTTCTCAGAGAGATCAAAATCTCTAGATTGGACTAAACCAAGATAGCTTTAGGAAAATGAAAACTTTTTGATCTTTTAATTTATTGATTTGGCTTTAATAATTTTAGGAAGTAAAATCAACAAATTTGACGGAACCAAACTGATAACAACTCGATATCCACAAATGAAAATAGATTCATCTATAAACTAATTAGTTCTATTACAAACTATCTGCTTCAACATTAATTTATGTTTTATATGAAATTCGATATTTTGGACGTGGAAAGAAACTAAAGAAAAGAATTTAAAAACAAAAATAAAGAAACCGAAGAAAAGGGCACACATTGGGGGGAGCGAGAGAGAGAAACAATCATAATACTCCATTCATTGTCTCCCAGCGCGAGAAGGATACACGACAAATCAAATTGAAAGATTCTATTACTTTTTGCATTCTTCAAATTAAAAGATGTCAATTTTTTTGAATTGAAGTCATTGGTGACTTATTGTCATCTCTTAAGAGATTAAGTATAACTAATTTATATTGAAAATGAACCTTATTAATAGGGCTTTGTAACTTAATTTGCCAAAAAAGAAAAAGCAAAAATCAATAAATTTGATTGAGCCAAACTGGTAACTAGATATCTGCAAACGAAAAACTACTAGATTCATTTGTAAACTAAGTAGTACTATTACAATACTATTTGATTTAACATCAATTTATGTATAGGCCATTATGTTTTATATTAAATCGGATATCTTGGATATGGAAAGAAACTAAAGAAAATAGTTTTTTTTTTTAAAGCAAAAGAAACCGAAGAAAAGAGTATTCGCACACATTGGAGAGAGAGAACTAAACAATTAGATAATATCATTAGAGATAACAACAATTTTAATATCCTAATGTAGTGTAGTCTTAATAGTTATATAATACTCCATTCATTATATCGCGATATGTGAAGAATACATGACAAATCAAATTTAAAGATTCTATTAATTTTGCATTCTTTAAATTAAAAGATGTCAGTATTTCTGAATTTGAGTTATCAATGATTTATCATTATCTCTCAAAGAGATTAAGCATAACCAATTTATATTGAAATTGAACCTTATCAATAGGGCTTTGTAACTTAATTGTTCGAAAAAGAGAGGTATTTCATGAAGGGAGTTTCTTTAGGTCATTTATATTAACCAGAAAAATTGGTAAATTTTTGGGGAACCACTTAGGGTGCGTTTGTTTGTGTTTCTGTTCAAAAATTGTTTTGGGGAACAAAAATAGAAAAAACTAATTCTATTTTGGGGAACAATTTTTTACCAGAAAAACGCGTTTGGTAAACTTGTTCCGGGAATAAATAAAAAAAGAACGAAAACACGTTTGGTAAATTTGTGTTCTTTTTTTGTTTCTTTTAATTTTTTAATATTTTTTTCTTCTTCTTTTGGCCAATCACCGGCCTAGGCTATCACGCCCCGATCCTCGGGCACGCGCCCATCCCTCACGTTGGTCGATTTTAAAGTGCGATATCCCAAGATTATGTATCGCCGACCCTTTCATTTTATTACGCATGCGAAAGCAGTTATAAATCCCTAGACAATAAAACAATGAGATAGAAAAGCATGCCATATTTTTCATATTGGAATTCACAACCACACTTTTATTAACAGCACAACTCATAGTTTATTTACAATACTATTTACAATATACTAGTTTCACATCTATCTACACTAAAACAGGGTTCACAAAAGGGATGGGATCTCAATCCACATCCAGGTTGTACTCAAGATCCCTCTTTGGATCATCTTCTTCTTCAAAAATCTTTCTCCTCCTCAGGTTTCAAATCAGTGTTCTCCTTCTCAGGTTCCTCCTCCTCGGCTCCTCCTCAGGAATGATTATTTAATAACCAATGAGACCACGTCGTAGCGAGTTCTACCTCCTAAGACCCGATTAGTAAACTAATACACTACTCGGTTGCTTAAGCACAGCACGAGTCAGAGGACTTACATTGGCCTCAGATTCCACCTGCATATTAGTACAAGTCAATAGGTACTCAAACAATCAAATCACCGATCGAAACATCGATCAAATCGACCTAGTTGATTACATGTCATGCGGACCATTTCTAGGTCATTCATCCCACACCAAGCAACTTTCTTAGATTTAGTGGCTTTACGATCCCACTCGACCCTTTCAAGATTTAGTGGCTTTACGGTCCCACCTGACCTTTTCAAGATTCAATAGCTTTACGGTCCTACCCGACCCTTTCGAGATTCAATTTAAGAATGAATCTTAAAATCACTCATAAATTACTTTAGCACCAAATAAAGTTCAAATAAATAAACGGACTACACCACGACAATCAGCATGAAATTCCGGTCACCGGCCATCCCGGTTGAATTTATGGAAAAATAAATAAATAAATAATTTCGAAAATTAAATAAATAATTATTAAAAATCCAATTTAGGCCCATAATGCCTAATTGGAGGCCGAGACAAGCCTGGAAAATTACCAAGACTCGTTCAATAAATAACATAGCATTTCTATTTCTAACTACCTAACATGCATCATTAAGTCTCTAATTTAATTTATCTAAATTAATCTAACCACCTAATTGCATTTAATTAACTCTAATCAACCCTAAGTATAATTAGTAGACTAAGAAAGCATTAGTGAGTAAAACTCACTTGGCAAAAGCAGAGACTGAATCACCGCGACGGCGGCCGAAATCGAGCTTTCGACAACACCGGTAGGCTTGGACCGGGCCTTAAGCTTGGCCCAACAAATCTCAGCCCAACTGAGATTTGTTCTTGAATTTGGGCCAAAAATTGATGGTCTGAAGTCTTGGGCCGGGCTTGACTGAAATAGAACCCACTGGCTTGAAGATGGGCTGCTGACTTCTTGGGCCGAAATGAATTGGAATTGGGCCTAAACCTGGGCTGATATTGCTGGGTCACTTCAAGAAAATGTGGGCCTGTCTTCGGTGGATGGGCTGCGGTAGAATTCGAAGACCGTGGAGAGGAACGGACGAGAATAATTGCGGGCGTTGGCTGCTGGGCTGGAGGACTCTAGCTGACCGAAGACGAGCGCAAGAGGAGAAACGTGGACGTTGATGCTGCTGAAGACTTCGCTGCCATTGGAATTCGTTCAATGGAGACACGAGTTGGTGGGGATTCCGTGGAAAGCAGCAGGTGTCCTCGGTGATGGCTGAAGCAACGAAATGGAAGGGCACGCGGATTGAAGCCTACTCGGTGGTCAACAAAATGGGAAGAATTTGCTGAAGATTGACCGTGGAGACAAAGCTTAGTGGAGCAGGGCTGGTGGAGGCTTCGCACGGTGGACTTCCCTCTTTTGTTGACTGAAGAGAACTAAGAAGTTGGCAGGTGGCAGCACGATCAGGGACTGAGCTGCTTCGGTGGATTCGTGCGGCTTCACTTCGGTGGTGCTGCCCGGTCTTCAATCGTGCTGGCGGTTGACTGCAACGCAGAAGACCCGCGCTGACGAAGAAGCAGACGCGTGGAGCTGAGGGCTTTGACGGAAGGGGCACGAAGATGAAGAAATGCAGCAGTCGCTCGTCCCAGGGATGGATGCTCGAGCGGAATCGATTGAAAAGAAAACGGAGGCAGCAAAGGAGAGGGGATAAGAGAGAGAGAGAGACAGCTTCCTTCGGTGATTGAACTTCCGAGTGAAATTGAAAAGTAAAGCGGAGGCCAATGGAGATGGGATCGGCGAAGCAAATGGAGGGCAGCTGGATTTCTTGCTCAAATAGATTAAAACAAAGCTTAAAGTCTACATCTCTATCCACCCAATTTAATGCATTGTCCCCCTAATTCTTTCCACAATTTAAATTCCACAATAATATCCAAAATGAAGCAAAAAAAAAATGATGTCCAAGCATAATTCCGAATTTCACTTAAATTAGCTTCAATTCTTCACTTAATTCCCCAAATTGAGGTCCAAATCCGATGAAGAAAAATCCCGTACAATATTCTGTAAGTCCATGAAACTCAAAGACTCGGCTTGGAAGTCGAAATTTCCTTTAATTGAGCCAATCCGAATTTCTGTTGATTTTCTGCGGCGTCCGAACCGATTTTCCATAAAAATCTCGGAATCTCCGAAAAATCTTCTGAGACTGAGTCAACACTCCTAGAATTTATTGTGACGCAACCGAAACTTCAATTTTTGAAATCGGACTCGAATTGGCGGTTAACTTCTATTCGACGTTTTTTTAGCATGACCTAGACTACTGGGTAACTTTCAGATATTTTTAAGTGCAATTGACCCGTGGTCAATTTTCTTCGAACCACTATGAACCCACTTGACACATTGGTGACTCTCGGTTGTCATGAAAATCCCGAGGATCCAAATACGAACACAGGGTACCAAAACAATAAGAAAATTAGTCTAGTGCGGGTCAACATGAATTTTCTAATTTAGTGGTGTCACCCACGATTGGCCACACATCACTGTCAATCTAGTCTATCTTTTATTTCAAATTGATTTTTGACTATGCCATAATGGTCTCTAAAGATGGACACGGTCGAGAAGCCGATTCCTAGTCGAATTCTCAAGTCTATTTGCCTTAAAATTCCTAATAATTTCTCCAGATAGTCTAGTTATCTCAAGAATGATCAGTTCTGAGAATAGCCCTATAGACACGTCAATGAAATGCCCGATTCATTCAGAAGAAAATATAATTGAAAATTTGGGATGTCATGGCCGACGACCGGCTGATGAGGGCTGGTGGCCTCGCCCAGCCACGGCAAGGCTCACTGGCCCCGGCGAGCTCGGCCTCACCGGATTTGGGCGAGCTTGAGCTCACCGAGCCGGCGAGACTCGACCGGCGCGGGGCAAGGTTGGGCGAGCTCGGGCTCGACTAGATCTGGCGAGGCCGAGCCTTGCCGACTTGCCCGGCCAAGGCGAGGCCGAGCCTCACCAACTTGCCCAGCCAAGGCGAGGCCGAGCCTCGCCAGAGGTTGGCGACACTCCGGTGAGGTCGCCGGCCATGGCCGAAGCTGGCGATCGGCCAAATAAAAAAGAAGAAGAAAAGAAAAGAAAGGAGAGAGAACATTTGTTTTTAAAAATTGTTTCAGAAACAAGAAACAAGTTTTTCTTGTTTCTTGTTTCTATTCCAATTTTGTTCCCAGGAACAAAAAAACAGAATTTTTGTTCATAAATAGAAACAAAGAATACAAATAAACACTGTTAGGACTAGAATTAGCACCTAGAGGGGGGTGAATAGGTGTTTAAAGTGATTTTAATAAATTAAACCGAATGAGATATAAATAACTTAAAACCAACAATTGCAGCAAATGAAAACAGTTAATGATATAAAGAATTAGGAATAGAGAATCAAGACTCCAGATTTATAGTGGTTCGGCTTAGATCAAGCCTACGTCCACTCTCTTGCACGGACAGCCCTTCTGGCTGGATTTCACTAAGAATCAATAAGAGTGATTACAGTCTCACGCTCTTGAGTCCACAGTGTAGATTACTCTACTACACTTCCTCAAAGTCTCACTACAATATGATCTCTCTTTTGATTACATGTACTCAAAGAGTGATATCGCAAAATAGAAAAGGAGATTTCAGACTTTGGAATTCTTCTATCCGCACCCTTCAACAACTAGAGCATCTCTCTTATATACTTCTTCATGCCTTCAATACCGTTGGCACATTCCAAAGAAGTTCTTCCAATCAACCCGTTGGACAGAATCAATTAGAGAGATCTCGAACTCTTTAAGGTAAGTGTTGATAGCCCATCAATCCTGCTCGCCCATACAATCAGGATCTCGGTTTCCATAAGTAGATCCTTCCAAATATAAGTTGCGAAATCTTTAGAGAATCTAAACATATTCCATATGAAACTAAGATCGTTTAGTGCTGAATCCAGTAGAAAGATATCCACTAGTCGTTAGAATAAAGATCATATAAGATCAGAATAAACGTCGTCCTGGAAACTGTCCATATGAGTAGACTTTGAAATATAAGTCTTGAGTCTTGCTAGCTTCAGACTTTGATCTTCAGACTTTGTCAATAGAGTTTGTAAGTCTTCAGACTAGACTGATAAAAATGTTTTGTCAACTTCAAAATACTTTAAAAGATTTCATCCAACAATCTCCCCCTTTTTGATGGTGACAAAACTTTCCTGCATATTTGAATATTATCGCCCTGCAATACAATTCTTAAGCAAGCATCATAAAAGATTTAAATAAGATAGTAGAAGTTATCCTGTACACAGATATCCTGTACACAGACTTTCCCTGTACACAGATCTGCATTCACCGAAACCTCATTAGTCATAAACAGACAGTACTATCTAATTTACGAAACTTAAAGTATTGCCATAGTGAGCACACATTCAAAAACTGCACACGTTAAAAAAATTCAAGTCAAAGTCAAGATAGCAAAAATATAAAAAGATAAGATTTGGTTTGTTTTGAAAACATAAAATCTTCGAAAATCTGTAAAGTCTTCTCCCCCTTTTTGTCAGTATTAAAAAAATCAAGGAGCTCGAGGAATGCGAACAAGTTGAAAGTCCTCCATAGACTTGACAGTGTCTTCCAACTTCCTCAAATCTTCCTGTACTTGGGTGAGAGTAGTGCCCTTTGCGGTATCCCGAATCGACGCCGAACATCTTTAAGCCGATCATGCAAAGTGATGAACATTGCATGATTTTCATTCTGCAAGGTCTGAAATTCATATCCCATGGCATAAATTTGACCTTTAAGTTCCAAGATGAGCTCAAGCAGCCTTTGAAAATCTCCGAGTTGTCGGTCCCGAGTGCTTGTTTCAGCTCGGTCGATGGTGGAGTCAAGCCGGTATGAATGTCGGCGGGAAGTTCGGTGTGTGGAGATGATGCCTCTCCTTCGAAACCGTAGCATGAATATCCTCGGCATCGGGAGGTGATCGACTAACACCTGTTTGTGCATCCTCTTCTCTAAAAGTCAGCAGAAGAGGTATGTGTTCTCTTTCTTTATCTCCCCCTGTTTCCATGTCTTCTGGAGGAGAAAAGAACTCTTCTTTCTGAGGAGTGTCCTCAGTGACGGGTCTGTTGTAGATCCTCCTTTTCGCTGGAGAATCATTTCGTTACGGTTCATCCGCTTGTTCTTCTTTTCCTTCTTCCTCTTCCTCTCTTTCTTCCTCTCGTCTTCTCTTCTTCTTTCTCTTCCTCTTTTTTTCTTTCTCTTTCTCTGCAACTTGATGTTCGGAATAGTTGGATCGGATGCAGCAAATTGAGAAATCGAGTAGAGATGGGTATAGCATCCTCATCATCTTCATCTTCCGGGATGATTGCCCTTCTCTTCTTGGTAGAACTAACCACGGGTTCTTTCCCTTTCCTTTTAGCCGCCGATGAGTCTCGGTCCGAGCTTGATAGGAGTCTTTTCCTTGAATTGCTCCAGCTTCTTGCTAAGCTCTTTCGGACGCATCTTGGTAATCATCCTTAGCCCGATGACCATTTTATCAATAGTCTTCACTTTGTGAGAATATGAGGAGGTTGAATGTTTAGATGTCCGAAGAGACGAGTAATGAGAGCAAAGCATAAGGAAGTTTTCCTTTGTCCTTTGCCATGCATCTGTACATGTGAAATATGATGATATGCGGCAAAGAGAAGTTTAGACCAGTCTTGATGGCAAACATCAACTTAGCTTTAGAAATTGATACATCTGTCTTGGATGTCGATTTGGGTCTCAGACAGTTGATCACAATATTGTGCAGCAAAGTATTTGTTGCATTCATTCGGAGTAGGAGAGTCGACCTTCGCAATTCGTCCCTTGCTAGTTCAAGAGTAGCATGGCTTACAGACACACTGATTGATTGGAAAGCCCCTCTTTCCACACCAAGTACATCAGCCAAAATGTCCTTATCAACGACATACTCTTTATCAACGAAACTGAGATTGGAGTAGAAATACGCCGTTAATTCAGAATGTGCCATGTCACAGTCTGTGCAGAATTGATAAAGTTGAAGTTTTTCAAATTTCTCTCGCAGGTTTATGCTCAATAGGTCCAGAAAATCGAAATCCACAGTCCTTGGGTTCATCACCCCACGCTTCAGCAATTTTTCATACTTCTTTTTTACGTGTCCGTCCGAGCGGAACAGGTTCATCATTTTCCCTCGAAGGTTTGCAGCCACACCCATCCATGGTTTAAAGTGTATGAACATCTTTTCGTCATCATCCTTTCCCTCAAGCTGATTCATACTACCAAACCTAGGGTCACTAGGAAAATTTGCAAATGCTTTTGCAGCCGTTCCCTTAGGCACAACTCCAGACCTTTCCATGACAGTAAGAAAGTGCGATTCGTTTCTATAACCCTTCTCTTTCAGAAACTCATCCACGAATGTCATAGCGAGAACCACCTTCCTTTAATACGAGTAAAGCTTGTAAACAAAGGCGGGCTTAAGAGTTCTTACTGGTTCGATATCTTCATAAACCGTTTCTGCATCTTGAGGGCCATGCCCTTGCGGTCTAGTTGGGGATGACCGCTGTTGAGATCGTTGAGGAGTTTGGTCAATAGGAAAGTCACTTTCTTCAGTGAGATCAAAGTGCGTAGGCCCCTCACCAGATCCCTGTGGTCCCCTGTTTGCTATTCTGTATGACTTCCTTTGATACGACATTGTGCTTTCTTTGGAGAAGCTTTCTCACTTGTGTCCCAAGAAAGTTGAGAACTTTGAAACGAAAAAGTTTTGGAGAGAAAAAAATACAGAGCAGTGAAAAGCTTTTGACCTAGGGTTTCTGGGTAAAGTGAAAACGAAGGAGAAGAGGTGTATAAAAGATAACATGTACGGGGGATAAACCAAGCGTCGTATATTTTGAAAATCTTAAAATTTTCTTTTTGAAAAATAACTGCCTTAATAAATCGATAACCACTCTCTTTAAATATAACCGCCTTAAAATAGACAGATAATCTTACTTTATCAAGAAGACAGTTTAAGTAAATGAACTTACAGTCGTGTCGATTCGTATTCTCGCTTTAACCTTTGAGTCGATGCTCTATCGGACTTTAGTTACCGAGTCCGAGCTTCATTCTTCAAGAGATAAAATATTGAGTCTTGAGCGAATAGACTCAAACAAGCTTTTCTCAAGTGGCTTTGTGAAGATGTCGCCGTTGATTCTTTGAGTCTATGAACTGTATCAAGACTTCTTTGTTCTAAACATGATCTCTTATAAAGTGATGTCGAATCTCAATATGTTTTGCTCTTGAATGTAGGATAGGATTCTTTGTAAGATTGATTGCACTTGGTGTTGTCACATCTTATTTATGTGCAAGAGTCTTTAATGCCAAAGTCTTGCAGTTGTTGTTTTATCCACAGTATTTGAGAACAGCAACTTCCAAGGGCTACGTATTATGCTTCAGCCGTTGAAAGAGCCACAGTACTTTGTTTCCTTGAAAACCAAGATACTGCCCTGTTTCCAAGCAATTGACAAGTACCTGAAGTGCTTTTTCTTTCAACTCTACACCCTGCAAGATCTGCGTCTGAATAGCCAAGAAGTGTAAAGTCTCCTTCTTTGGGATACCAAAGACCAATCTTAGCAGTAGTAGCAATATATTTAATAATACGTTTAACAGCACTTAAGTGAGATTCTCTAAGATCAGATTGAAACCTAGCACATATGCAAACACTAAATAATATGTCAGGTCTGGATGCAGTAAGATAAAGAAGTGAACCAATGATACTCTGTATAACTTTTGGTCAATTTTCTTCCCTGCTTCATCTTTGTCTATCTTCAAGGAACTTGACATTGGTATGTCGATCTTTTTGCAATTTTCCAGACCGAACTTTTTAACAAGTTCTTTTGCATATTTCTCTTGATGAATGAATATTCCCTCCTTTAGTTGTTTGACTTGTAGACCAAGGAAAAAGGATAGTTCACCCATCATGCTCATCTCGAATTCATCCTGCATAGACTTAGAAAATTTCTTGCAAAGAGTCTCATTAGATGATCCGAATATGATGTCATCAACATAAATCTGAACAAGTAGAAAGCTTTTACCTTCCTTTTTAATGAACAAAGTAGTGTCTACCTTTCCTTTAGAAAAGCCACTATGAATTAAGAAATTACTTAGCCTTTCATACCAAGCTCGAGGAGCTTGTTTCAATCCATATAAAGCTTTCTTCGGTCGAACATAGAGTCTGGTTTCTTTGGATCTTCAAATCCAGCAGGTTGTTCCACGTAGACTTCTTCTTGAATAACTCCATTCAGGAATGTGCTTTTGACATCCATTTGAAACAACCTGAAATTCTTATAGCAAGCAAAAGCAAGTAGTAATCTGATTGCTTCTAACCTTGCTACTGGAGCGTAAGTTTCATTATAGTCTATCCCTTCTTCTTGCGTATATCCTTTAGCCACGAGTCTTGCTTTGTTTCTCGTTACTTTGCCTTTTTCATCAACTTTGTTCCTGAAAACCCATTTAGCTCCAATAACTGATTTACCTTTTGGTTTGGGAGTCAATTCCCATACGTCATTAATACTGAATTGTCTGAGCTCTTCTTGCATTGCTTCAATCCAGCTTTCATCAGCTAAAGCGTCTTCAATATTTTTGGGTTCTATTTCAAAAATAAGAGCAACAACACTAGACTCTTCTCGCCTTTTGGATCTTGTTCGAATTCCCTCATTAATGTTCCCAATAATGAGTTCTTCAGGATGACTAGACTTGTGCTTCCAGTTACTGGTTAGTCTGATAGATTGTTGATCTTCTACTTAAGTAGATTCTTCATCAGTAGCTTGTTGTACTGATTTCGATTTAGTAACTGCTTCAAAGTGGAGTTAGATCTATCGTGTCGGATCGATTCGAATCTTCGATCAGTATCTCGCCGAACTTGTGGAGAGTCTTGAAATTTGACATTCATTGATTCTTCCACGTCTGAGTCTTTTTGTCGAACACTCTAAAAGCTTTGCTTGTAGTAGAGTATCCAAGAAAGAATCCTTCATCTGATTTTTCTTCAAACTTACCAACACGATCATTTGCATTCTTTAGAATAAAACATTTGCAACAAAATATTTGAAAATAAGAAACTATTCGTTTCTTCCCTTTAAAAATTTCATAAGGAGTTTTCTCAAGAATTGGCCTTAAAAACACTCGGTTTATAATATAGCAAGCAGTTGAAACAGCCTCTGCCCAAAACCTTGAAGAAATTTGATTTCCAATTAAAAGTGTTCTTGCCATTTCTTGTAAAGACCTATTCTTCCTTTCCACAACCCCATTACGTTACGGTGTATATGGAGAGGAGAATTTGTGTTGAAAACTAAATTCATCACAAAATTTAGCAAAGTCTTGATTTTCAAACTCACCTCCATGGTCTGTACGAATGCTTGAGATAGTGTGACCTTTCTCATTCTGCACCTTTTTAGCAAATTTTGAAAAGAGAGAGAAAGTCTCTGACTTACTTGTAAGAAAGTAGACCCAAGTGAATCGTGAATAGTCATCCACTATTACCAGACATAACCTTTTACCACCAATGCTTTTCGTTCTAGTAGGTCCAAACAAATCCATGTGCAAAAGCTGCAATACATGATTAGTGGAAACTTTATTTATTGATTTGTAAGAGTTTCTAACTGTTTACCCAAGACGCATGGTGTACATAGATCGAGACTTTGAATAATTCAGAATAGGCAATCCTCGAACAAGTTTCTTTGTAGAGATCTTGTTGATTTGCTTCATATTGATATGGCCTAGCTTTTTGTGCCATAGATTTGCTTCATCTTGTACTGATATTAAGCACTGTGATCTTTCTTGATTCACATCCAGAAGATAGATATTTCCATGTCTTCGACCAGTAAAAGATTGAGTAAAGTCCTCACTGATTCCAGAGCACGTTTCTTCCTGAAAGTTGATCTTGAAACCAGAATCACACAACTGACTTATGCTAAGCAAATTGTAATTTAATCCTTCAACTAAGGAAACATTATTGATAGACAAACTTCCAATCTTCACTGTTCCTCGACCAGTAATCCTTCCTTTGTTGTTACCACCAAAGGAAACTTTTCCTCCGTCTATCTGGATAAGTTTTATGAAGCAGCTTGAGTCTCTGTCATATGTTTTGAGCAGCCACTATCAAGATACCATTTTATCTTCTTTTTGATAGTAACCCGCAATTAACGAAATCAAGCTCTTTTTGGTACCCATACCATCTTGGGTCCAGAAGTGTTAGAACAATAGACAGTCTTAGCCCAGCTCTTTTTAACAAGTCTCCAAACCAAAGGACATTCTTTCTCAAAGTGTTCTAAGCTTTTACACTTGGAACATCTCAGAGCATTTCTACCAACAGGTTTTACAAAAACTTTCTGGAAATGATTCTTGTAAACAATTCTAGCTGGTCTTTGTTTAATTCTTTCTTTTACCTTCGGAAAATCAATCAGTGGAATAGTTTCAGAAGTCATACCAAGACCTAACTTATCAAAATATGGTCTTTTTATCGAAAGAATCTTATCTAGCTTTTCAGAACCATTTGAAAATCTTTTTGATATATTAGTGATATCATTTTTCAAAAGATTATTTTCATTTGAAATACTGTCTAAGTTTTCTTTCACAACAGCAAAATCTTTTTCCAGTTTTTCAAACTTTTCTTTCATAAGTTTATCCTGTTGTTTCAATGTAGAATTTTCCCTTTTCAATTCGGAGATCCTCTTAAGAGAGGTTTTCGAGACTAAGACAAAGTTCATCAATATATTTAGAAACTTTAACAGGAATTTTCAAGTTACTAACCTCGAGTTCGCCGTCCGAGTCTCGTGTGCGAATCAAGGTCCGAGTCTCGAGTCGATTTTGCCATTAAACAGATATTGGCATAATCATCGTCACTATCTTCACATTCGGTATCACTCCAAGTCTCGCTTTGAGTGCCTTCCTGTTTTTCTCGGTCTTCCATTTTCTCTTCTTTAACGAGAGGATAGTTGGGTCCGATGTGTCCCTTTTCTTGCATTCAAAGCAAGTCACTTCTTTATTAGTATCATCTTCCTCTGTTGACTGTTTTGAAACCTTTGAGAATTTTGTTTCTTCCAATTGAATTTCCTTCCTTTTCTGTTCAACTTTCGAATCTCTTTATCATAAGTGCCAGTTCTTCATCATCTAGATCTTCTTCGAGTCTCGTAACATCGAATAGTCATTAGACTTTAAGGCAATATATTTCTTACCTTTTGAGTCTTCCTCTTCGTTGGTCATTCTTCTACTTCATAGGATTGAAGAGTCCCAACCAATTCGTCTACGAAAAGTGGAGCAATCCTCTGTGTCTCTCTTATTGAGGTTTTTATATAATTCCGGTCTTTTGAGAGTCCTCGAAGGAGTTTGTTGACCTTCATATGTCCCGAGATTGGATGTCCCCGATATTCAAGACCATTCACAATTTCAAGAAAGCGACTAAACATGTTAGTTATTGATTCTCCCGATCTTATCTTAAAGACTTCATATTGTCCCAAGAGAATGTTGATCCTCGTTTCTTTCACACGATCGGTTCCTTCATAGGTAATGTGAAGCCTATCCCATACTTCTTTTGCTGTATCACAAGAAGATATTCTGTTATATTCAGTAGGGGATAAAGCACAATATAAAGAGTAAATAGCTTTGGTGTCGAGAGTCGTCTCTTGGTGATTTCTTCTTGAGTCAAAAGAGTAGGAACAGCAGGTTCTTTTCCTCTCTCTGATTCCGATGCAGCAGCAGGAATGATTCCTTTATCAACCACTTCCCATTCCAAAGGATCTTTCGATCTTAGGAATGCCTTCATCTTATTTTTCCATATGCTGTAATCTTTTCCATCAAAGTATGGGGGTCTGGTATTGCTTTGACCTTCAACCAACCCTGTAGGCAACATACTAGCCATAGATCTTTTACTTAGAAGCAAAGACACTTCTTATAAACAAGTACACAAGCTCTGATACCAATTGTTAGGACTAGAATTAGCACCTAGAGGGGGGTGAATAGGTTTTTAAAAGTGATTTTAATAAATTAAACCGAATGAGATATAAATAACTTAAAACCAACAATTGCAGCAAATGAAAACATTTAACGATATAAAGAATTAGGGATAGAGAATCAAGACTCCAGATTTATAGTGGTTCGGCTTAGATCAAGCCTACGTCCACTCTCCCGCACAGACAGCCCTTCTGGCTAGATTTTACTAAGAATCAATAAGAGTGATTACAGTCTCACGCTCTTGAGTCCACAGTGTAGATTACTCTACTACACTTCCTCAAAGTCTCACTATAATATGATCTCTCTTTTGATTACATGTAACGCTCAAAGAATGATATCGCAAAATAGAAAAGGAGATTTCAGACTTTGGAATTCTTCTATCCGCACCCTTCAACAACTAGAGCATCTCTCTTATATACTTCTTCATGCCTTCAATACCGTTGGCACCTTCCAAAGAAGTTCTTCCAATCAACCCGTTGGACATAATCAATTAGAGAGATCTCGAGCTCTTTAAGGTAAGTGTTGATAGCCCATCAATCCTGCTCGCCCATACAATCAGGATCTCGGTTTCCATAAGTGGATCCTTCCAAATATAAGTTGCGAAATCTTTAGAGAATCTAAACATATTCCATATGAAACTAAGATCGTTTAATGTTGAATCCAGTAGAAAGATATCCACTAGTCGTTAGAATAAAGATCATATAAGATCAGAATAAACGTCGTCCTGGAAACTGTCCATGTGAGGAGACTTTGAAATATAAGTCTTGAGTCTTGCTAGCTATAGACTTTGATCTTCAGACTTTGTCAATAGAGTTTGTAAGTCTTCAGACTAGACTGATAAAAATGTTTTGTCAACTTCAAAATACTTTAAGAGATTTCATCCAACAAACACACCCTTAGTCGAATCTCATAGCCCTATTTCATCGGTATTTATATTATAATCATTATATATTTGAATGTACCTCACATTTTGCGCGGATTATTCAATAAATCTATGATAAAACAGGAAGTATTTATACACTTAAGGATAAACACAACTTAAATATTAACATAAAATTATATTATAAGAATAATTATCTAAACTTAATACGAAGAACTTGGAGCAATTTTAATAAATAATTTGATAATATGATATTGCGAAAGTAAAGATAAAGATGCCTTGTCAACGTATAAGATGGACAGAGAAACAATTAAGTGACATAGAGGAGAGATGAATAATAAATACCACTGTGTGAGGGAGAAGAATGCTAATGTTGCCAACTTAGCAAAGTGACCAAAAAGAGGGACAAAGCTCACGAATCGTTTCATTAGGTTTTTTTTTTTTTTTTTGGTCATAAACGGTGAGGCTTTGCATTTCATTCAAGGAGGATGAAAGTTACATCCTATTGAAAGAGAGTCTATACATAGAAGGGTTAGTAACTCTGGAGGAATGATTGAAGCCCAAGAGGGAGGAAGTGTAGCACGGGCCTAGGCTTTCACAGCCCAATCAGCCAATGCATTGGCCTCTCCCCGGCAGTGTTGGATACGCAGGAAGGGAAAGGAAGAACGAATCGCCGCAACATCAGCAACAAGCAGCCGAACCTCCCATGGTGGCGGACGACGATCATTGAAGATTTCCACCAGTAGCAGACTATGAGACTCAATAATCAGGTCAGTTTCCTCCTTACCTTGTTCGAGCAGGTACAATAGAGTGGAAATAAGGGATTGGATTTCACATTGCAGGGGGGAAGATGCTTGGATAGTGCTGGCGAACCCATCGAGTAAGACACCGGTGCTGTCTCTGAGAAGGCATGCAATTGCGCTTGGTTTGTCAACTGAGAGGAAAGCCCCCATCAATGTTGGCCTTAATTCCATGGCGATCTGGAGGAGTCCAGAGTCGGTTAGGGCTCAGCAGATCGTCTTCCTTTCTGGGCAAGTACTGCGCCAAGCTGCTGTACAGGGACGCTTCAGCAAGCGCTCGAGCCACCAGTTGGTGAGGATCTGTTCGATGATAGCGAAAGATGAAATGGTTGCGCGCCTTCCATAGCTGCCAGAGAACTGAGGCTACGATCTCATTTGAAGGTAAGTCAGATTGATTGTCAAAAATGTCCTCTAGCCATGCATCTATGCGGTGTCCCCCGTATGCTAGATGATTAATGTGTATGCTCGGGTGAGACCAGATCTGCTGAGTCCATGGACAAAAAAGTAGAATGTGCTCGATAGTTTCGGGTGTGTGCATTGAATAGAAAGAACAGAGTGGTTCCTGTATGATATGTCGCCGGAATAGGTTTGCTTTTGTAGGAAGAGCATTGTGACACAGACCAGAGAAACACTCAAATGCGAGGGGGGGTTTGTAGTTTCCAGATATGACTCCATAATCGGGGTGATGGTTGGTAAGAGAAGGAGGCTGTGTTGATGTTGTTTGGGGTGGATGATTGTCTAAGAAGATGATAGGCTAATTTAACAGAAAAGTTGCATGATGGTGTGCCCGTCCAAATAAGGTGATCTGTAGTTGGAGTCTGGCCTAACAGGATGTGGCTGATTTCCTCAACTCTTTGCTGATCGAAATGCTGCTGTAGAAGAGGGATGATCCAAGTATGGTTGGTAGGACTTATAAAAGCAGCAATTGTTTTTGGCTCATCTCTAGGTGCCGGTCCACCTATAATGCCACTAGTCAGCCATTTGTCTTCACGTATCTTAATTTTTTGGCCGTCACCAACTGATCACTGAAGCTTGTGAATAATTGCATCTCGGCCTACAAGTAATCCTTTCCATCCCCAAGAAGAATTGGTTCTGTTTCCTGCATCCCAAAAGCTGCTAGAAGGATAATAGAGGCCCTTGAAGAGTCTACCCCATAAGGATGATGGATTCTGAAATAATCTCTAGGCTTGCTTGCCTAATAGGGCTCAGTTTAGGGTTAGTAAATCCCGAAAGCCTAGACCACCTTCTATCTACTTAGTTTTAAGGAATTCCCATGCTCTCCAATGTATGCCAGATCTTGTGCTGCAAGATTGCCACCAGAATTTGGCGATTTTTCGCTCAATAGCCTGACATATGGAAGTAGGAATTTTGAATATAGTCATGGCATATTGTGGAATGGCTTGAACAACCGTCTTTAACAAAAATTCTTTCCCCCCTTTGGAAATTAAGTGTTCTTTCCAGCCTTCTAGTTTAGTATTAATACGATCCAAAATCCAAGCGAACATATCCTTTTTGGACACACCCCAATAAGAAGGAATACCTAAGTACCTGCCAATCTTGTTTATAAGAGGAACTCCGATTTCATCTGCAAGATTTTGTTGTAAAGGAAAGGGGCAGCCCCTGCTGCAGTATAAACTAGATTTGTTTCTGTTTATGGACTAACCTGTTGCTATACAGTATTGTTGCAAAATATTGGACAGATTTTGAGCCTCTAAGATAGTGCCATGCAAGAAAAAGATTGCGTTGTCTGCAAAGAAAAGATGGGAAAGGGTAGGACAGTACCTATTGAGTGTAATCCCTTTGAGAGTACTAGATTGGACAGCTGCATGCATAAGAGTGGATAAAAGATTGGCCAATAGGATAAACAAGTATGGGAAAAGTGGATCTCCTTGCCTCAAACCCCTGGTAGGATGGAGGTATGGCAATGAGTCGCCATTGAATTTGATGCTGAAAGAAGCCATGGTGACACACTGCATCACCCACCTGACCCATTTGTTATGAAACCCCAGGCATTTAAGATAGTCTTCGAGAAAATCCCACTCAACCCGATCGTAAGCTTTCTGCATGTCTAATTTCAATACCGCTTGAAAGTGTTTGATTCTTTTTCTGATTTTTAAATGATGTAAGACTTCATGCACTATCGGAATGTTGTCTTGGATCTGTCTGCCTATTACATATGCGCTTTGTTCGGTGGAAATTAATTGTGGCAGCCACTGTTTTAAACGATTAGCCAACACTTTGGAGATAATTTTGTTCATAAAATTACATAGGCTAATGGGTCGATAATGCTCTAACCTTTCTGGCTGTGGTACCTTCGGAATAAGAGTAATGAGAGTTCTATTGAAAATGGGTGGTAGCACTCCTGAGTCAAAAAAAGTCTTGACAGATGTGTATAGGTCTTCTTGAATGATATCCCAATGGTGATGATAGAATAAGCCATTGAAACCATCAGGTCCGGGGGCTTTAGTGGCTTCGAGCTGGAAAGCAGCTTTCTGGATTTCATCTGCTATTAAACTGGTGTTCATATCATCTGTAATAACAGGGGGGCATTGCAAAAGAACGGGCACATAATTGCGATGACCAGTCGATCTATAAAGATTATGAAAATATGTTTGCGTAATGTTCTTTAGCTGATCAGGATCACGGATCCAACCGAGGTTATCATCCTTTAACATACTGATTTGATTCTTTTGTCTGCGTTGAAGAGTTGTTGCATGAAAGAACTTTGTGTTCTTGTCCCCTTCCCTTAGCCATCAGACTCTCGATCTCATTGCCCAATATATTTCCTCTCGCTGCCATATTTTATGAATATCCTGTTGAAGGTTGGAGATAAGTGTTTTGTCATAAGGATGAGCTGATTGATTAATATGGTCTTGTATCTGTTGTTGTAACAGGGAAATGTGTTGCTAACCATTGCTAAAAAAAGCCTTACTCCATCTAGCAAGGGCTGAGGCAGTACATTGAAACTTGCTTTCCAATGATTGAGATTGGGGGGAAGGGGAGGCCTAGGCATTGCTGATGATGGATCTGCATTCTTGGTGCTGAGTCTAGAAAGCCTTGAAGATGAAACTTTTCTTTCGCCTTAAAGAAGGGGGTTTCGTGAGTAAAAGGAGAGGGCTATGATCGGATGCGATAGCAAGAAAAGATAAGACTTCGGCCTCCGGGTAAGTTAATCTCCATTCAGCTGTGCACATAGCTCTATCAAGTCTTTCTTTAATAGCTTCATCTCCATCTCTATTGTTCACCCATGTATAAAAGCAACCTTTACTTGCAATATCCATAAGCATGCAATCGTTAACGAACTCTCTAAAGGAATGTAGTCTGAAAGATTCCACTGGTTTTTTTCCTTCCTTTTCCCAATGATGTAATATGTCATTGAAATCGCCTATGCACACCCAAGGATAAGTATTAGAAGTCATAATGTGTCTGATTTCTGCCCATGTCTGTTGTCTTTTATAGAATATCGAAGGAGCATATAGACAAGTGAGTCTCATGGTGGTTGCTGTATGAGTATCTATGCAAATTGTGTCAATGAAGTGATTGGTAGCATATAGGACTGTCAAAGATACCTCCTGGTCATTCCAAAAAAGGACCATACATCTAGCCAAGCCCATAGGATTCACTACATACTAACTAGAAAACTTCAGCTTCCGCTGTACATTATGGATAAACAGTTCTGAGTTTTTTGTTTCCATCAAAAAAATAATGTGGGGCCTTTCTTTGGCCGCTAGGGCCTTTAAGGCTTGAATTGTCAGGGGGTTGCCCAGCCCCTGACAATTCCAGTTGATGAGCTTCATTTGTCAGGTGGTGGCATTTTAGGGCATGCCACCTCGCCCATTTTTCAGCCCCCCTAGTTGTGAAGATGGGAGTTTCCATAAGTTTGGATTCGTCGAGCAGGTCAGTAACTTTTGAGGTAGATTCATAAGGACTATATCGTTTTGTTTTCTTCAGAGGGCTGGCCTTAGAGGAAGATCTGGGACTTTTGATTTTCTTGGGAAGGGAGTATTCTTCAATAGGGGATTTTTGTTTTTGGTCAGAAAGGGGATGAGAATGTTGTGGGGGAAGTGGATGACTCGGCGGACATTGTTCAAGGGGGTTGTCTACTATGGCTGGTGGCACGTTAGTGCTCGAGGTGCAGCGTGATTAGGAGAGGGGCATTCTGTTGGGTTTCTGGTATAATCTCATCTGTTTCCTGTGAAGTTGAATATTGTTCATAAAAGGCAGTCCAAAAAGGACTATGCTCTTTGACCTCTGCCCTTAACCACTGCCCGTAATACAAGTTGGTTCTATCATCCATCTTGGCTGCATCATATGGGATGGTTTTACAGTGCATAGCATAATGGCCTAAAATACCACACGAATAGCAATAATGAGAGAGACGTTCATACCGAAAGTCTATCCATATGTTCTTCCCTTCTATTTTGATAAGTTTGCCTCATTTCAAAGGCTCATTGAGATTTAGTTCCACTCGTGCCCTGATTGATTTGACTGATGAGCTGTCTCTGCTTTCAATTTTCACTTCTTGCACATGGCCAAGATTGTGTACTGATCTGATGATCATTTCTTCCGTGCATCTTTCGAGGGGAAAGCCATAAATTTGCACCCAGAAAGCGCAAGATGTAAAGTCATAGCAGTGCAGAGGAGTATTTGGCAGCCAGGGTTTCACCATTACCAGGTGATTTGCAAATAACTAAGGACTATTGTCTAGTATTCTCTGTTTTTCCTCTACAGACTTAAATTTAAACACATAGAATCCTGCTTCACGTGGTGAGATTGTGACCTGTTCTATGCGCCAAGCTTTCTTTAAGGTGTTCTGAAAGGCTTGAAGATTGATAGTGGGGTTAGACAGAATTTTACCGATTAATGAAAGTTCGCAATCCTGTAGTGTCTCTGGCGAAACAACATCATCCCAGACTTCAACTTCCTGGTCTGGCCAGAGTCTTCCAAGTCGGTGACAGAGAGCGGCGACTCGGGGATCCTCCATTGATTGAGAGTGGGCCAAGTCTTGAAAAGGCATTCAATTGCTAATGAAGATGGCGTCCATAAGAAGGGGGAATGAAGTACGATAGTGAGCGGAAGGTGCATGCATGAGGTGGAGGAGATGCGATGAGGAAGGGAGGGTGCTTGCATGAAGTGGGTACTGGACAGAACAGAATGATCGGAGGGTTTAAGAGAGAAATGGCAAGAAGTGATGAATTCCAGAGGAGAATTGAAGAAAGCGAGAGAGATTAGGAAGAGAATTGGTGCAAGATGGGTTTAGGCAAATTGAAACTACCCAGATGGTAGAGAGAACTCGACATCGCGAGAGGAGAGGGGGATCGGTTAATCGTTTCATTAGGTTAAGTTCGTTTTTTAACCTTGTCTTTTGTAATAAAAAAACAATATCAATCCGTCGCTATGTTTATCCACCCAAATAAATAAATATGAAGCAACCATTATCACGAGCTTTTTCATTTTTCCATAAAGAAAATATTTTAAGATATTTGATTGGCTTAATTGGATGGACGATCATGCGGAAAGATTTATTTGTCACTCTTTCCACTTAGAGGCAAAAGTATCTCTTAGCTCATCAAAATGACTTCCCAAATCAACCTAGGAACCAAACCGGACCGATAGGATTGGTCCAAGTTCTAGAGGGGATCAATTCTGAGTTTCAAAATTTGAGAGACTTATTCCAAATTCCAAAGTTGGACCGGCCCAACCTAAAAACTGCTCATCGAGGTCACAACAACAACTCGACCAACACCAAGGGAATTCCATTTGGCTATCACAATTTTTCACACATCCTTGTAAATCTTCAACGCATTTAGGAGTGACAACATTCACATCACTAGTCACGACCAATTCAAATCAACTAACGAAGGCTCAAATGGAGCAATCTACATCCGCAATGCACCTGACATCCTGAGAAGCCACCTCGAGTTGCAACAGAAACCATGAGTTCCTCCAACTATCAAACGACTTCACTAACAGATAGAGTGAACCATAATACGTGAGCGAAACGTTAACTAAGCTTTGATTCTCCAACATGATAATAGTTGCTCGACTTCACTGACAGATAGAGTGATCCATAATACGTGAGCTAAACATTAACTAAGCTTTGATTCTCCAACAAGATAATAGTTGTGCGAATTCGCCATGTGACCTCACAAGCAACAAGATTGGATGGTGCTATTCATTCACTTTAGGATTGAGGATTCGTGTTTTGCTTAATCGAAATCCTCTTCTGCGTTTGATGGGTTGCAGAGATGTGGAAATTTCTGTTCCAGGAGCGGCCTAAAACAGAGCAAAAGCAACAATTCCCTTGCATCCAACTGCACATCTTTCTTCCCATTAGTAACTGTTCTTCTCTCTACAATTTAGACTGGATGAGTGAATTGAGAAGCAACTTTTGATGAGTAAAATTCATTTGTTATTCACTTAAAAAGGCCTTTAAATGTGGGAGGACTAATGCCCACTACAAGCCCTTGTGTAGTATGTCTATCCCTAATAATACGAGATAAGTAAGTTTCATGAAAAAAAACTCCTATCACAGTGTCATCCCTAATAATACGCAACATGTCCACAAACAATAAACACAAATTTTCACGCATGGAGAATCGAACAGCATCTGCATTCGGCTTCGGGAATTTGGTGTTCAAAACAATGAAATCCAGCTCCAGCTCCGTGACTGCGCCATCCGCCTAAGATTCTTTTCGACTCTTTGCGTGACTTCGCCATCCGCCTAAGATTTTTTTCGATTCTTTCGCGAGAGCACAAACCCTTATACCTTGGCCGTCGCTTTGGGAGAGCCGGTAAAGCCGACACCGTTGGCTGCCTCTTGGCTTTCGAAAAGAACGAACAGAGGGATTATTTACAATGTGCTAGATCGAAGAAACATCCAAACTTCTTGCTAAATCTACTAACCTGTTTGTGTTTGTCGATGATGTTCTTGTAATTTCCCGTCGGAGGCTCTGAGTTTCTTTTCCACTGCAACCTCATCCGAGCCATCGACCTTCTGATCAAACCACATGACCAAGTCAGCTTCTGGTTAGAATGATAATCTGAATTTAAATAGCTTTCGCACTTACATCTTGTCGACTGGTGAAATTTCTTTTGCACCCCGTGATTCCCTTTGAGTTTTGAAGCATTCTTTCTTCCTCGAACTTCCATGTCCCGATCTCACTTGCTGGATTTTTCTTCGGGTTGATGCTTGAGGACGTGTTGGGCTTCACAGTGGCTTGGTGCTTGTCCATATTCGAAATCCTCTGGTTCCTGTTAGCAATCGAACCGGCCTCCTCGTGGCGTTTCTGTTGGTACCGTCGTGTGATGTTCTGGTTCTTCACTGAGGATGTCGGTCTATCAGCACGATCCATTCCTCCGAGTTTGCACGGATCCACATAAGAATTTCCAACTGACAAGTTTACCAAATTAAGAATAGGGTCCCACTTAAAGAACAATCGAGTTACAAGAAAGTTTGCCTAGCAGTGCTATTACCAGCATTATCCTCTGTGCTGCGGCAGGTTTCTTCGACCGCGGCCTTCCATCACCTGCATTAATATAAAGCACCGATTTGTGAGAAGGACAGAAAATCCTCACGAAATAATCATGCTGTTGCGCTTCCAGTTAAGTGAAGTTGCTAAGACACCCAATCCTACGCTACAAACAAGAAATATGCAAAAGGGCGTCGTTGCTTCGATTATGCAAGAAGCAGGCATTGCAGGTTGAAGGAGTTTCTACTTTAATCAGAAGATCCAGTGCCTCTACAAAGTTACATCTAATCAAGTTTGAAGTGGTTGAAAAGTTGCCACAAGCAATTACTGAGAAAAACATGTTTGATTGCTTCATGTAGCAGCGTGCACACAAATTAAGTGCAAGCGTCTGATTTTTAAGAAGCAACGAACTGAATGAGAATTGATAGAACTGAAATATATCACCCCATACATAGTGATGTCGTGTGCGAGCCGAGCAATCTGTGTCGATACATCTTTCCTCCTGAGACTATTGAGAGTAATCCCAAACTTTGTTTTCTGCAAGAAGCCGGTGAAATTAGATGAATTAAAGAAGCCTATCGGCATTGTCTTTCTAGAACTTAAACAAAAGATATGCAATTTAATCGAACCTCCAATATATCCATCGAGATAGTCATCGACTGGAGTTTTCTCAATGATTCGTACAGTGCGGAATCAGACTGCCATACCCAAAAACAGAGCCAGGTTATATTTGGATAAGGAAGAAAACGAAAAGCGACTTTTCAAGGCATTATCTCCAAAAGCTACAGAAACTCGAAATCAATGGACTTAGGATGTACAAGAAGCAGAAAAGCAGGAGAATCGATGTATGGAATTCATGCTAGGATATTCACCTCGCATTGACTGTTGTCCAAGACCTTCTTGATCCTTAGAACTTCACGAACAAGTAGAGACTGTCTGTCAGACTCATCACTGAATGCCTCAGTACCTCCGCAATCAAGATAGCTTTGCGGGTTCATGTCCACCCTATCGCGCTCGACGTCACCCCTACCGTAGTCCTCGATCGTTTTGCTTCCTTTACCCGCGCGTATGCAATCATCTCTACCATCATGCGACGCAGGCAGATCATCGCACCCTGGGCGCAGACTCCGAGCCGTCGTGGCGGAGAACAGCAGCTTCGCGATGCGTCCCCTTTTAGCCGAAAATATCTCGGGCGATCCAAGGCAGCTATTGTGATCGCGGTGTCGATGAATTCAAAAATTTCCGTATCCATCGTTCTGAAGAAATTCCTCCAATCATCCAGTGGTTCCCCCATTGTAGCAGTGACTTCGACCAGAGCGCTTGGTGCGTAAGAAGCTATCAAGAAACTGCAACGATCTCTCTGGTTTTTGGAACAGATATCACGCCACAAGACTTACCCGTTTAGAAACTCAGTCCGGAATGGTGGTGGAACGTCGGCGAGAAGTAGAAGAAGACTAACCCGAGAAATCCTCACTTCAGCTATGGCGGAACAGGGGTCGTCTTCGTGTCACTGATGTGGTCTCTCTCTATCTAAGGTTCGTATGCGATACAAACGTTGAGTAAGATAGGGAAACTTACCAGGTTTGTTTTGGTTTTACGCTTGCAAATATTTCCTTTTTAATTTTTGTAATTTTCTCGGTCCAGATTTAAAAGGGTACCGAAATTTCTATAAATATCAAACGATTCTTCGTCAATCTATTGTCAATATCTGGTAAAAGCTTTAGATGGTTCAAATTATTAGAAAAGTCAAAAGATGCCTTAGCTGTAAAATTTAAAAAAACGTAAAAAATATAAGGCGGTTCCGAGCCTTAAATTGAAAACTATTCATACAAAGAAATAACTTTTCTTGATTACAAACATGCTTATGTTTTGGCCTATCTAATAATTTCTACCAATGTAGAAAGAAGTAGGCATCTGTAGCACGTAGGTGTTATCAGAGAGATCAAAATCTCTAGATTGGACTAAACCAAGATAGCTTTAGGCAAATGAAAACTTTTTGATCTTTTAATTTATTGATTGGGCTTTAATTATTTTACGAAGTAAAATCAACAAATTTGACGGAACCAAACTGATAACAACTGGATATCCACAAACGAAAATAGATATGAATGTTTTATATGAAATTCGATATGAATGTTGGACGTGGAAAGAAACTAAAGAAAAGAATTTAGAAAGAAAAATAAAGAAACCAAAGAAAAGGGCTCACATTGGGGGGAGCGAGAGAGAGACAATTAGATAATGCTCCATTCATTGTATCCCAGCGCGAGAAGGATACACAGCAAATCAAATTGAAAGATTCTCTTACTTTTTGCATTCTTCAAATTAAAAGATGTCAATTTTTTTGAATTGAAGTCATTGATGACTTATTGTCATCTCTCAAAGAGATTAAGTATAACTAATTTATATTGAAATTGAACCTTATCAATAGGGCTTTGTAACTTAATTTGCCAAAAAAGAAAAAGCAAAAATCAATAAATTTGATTGAGCCAAACTGATGACTAGATATCTGCAAACGAAAAACTACTGGATTCATTTGTAAACTGAGTAGTACTATTACAATACTATTTGATTTAACATCAATTTATGTATAGGCCATTATGTTTTATATTAAATCAGATATCTTGGATGTGGAAAGAAACTAAAGAAAATAGTTTTAAAAAAAAAATACAGCAAAAGAAACCAAAGAAAAGAGTATTCGCACACATTGGAGAGAGAGAACTAAACAATTAGATAATATCATTAGAGATAACAACAATTTTAATATCCTAATGTAGTGCAGTCTTAATAGTTATAATACTCCATTGATTATATCGCGATGTGTGAAGAATACATGACAAATCAAATTTAAAGATTTTATTAATTTTGCATTCTTTAAATTAAAAGATGTCAATATTTCTGAATTTGAGTTATCGGTGATTTATCATTATCTCTCAAAGAGATTAAGTATAACCAATTTTTATTGAAATTGAACCTTATCAATAGGGCTTTGTAACTTAATTTGTCGAAAAAGAAAGATATTTCATGATATACTTCGTTTGGTCCAAAATATTTCCTCATCATTCATTTTAATATAAATGATCTAACTTCATATGACTTTTCCTCAATGCGTTTTTGGCCCCCCAATATGTTTTTCTATTCCTGCCAAAAAGGCCCTCCCAAACCACTTAGTCGAATCTCTTGGCCCTATTTCATTGGCATTTATATTATAATCATTATATATTCCCGCCAAAAAGGCCCTCCCAAACCACTTAGTCGAATCTCTTGGCCCTATTTGAATGTATCTCACATTTTGTGTGGATTATTCAATAAATCTATGATAAAACAGGAAGTATAGATACACTTAAGGATAAACACAACTTAAATATTAACATATAATTATATTATAAGAATAATTATCTAAACTCAATACGAAGAACTTGGAGCAATTTCAATAAATAATTTGATAATATGATATTGCGAAAGTAAAGATGAAGATGCCTTGTCAACGTATAAGATGGACAGAGAAACAATTAAGTGAAAAAGAGAAGAGAGATGAGTAATAGATACCACTGTGTGAGGGAGAAGAATGCTAATGTTGCCAACTAAGCAAAATGACCAAAAAGAGCGACAAAACTCATGAATCATTTCATTAGGTTAAGTTTGTTTTTTAACCTCGTCTTTTGTAATAAAAAAAAAAAACCACCAAAAATCCTAAACTTTGCCAAAATGATAAATTTACTCTAAACTTTTTTTTGTGACATGAAAAACCCCAAAATTTGCCAACCGTGACACATTTACCCCAAAACTTTTTTTCGTGACACAAAAAACCCTAAACTTCTATCCGTGTGACACATTTACCTTAAACTATAGGGCATTTTGGTCTTTTTACTTTTTAAACTTTTTTTTTTTTTTTTTCTTCTCTCTTCCCTCCACCGGCCATGGCGGAGTCGGTGGAGGGAAGCCAACATTGGGCAAGGGCTGCCCTTGCTGGCGTCAAGAGAGGGTCGCCCTTGCCGGCGTTAGGCGAGGGCGGCCCTCAATTGGGGCCTCCCTCGCCAGCATCGGCAAGGGCACCCCTTGCCTGACATTGACGAGGGCCGCTCTCGCCTGCGTCGGGCAAAGGCCATCCTCGCCTGACGCAGGCGAGGGTCGCCCTTGTCGGCGTTGGGCGAGGGCCTCCCTCGCCAGATCTAGCGAGGGCAGCCCTAGCTAGCCTAAGTGAGGGCGACCCTCAATGGATGCCGGCTTCCCTCCCTCATGGCTGGCGGAGGGAGGAGAAAAGAAGAAGAAAAAAAGAAAAAAAAATATAAGGAAAAATAGAAAAAATAAGATGAAAATTCCCTTGATGGGGTAAACGTGTCATAGTTTGCAAAGTTGGGGGTTTTCATGTCATAAAAAAAAGTTTGGGATAAATTTGTCGCTTTGGATAAAGTTTGGGATTTTTAGTGGTTTTTTCCCAAAAAACAATATCAATCCATCGCTCTGTTTATCCACCCAAATAAATAAATATGAAACAACCATTATCATGAGCTTTTTCATTTTTCCATAAAGAAAATATTTTAAGATATTTGATTGGCTTAATTCAATGGACGATCATGCAATACTCCAGAAAGATTTATTTGTCACTCTTTCCGCTTAGAGGCAAAAATATCTCTTAGCTCATCAAAATGACTTCCCAAATAAACCTAGGAACCAAACTGGACCCATAGGGTTGGTCCAAGTTCTAGAGGGGATCAATTCTGAGTTTCAAAATTTGAGAATTGACTTATTCCAAATTCCAAAGTTGGACCGGCCCAACCTAGAAACTGCTCATTGAGGTCACAACAACAACTCGACCAACACTAAGGGAATTCCATTTGGCTATTACAATTTTTCACACATCCTTGTAAATCTTCCACGCATTTAGGAGTGACAGCATTCACATCACTGGTCACTAGCAATTCAAATCAACTAGCGAAGGCTCAAATGGATCAATCTACATCTGCAATGCACCTGATATCCTGAGAAGCCAACCTCAAGTTGCAACAGAAACCATGGGTTCCTCCAACTATCGCATGACTTCACTAACGGATAGAGTGATCCATAATACGCGAGCGAAATGGGGCTGATATTAACTAAGCTTTGATTCTCCAACAAGATAATAGTTGTGCGAATTCGCCATGTGACCTCACAGGCGACAAGATTGGATGGTGCTATTCATTCAGTTTAGGATTGAAGATTCGTGTTTTGCTTAATCGAATATCCTCTTGCGTTTAATGAGTTGCAGAGATGTGAAACTCGAGTCCAAGGAGCTAAAAGACAGGCAAAAGGAATATGAGGTTATATCAAGCCGATATATCTTTCTTCCCATCAGGGGGAGACACGTCGGACAATGCTCTCGAGGATGGCCTAAAACAGAGCAATAGTAGCAGTTCCAAGCATCCAACTGCACATCTTTCTTACCATTAGAACGGTTCTTCTTTGTTACAATTTGGACTGCATTGCAAAGCAACTTTTGATGATTTAATTCATTTGTTATTCACGGAAACAAAACTTTGAATGTGTGAGGACTAATGCCCACTACAAGCCCTTCTGTGTAGTATATCCATCATCACCTGTATAAACAACATACAAGCTTCATCAACAACAACTCCTATCACAAAGTCAATAATGCTAATATACGCAACATGTCCAGAGGTAATAAACACGGATTTTCACATGTAAAGAATCAAGTAACAGCTGCATTCGGCTTTGGAACTTTGCTCTTCAAAACAATGAGATCTGGTTCCGTGACTTCGCCATCTGGTTAAGATTTTTTTCTGATTCTTACACATGGCCCGGACCCTTATGACTTGCCACTTGCTTTGGGAGAGCAAGTAAAGCCAGCACTATCTGCTGCCTCCTGGCGGGGCAAAGGAATGAACAGTGTGATTGCTAGCTAATTTCAAGAAACAACTGGACCTCCTACAAAATCAATTAACCCGTTTCTTCGTGCCGATCACATTCTTGTACATTCCACTTGAATTTGGGTTTCTTTCCCACTACGACTCTATCCAAGCGGTAAATCTTCTTATTAATACATATATTCACGTTTCGGTGTGTAATCAATGCATATTGCTACTATGTTCCAGGTCCAACACACAAATAGTTCTCATACTCAACTCACAAGGATCTTTAAAGAGAGAAACTCTATAGAGAGAAGCTCTGGATTGTATTGCTTGTGAATGACATGAGTACAATGAGAGGGATGAGACTCCTATATATACAAATACAAGGCAAACCATATCCGTCGATCTCTCCTCGATCTAACGGTGGAGATTAGGTCTCCCCAACTACCATGTCACGCCCTGAACCCCGAGCGCGTGCCCATCCCTCTCTGGTTGATAAAATTTTGTGACTTCCCAAGACTAGTCGTCGACCATTTTTACTTTATTGCACATGCGGAAGCGGATTATAAATCCCTTGACAGTTCCATCTCGGGTAAAAAAGAACAATAATTTCACAAACAAACATGCCTTTATAAACATATGCTAAGTCAAGTACAAGAGTCTATGGTCAAAAGACTACAAAAGATTGTTCTCCAAAAAGAAGCGGTCCTATTCGACCTATGCTTCAAATCACCTCCTCTCTGCTCCAGGTCCTCCACTCGATGACCTTGAAAATGGTTATACAATAACTAATGAGACAATGTCTCAGCAAGTCTAAGCTCTAAACTTCGGCTAGGAGGGAAAGACGCTAAGAAGCGTCTTAAGCACGCAATCACACAATGAAGGAGACTTACCTCGTCTCAGTTCCACCCTGCAGGTCAGCACAGTTCATATCACAAATTAGAGCATCTCTCAAGCTCAATTAATTGGAACACAATACTCAATTTATCATGCGTTCCTAGTTTTGATCTCGGCATATAGCACGGCCTACTCTCAGTTCAGCGGTCTTCTAGCGGTCTTCTAGCATTGCCAGGCTTCGTCTCACCCCATTGAGCACGGCACGTCACTTCGTCGACGGCTTTCCCGAATAAGCATAGGGTCCAGAATCTACTACGATCGGCTTCCCTTTCTCAAAGGGTATCCCAAATAGGGATAACGTCCAGCTCAATAACCCGGGACGATTCTCTTAATCATCACACGATCATTCAACTATGGCCAAGGACACCGTGCATTGCACTCAAATGCTTCAATTAAAATGGTGAACCTTGCCTTTTTCTTCGTATTAGAAGTACGCATGAAAATAGTCGTGTGTGGGTACACGACCAACTCGACCCAGAAAAATTGACATTCTTCCTTTTTAAAATCCCACTATTTTATATAGTATATAAAACCATTTTCGGTGTTAAAATCTAACACCCGGGATTTTCTAAATAAATGTTGAAAATTCACAATTTTTGGACTTAAATACTAAAAATCCAATAATTACTCAATTTACATAATTTAACACTCAATTGCAGAAATTGACCACACCATTGCAATCAGCACAAAATTCTGGTCACCGGCCATCCCGGCCTAATTTCCGGAAAAATAATTAATAAATAATTAATTTTGAAAATTAATTAATTAATTCAATTTAATTTCTAAAAATACTAACCTAGGCCAAGATTATTAAATTAAATACCAATACGGACCCAAAAAATTCCCGAACCCTTCTAGATAAATAATACAATTTAATTAGGCCTTAGCTAAATTATGCTAACCACCTAACATGCTCAATTAAATAATTAAATCACTAATTTAATATAACTAACCACCTAATTCCTAATTAAATAAATCTAAACACCCCTTAGCATCAAAGCCTACTAAGAAGAGTTTAGAGAATAAACTCACCGGTGTATCGCGAAAACCGGTTCACCGCGTCGACGACGCGATGGCGGCCGAAATCTTAATTTTCGATGGTGTCGGCAAACACTCGGGCCGGGCCTAAAACGGGCCCAACAAATCTCAGCCCAACTAAGATTTTTTTTCAACTTGGGCTGGGCTTCACTTGATTCGCGGGCTGAATTCGCTGGGCTTTCGAGACTGGGCTTGACTGAAAACAGGAACTTGATGGGCTTCGCTGGACCAAATTCGCTGGAATGGGCCGCTTGCTGGGCTATTGAAACTCACTGGGCTGAGGACTTCATCTGGGCCAAAGTTGTTGGACTGAAATTGGAAGTGGGCTGCTTCAGCTTTGTTGAAATTCACGAGCTCGCTGGCTGATCGTGGGCTGGCTGAGGGCGATGACGCTGATTTTGCTCGAGCGTGGGAGTCTTCAATCAGAATCACGGCTTCGCTGGCAATCGAGGGATGCACGACTGAGGAGCGACTTCGGTCAACAATCCAACTGAGGAAACACAAAGATTGACCAAAGGAGACACGCGGTTGAAATCTCTGGCGTTGCTCGGTTGAAGACTCACCGAAGAAGTTAAGGCATGCGGCATAAAAATCGAGGGACTTGGGCTGAAGAAATCAAGCAGTTTCGGTGGCTTTGCTGGTCAACAAATGGAACTTCTATGGGTGGAGGTTGATCGGTGTGGGACTTCGAAGAGGGAAAATGAAAAGCAAGGCAGGGACACGAGCAAAGATGGAGAGAGAGATTGTGGGCAGTCCTCGAGGCACAAACTGAGAGGAAAACCACCGCTCATCCAAAGGAAATGAAAACAAGATTGAAGGAGGAAAAATGAAAGCTGAAGCCACATGAGGAAATGGGAACGACGGTGGCGTGCTCGCTTGGGAGAAAACAAGAAAGAAAGCAAAGTCAACAAACCTAATCCAATACTTTGAATGCTTGTTCCCTCTTTGGCTTGCATAAATATCCCAATGCCTTTTATTACTTTCTTGCAAGTAAATCCACCAATTCATCCAATTTTTAAAGCCAAAAATGCACCTGTAGGGAATATCGGATTCCCAAAATCCGGATTCGACACTAAATCGAACCACTAAAACAAGTGCGGAAGACGAGCCTAGGAAAATCACATGTATCACCGATCCTAAGGCACATCACAGAATCGAACGTACCTTGTTAGCCACAGATTAAACACCGACGCTGATATGAGGAAGAAACAACTGGTTCCGTTCAATCCGATGACGTCAATTCGCCTTGAAGGGAAGAGAGTGTCGCCTTTTTGTCACTATTTTTCTTTTGGAGGGAGAGAGGGAGGAGGAACATACGTATTGTCAAAAGGTGCGTTCCTTCCTCCCTCTCTTTTTCCCCTTAAATGCGTCCTCTCCAAAGGACGTGTCCCTTTTTGATGGTCCATTTAGGTAAAAGATGTTAATTTTAGGTGCCATGTTTTGCATTTTTTTTTTATTTTTAGGACGGCGGATGGGTTGAATTAATGGTTTTGAGTTTCAAAAGTTACAACTCTTCAACGTATCCCTCCATCCATGGGCCCTAAACTTGTGGGCCAGACTTTTAGGCCCAACATGGGCGGACGGGCCAACTTAGTCCCATCACATTAATTAATAAATAAAACCATCATCACCCCTTTTCTTAGCTCCGAATTTTACACTTTGATCTTCGATTTCTCCAATAAATTTCCTCCTTTGATGTCCAATTTTGATGTAGAAAAATCCCACATAAATTTTACAAGTCCCCTCCGTCATATAGCTCGATTTGCAAGTCGAAAATCTCTTCAATTCGGCCAATCCGAATTTCCGTTTATTTTCTGCGACGTCCGAATCGGATTTCCGTAAAAATCTTGGAATCTCTCAAAATTTCTCGGAGGATGAGTCGATGTTCCTAAAATAGCTCATGACACCACAGAACTTTCAATTTCTTAAATCAGGTTCAAATAAGCGGTTAATTTCAATCCGGCACGCTTTTAGCGTGACCTAATCTGTTGGGTAGTTTTTAGGAATTTTTGGTGCAATTGACCCGTGATCAATTTATCTCGAGTCACAAAGTACATCTTCGACACATTGGCGACTCTCGGTTGTCGTGAAAATCTCGAGGTTTCAAATACGAACACCGGGTACCAAAACAATCGAAAAATCGGTCTAGTGCCGATTGACGAGTATTTTGCAATCAGGTAGAATCAACCACACTCTGATCACATATCTCAGTCGAATCGACCTATCTCCGGTCTCTAATCGATTTCGACAGTGCCATAATGATCTCGACAGATAGACACGATCGAGCAGTCGATTCTTGGTCGAATTCTCAAATCCATTGCATTTAGATTCCTTAATTGTTTCCCCAGATAGACCAGTTATCTCGTGAGTGGCCAACTCAGAGAATAGCACTATAGACACGTCGACGAAAAACCCAATTTATTTAATCGAAAACAACTCAGAAAATTTAGGTTGTCACATACCAACTACCCGCATTTATTACATAGGAATACAATTACCGTATCGCCCGACCCCAGGGATATTCTAGAAGACTCGAGAAAACCCTAGGACTCGGAGATACAAGCCGAGAGTCACTTGATCCATAGCTATGTTATGGCCGTCCCTTAGGAACCTCTTGGATCGGCTTTCTTTCGGGCCATGACACATGATCGAACGATCGTAGCTATATGTAGTTAGTACATTATGAATTTTCCAATAACATTTAGGCTGTATTTATTTTATGAAACATAAATAATTAGGAAAATATTTTTAAAAGAAAATTATCGGTTGAAATAATGAGTTAATGGAAAGTATCATAATGCACAATAATGTATGTCTAAACATTTTTATGAAACGGTGAAATTTTCTTTCTTACTTCATTTATATAAGCATTACAAACGATCATGTTTAAGAAAATTATTTATAAATCATTTATTTTTTGCGAAACAAAATGAATCTCAGATTATTTGACTTTTATGGCACGTGTGATTATGCTCTCTCTATTAATCAAATAGGAACTTGTTGGCCTTTCTCAACCGTGGCAGCCCCAAGGGCATCCGCCAGATGAAAAGGGGGCAAGCTAACCTCCCTATCGAAGCAAGAAATCGTAGATTACGATGTTAAGGGCAAGGACCAAGGTTTTTAATTCATCATAAACAGTGGAGGCCTCACTATCGAGGCTAATAACTGTTCTTCTCTCTACAATTTAGGCTGGATGAGTGAATTGAGAAGCAACTTTTGATGAGTAAAAGTCATTTGTCATTGACCTATATGACCAACATGCCATAGCTATAATACGAGCTAAGCATAAGTTTCATGAAAAAAAACTCCTATCACAGTGTCATCCCCAATAATACGCGACATGTCCACAAATAATAAACACAAATGTTCACGCATGGAGAATCGAACAGCGTCTGCATTCGGCTTCGGAAATTTGGTGTTCAAGACAATGAAATCCAGCTCCAGCTCCGTGATGCGCCATCCGCCTAAAATTCTTTTCGACTCTTTGCGTGACTTCGCCATCCGCCTAAGATTTTTTTCGATTCTTTCGCGAGAGCACAGACCGTTATACCTTGGCCGTCGCTTTCGGAGAGCCGGTAAAGCCGACACCGTTGGCTGCCTCTTGGCTGTCGAAAAGAACGGACAAAGGGATTATTTACAATGTGCTAGATCTAAGAAACATCCGAACTTCTTGCTAAATCTACTAACCTGTTTGTGTTTGTCGATGATGTTCTTGTAATTTCTCGTCGGAGTCTCTGAGTTTCTTTTCCACTGCAACCTCATCCGAGCCGTCGACCTTCTGATCGAACCACATGACCAAGTCAGCTTCTGGTTAGAATGATAATCTGAATTTAAATAGCTTTCGCACTTACATCTTGTCGACTGGTGAAATTTCTTTTGCACCCCGTGATTCCCTTTGAGTTTTGAAGAATTCTTTCTTCCTCGAACTTCCATGTCCCGATCTCACTTGCTGGATTTTTCATCGGGTTGATGCTTGAGGAAGTGTTGGGCTTCACAGTGGCTTGGTGCTTGTCCATATACGAAAGCCTCTGGTTCCTGTTAGCAATCGAACCGGCCTCCTCGTGGCGTTTCTGTTGGTACCGTCCTGTGATGTTCTGGTTCTTCGCTGAGGATGTCGGTCTATCGGCACGATCCATTCCTCCGAGTTTGCACGGATCCACATAAGAATTTCCAACTGACAAGTTTACCAAAATAAGAATAGGGTCCCACTTAAAGAACAATCGAGTTACAAGAAAGTTTGCCTAGCAGTGCTATTACCAGCATTATCCTCTGTGCTGCGGAAGGTTTCTTCGACCATGGCCTTCCATCTCCTGCATTAATATAAAGTACCCATTTGTGAGAAGGACAGAAAATCCTCACGAAATAATCATGCTGTTGCGCTTCCAGTTAAGCGAAGTTGCTAAGGCACCCAATCCTATGCTACAAACAAGAAATATGCAAAAGGGCGTCGTTGCTTCGATTATGCAAGAAGCAGGCATTGCAGGTTGAAGGAGTTTCTACTTTAATCAGCAGATCCAGTGCCTCTACAAAGTTACATCTGATCAAGTTTGAAGCGGTTGAAAAGTTGCAACAAGCAGTTACCGAGAAAAAACATGTTTGATTGCTTCATGTAGCACAGTGCGCGCACATTAAGTGCAAGCGTCTGATTTTTAAGAAGCAACGAACTGAATGAGAATTGATAGAACTGAAATATATCACCCCATACATAGTGATGTCGTGTGCGAGCCGAGCAATCTGCGTCGATACATCTTTCCTCCTGAGACTATTGAGAGTAATCTTAATCTTTGTTTTCTGCAAGAAGCCGGTGAAATTAGATGAATTAAAGAAGCCTATCGGCATTGTCTCTCTAGAACTTAAACAAAAGATATGCAATTTAATCGAACCTCCAATATATCCATCGAGATAGTCATCGACTGGAGTTTTCTCAATGATTCGTACAGTGCGGAATCAGACTGCCATACACAAAAACAGAGCCAGGTTATATTTGGATAAGGAAGAAAACGAAATGCGACTTTTCAAGGCATTATCTCGAAAGGCTACAGAAACTCGAAATCAATGGACTTAGGATGTACAAGAAGCAGAAAAGCAGGAGAATCGATGTATGGAATTCATGCTAGGACTATTCACCTCGCATTGACTGTTGTCCAAGACGTTCTTGATCCTTAGAACTTCACGAACAAGTAGAGACTGTCTGTCAAACTCATCACTGAATGCCTCAGTACCTCCGCAATCAAGATAGATTTGCGGGTTCATGTCCACCCTATCGCGCTCGACGTCACCCCTACTGTCGTCCTCGATCGTTTTGCTTCCTTTACCCGCGTGTACGCAATCATCCCTACCATCATGCGACGCAGGCGGATCATCGCACCCTGGGCGGCGACTCGGAGCCGTCGTGGCGGAGAACAGCAGCTTCGTGATGCGTCCCCTTTGTAGCTGAAAATATCTGGGGCGATCCAAGGCCGCTATTGTGATCGCGGTGTCGATGAATTCAAAAATTTCCGTATCCATCGTTCTGAAGAAATCCCTCCAATCATCCGGTGCCTCCCCCATTGTAGCAGTGACTTCGAACAGAGTGCTTGGTGCGCAAGAAGCTATCAAGAAACTGCAACGATCTCTCTGGTTTTCGGAACAGATGTCACGCGACAAGACTTACCCGTCTAGAAACTCAGTCCGGAATGGTGGCGGAACGTCGGCGAGAAGTAGAAGAAGACTAACCCGAGAAATCCTCACTTCAGCTATTGCGGAACAGGGTTCGTCTTCGTGTCACTGATGTGGTCTCTCTCTATCTAAGGTTCGTATGCGATACCAACGTTGAGTAGGATAGGGAAACTTACCAGGTTTGTTTTGGTTTTACGCTTGCAAATATTTCCTTTTTAATTTTTGTAATTTTCTCGGTCCAGATTTAAAAGGGTACCCAAATTTCTTTAAATATCAAACGATTCCTCGCCAATCTATTGTCAATATCTGGTAAAGGCTTTAGATGGTTCAAATTATTAGAAAAGTCAAACGATGCCTAAGCTGTAAAATTTAAAAAACCGTAAAAAATATAAGGCGGTTCCGAGCCTTAAATTGAAAACTATTTATACAAAGAGATAACTTTTCTTGATTACAAACATGCTTATGTTTTGGCCTATCTAATAATTTCTACCAATGTAGAAAGAAGTAGGCATCTGTAGCACGTAGGTGTTATCAGAGCGATCAAAATCTCTAGATTGGACTAAACCAAGATAGCTTTAGGCAAATGAAAACTTTTTGATCTTTTAATTTATTGATTGGGCTTTAATTATTTTACGAAGTAAAATCAACAAATTTAACGGAACCAAACTGATAACAACTGGATATCCACAAACGAAAATAGATATGAATGTTTTATATGAAATTCGATATGAATGTTGGACGTGGAAAGAAACTAAAGAAAAGAATTTAGAAAGAAAAATAAAGAAACCAAAGGAAAGGGCTCACATTGGGGGGAGCGAGAGAGAGACAATTAGATAATGCTCCATTCATTGTATCCCAGCGCGAGAAGGATACACAACAAATCAAATTGAAAGATTCTCTTACTTTTTGCATTCTTCAAATTAAAAGATGTCAATTTTTTTGAATTGAAGTCATTGATGACTTATTGTCATCTCTCAAAGAGATTAAATATAACTAATTTATATTGAAATTGAACCTTATCAATAGGGCTTTGTAACTTAATTTGCCAAAAGAAAAAGCAAAAATCAATAAATTTGATTGAGCAAAACTGATAACTAGATATCTGCAAACGAAAAACTACTGGATTCATTTGTAAACTGAGTAGTACTATTACAATACTATTTGATTTAACATCAATTTATGTATAGGCCATTATGTTTTATATTAAATCGGATATCTTGGATGTGGAAAGAAACTAAAGAAAATAGTTAAAAAAAAAAAAAAAAAAAAAGACACCAAAAGAAACCAAAGAAAAGAGTATTCGCACACATTGGAGAGAGAGAACTAAACAATTAGATAATATCATTAGAGATAACAACAATTTTAATATCCTAATGTAGTGCAGTCTTAATAGTTATAATACTCCATTCATTATATCGCGATGTGTGAAGAATACATGACAAATCAAATTTAAAGATTTTATTAATTTTGCATTCTTTAAATTAAAAGATGTCAATATTTCTGAATTTGAGTTATCGGTGATTTATCATTATCTCTCAAAGAGATTAAGTATAACCAATTTTTATTGAAATTGAACCTTATCAATAGGGCTTTGTAACTTAATTTGTCGAAAAGAAAGATATTTCATGATATACTTCGTTTGGTCCAAAATATTTCCTCATCATTCATTTTAATATAAATGATCTAACTTCATATGACTTTTCCTCAATGCGTTTTTGGCCCCCAATATGTTTTTCTATTCCTGCCAAAAGGCCCTCCCAAACCACTTAGTCGAATCTCTTGGCCTTATTTCATTGGCATTTATATTATAATCATTATATATTTGAATGTATCTCACATTTTGCGCGGATTATTCAACAAATCTATGATAAAACAGGAAGTATAGATACACTTAAGGATAAACACAACTTAAATATTAACATATAATTATATTATGAGAATAATTATCTAAACTCAATACCAAGAACTTGGACCAATTTCAATAAATAATTTGATAATATGATACTGCGAAAGTAAAGATGAAGATGCCTTGTCAACGTATAAGATGGACAGAGAAACAATTAAGTGAAAAAGAGAAGAGAGATGAGTAATAAATACCACTGTGTGAGGGAGAAGAATGCTAATGTTGCCAACTAAGCAAAATGACCAAAAAGAGCGACAAAGCTCACGAATCGTTTCATTAGGTTAAGTTCGTTTTTAACCTCGTCTTTTGTAATAAATAAATAAAAAAAAAAGGAAAAATCACCAAAAATCCTAAACTTTGCCCAAAATGACAAATTTACTGTAATTTTTTTTTGTGACATGAAAAACTCTGAAATTTGCCAACGGTGATACATTTATCCCAAACTTTTTTTCGTGACACAAAAAACCTGAACTTCTATCCGTGTGACACATTTACCTTAAACTATAAGGCATTTTAGGCTTTTACTTTTTAAACTTTTATTTTTCTTTTTCTCTCTTCCCTCCGCCGGCCATGGCGGAGTTGGTGGAGGGAAGCTAGCATTCGGCAAGGGCTACCCTTGCCGGCGTCGGGAGAGGGTCGCCCTTGCCGGTGTCGAGTGAGGGTTAGGGCGGCCCTTGCTAGTGTCGGGAGGGCGGCCCTCGACGGGGCCTCCTCGCCGGCATCGATGAGGGCACCCCTCGCTCGACGTCGACGAGGGCCGCCCTCACCTGCGACAGGCAAAGGCCGTCCTCGCCCGAAGCAGGCAAGGGTTGCCCTTGTCAGCATTGGGCGAGGGCCTCCCTTGCCAGATTTGGCGAGGGCGGCCCTAGCCAGCCCAAGTGAGGGCGACCCTCACAAGATGCCGGATTCCCTCCGCCATGGCTGGCGGAGGGCAGAGAAAAGAAGAAGAAAAATAGAAAAAACAATAAGGAAAAACAGAAAAAATAAGATGAAAATTCCCTTGATGGGGTAAATGTGTCATAGTTTGCAAAGTTGAGGGTTTTCATGTCATAAAAAAAAAAGGTTTGGATAAATTTGTCACTTTGAGTAAAGTTTGAGATTTTTGGTGATTTTTTTTCCAAAAAACAATATCAATCCTTCGCTCTGTTTATCCACCCAGATAAATAAATATGAAGCAACCATTATCACGAGCTTTTTCATTTTTCCGTAAAGAAAATATTTTAAGATATTTGATTGGCTTAATTCAATGGACGATCATGCAATACTCCAAAAAGATTTATTTGTCACTCTTTCCTTTGTCACTCTTTCCACTTAGAGCCAAAAATATCTCTTAGCTCATCAAAATGACTTCCCAAATCAACCTAGGAACCAAACCGGACCCATAGGGTTGGTCCAAGTTCTAGAGGGGATCAATTCTGAGTTTCAAAATTTGAGAATTGACTTATTCCAAATTCCAAAGTTGGACCGGTCCAACCTAGAAACTGCTCATTGAGGTCACAACATCAACTCGACCAACACCAAGGGAATTCCATTTGGCTATCACAATTTTTCACACATCCTTGTAAATCTTCCACGCATTTAGGAGTGACAACATTCACATCACTGGTCACTCGCAATTCAAATCAACTAGCGAAGGCTCAAATGGATCAATCTACATCTGCAATGCACCTGATATCCTGAGAAGCCAACCTCGAGTTGCAACAGAAACCATGGGTTCCTCCAACTATCGCATGACTTCACTGACGGATAGAGTGATCCATAATACGTGAGCGAAATGGGGGTGATATTAACTATGCTTTGATTCTCCCACAAGATAATAGTTGTGCGAATTCGCCATGTGACCTCACAGGCGACAAGATTGGATGGTGCTATTCATTCAGTTTAGGATTGAAGATTCGTGTTTTGCTTAATCGAATATCCTCTTGCGTTTAATGAGTTGCAGAGATGTGAAACTCGAGTCCAAGGAGCTAAAAGACAGGCAAAAGGAATATGAGGTTATATCAAGCCGATATATCTTTCTTCCCATCAGGGGGAGACACGTCAGACAATGCTCTCGAGGATGGCCTAAAACAAAGCAATAGTAGCAGTTCCAAGCATCCAACTGCACATCTTTCTTACCATTAGAACTGTTCTTCTTTGTTACAATTTGGACTGCATTGCAAAGCAACCTTTGATGATTTAATTCATTTGTTATTCACGGAAAAAAAAACTTTGAATGTGCGAGGACTAATGCCCACTACAAGCCCTTTTGTGTAGTATATCCATCATCACATGGATAAACAACATACAAGCTTCATCAACAACAACTCCTATCACAAAGTCAATGCTAATATACGCAACATGTCTAGAGGTGATAAACATGGATTTTCACATGTAAAGAATCAAGTAACAGCTGCATTCGGCTTTGGAACTTTGCTCTTCAAAACAATGAGATATGGTTCCGTGACTTCGCCATCTGGTTAAGAGTTTTTTTCTGATTCTTACACATGGCCCGGACCCTTATGACTTGCCACTTGCTTTGGGAGAGCAAGTAAAGCCAGCACTATCTGTTGCCTCTTGGCCGGGCAAAGGAATGAATAGTGTGATTGCTTGCTAATTTCAAGAAACAACTGGACCTCCTACAAAATCAATTAACCCGTTTCTTCGTGCCGATCACTTTCTTGTATATTCCACTTGAATTTGGATTTCGTTCCCACTACAACTCTATCCAAGCGGTAAATCTTCTTATTAATGCAGATATTCACGTTTCGGTGTGTAATCAATGCATATTGCTACTATGTGTGGGATGAATTCTCTTAAAGTATTTTGAAGTTGACAAAACATTTATATCAGTCTAGTCTGAAGACTTACAGATGATAACTCTATAAAAATAAAGTTATTTACCTATTGTAGGCAACAATTAATGCAATATCTATGAGAAAATATTTGGATTTCATTCTGATTATTTGAATTTTCCTTATTTATGCAGAATAATGATATATGGAGAAGATAAGGAAAAAGATGGCAAAATCGAGGAATTTAAATCAAGCAAAGCGGGAGATAGATATCAAATCAAAATCTTCTGATTTACTCCCTGATTTTGTGCGCAATTGCTTGGAGATAAGAATCTTGGATATATCTTATGAAGAGGAGAATAAAGAGAGAGAAGAGCAGCTAGGTTTTAGTTTTTAGTTTTTCTGTTTAGATCGTTTTTCATTGTTCTAAGAGATTTTCAAGTATTTTGAAGAGAAGACAAAAGTGGTGACAAAATTCTTGTTCTTTGATTCAAGATGCTGAGTTTAATTTATATTTATATTTCTTCATCTACTATGTTCTAATTTTCTTTTGTTAGGGCTACGATGTAGCCTAACCATGATGATGTGAATTTCATGATTTTTATGTTTTACAATTAATTTCATTCATGTGAGTTATATATTATTGTGCTTAATGCTTTTGAGTGACTGGCCACCACTTGAATGATTTGATGTGCATGTTTGAGACTGAGAAGTGATAATATGCAATTGCTCATTATAATATATAACCATGAATTAAACGTGGATAGAGATATACCACGTTATTTGTGTAGCTTTCGGTGATAAGGTGATCCAAAAGACTCATTGTAAGCCAAGAATATTCATAGTTCTTAATGCACTCGTGTTTATTTTAATTCACATAGAGATATAGTGGATTAATAAATTGAGTAGGTTTGCTATACCTAGAGATAGGATAGTAAATAGGTTAGGAAATTCCGCTATCACATGTTTGATATAGTTCTTGTATTCACAATAATCTGAAATTCATATCTAGTGGTTATGGTGAAATCGGATGCTCTAACATATTTATCTGGTCGATTTACTGCATTTAGTCTACAAATTTCGTTTTTAATTTATTCTCAATTATATTTTGATATGTTAGATAAATTTTAGAGTTAATCTATTTTAGTATTTAATTAGTTTATTAATCATCGATCTTCATGGGACGATATTCTTTCTCATCATTATATTACTTGTTCGACACGTTCACTTGCGTTTAGAATTTTATGAACAACAGACTCTATTGACAAAGTCTGAAGATCAAAGTCTGAAGCTAGCAAGAATCAAGACTTATATTTCAAAGTCTACTCACATAGACAGTTTCTAGAACGACGTTTATTATGATCTTATATGATCTTTATTCTAACGACTAGTGGATATCTTTCTACTGGATTCAGCACTAAACGATCTTACTTTCATATGGAATATGTATAGATTCTCTAAAGATTTCGCAACTTATATTTGGAAGGATCTACTTATGGAAACCGAGATCTTGATTGTATGGGCGAGCAGGATTGATGGGCTATCAACACTTACCTTAAAGAGCTCGAGATCTCTCTAATTGATTATGTCCAACGGGTTGATTGGAAGAACTTCTTCGGAATGTGCCAACGGTATTGAAGGCATGAAGAAGTATATAAGAGAGATGCTCTAGTTGTTGAAGTGTGCGGATAGAAGAATTCCAAAGTCTGAATCTCCTTTTCTATTTTGCGATATCATTCTTCGAGCATTATATGTAATCAAAAGAGAGATCATATTGTAGTGAGACCTTGAGGAAGTGTAGTAGAGTTTTCTACACTTTGTGGACTCAAGAGCGTGAGACTGTAATCACTTTTATTGATTCTTAGTGAAATCCAGCCAAAGGGCTGTCCGTGCGGGAGAGTGGACGTAGGCTTGGTCTAAGCCGAACCACTATAAATCTGGAGTCTTGATTCTCTATCGCTAATCCTTTTTATCTTTAATTGCTTTCATTTGCTGCAATTGTTGGTTTTAAGTTATTTATATCTCATTCGGTTTAATTTATTAAAATCACTTTAAACACCTATTCACCCCCCTCTAGGTGCTAATTCTAGTCCTAACAATTGGTATCAGAGCTTGTGTACTTGTTTATAAGAAGTGTCTTTACTTCTAAGTAAAAGATCTATGGCTAGTATGTTGTCTGCAGGGTTGGTTGTGTTGGATGAAATCCCTTAAAGTATTTTGAAGTTGACAAAACAGGTTTATCAGTCTAGTCTGAAGACTTACAGACTCTTTTGACAAAGTCTGAAGATCAAAGTCTGAAGATTAAAGTCTGAAGCTAGCAAGATTGAAGACTTATATTTCAAAGTCTACTCACATGGACAGTTTCCAGGACGAAGTTTATTCTGATCTTATACGATCTTTATTCTAACGACTGGTGGATATCTTTCTACTGGATTCAGCACTAAACGATCTTAGTTTTATATGGAATATGTTTAGATTCTTTGACGACTTCGCAACTTATATTTGGAAGGATCTACTTATGGAAACCGAGATCCCGATTGTATGGGCGAGCGGGATTGATGGGCTATCAACACTTACCTTAAAGAGCTCGAGATCTCTCTAATCGATTCTGTCCAACGGGTTGATTGGAAGAACTTCTTTGGAAGGTGCCAACGGTATTGAAGGCATGAAGAAGTATATAAGAGAGATGCTCTAGTTGTTGAAGGGTGCAGATAGAAGAATTCCAAAGTTTGAATCTCCTTTTCTATTTTGCGATATCATTCTTTGAGCGTTACATGTAATCAAAAGAGAGATCATATTGTAGACCTTGAGGAAGTGTAGCAGAGTAATCTACACTGTGGACTCAAGAGTGTGAGACTGTAATCACTCTTATTGATTCTTAGTGAAATCCAGCCAATGTAAGGGCTGTCTGTGCGGGAGAGTGGACGTAGGCTTGATCTAAGCCGAACCACTATAAATCTGGAGTCTTGATTCTCTTTCCCTAATCCTTTTATTGTTAACTGTTTTCATTTGCTGCAATCGTTGATTTTACATTATTTATTTCTCATTCGATTTGAATTGTTAAAATCGCTTCAAACACCTATTCACCCCCCTCTAGGTGCTAATTCTAGTCCTAACAATTGGTATCAGAGCTTGTGTACTTGTTTATAAGAAGTGTCTTTACTTCTAAGTAAAAGATCTATGGCTAGTATGCTGCCTACGGGGTTGGTTGAAGGTCAAAGCAATACCCTGCACCTCCATACTTTGATGGAAAAGATTACAGCATATGGAAAAATAAGATGAAGGCATTCCTAAGATCGAAAGATCCTTTGGAATGGGGAGTGGTTGATAAAGGAATCATTTCCGTTGCTGCATTAGACTCAGAGAGAGGAAAAGAACCTGCTGTTCCTGTAAAAGATAGGTTTGACCCAGTCAAAGAAAGAAAAAGGTAGAAGCAGCCGCAGAGAGAGAGAGGGATCGAGAGTTTCGGGAGAGAGGGAAAAGAGAAGAGAGAGAGAGAGAGAGAGAGAGAGAAAGAAAATAAAGAAAGAAAAAGAAAACAGAAAAAGGGAAAACAGAAAAAGGGGAAAAGATAAAAAGGGAAGAAAGCCCCACGTTCGGGCGGAGAGAGAAAAGAAGGAGAAGAAAAGAAGAAGAAGAAGAAGAAGAAGAAGAAGAAGAAGAAGAAGAGAAATGAGGAGAAAGGAAAGGGTTTTTGGCACGTGCACGCCACGGATGCCTCGCCAAGCCGACTCGACTCCATAACACGGCACCCGGTAAGAGATTAGGCCCCTCGTTTGTCCGATTGAAGTAATTTTTGGGTTTAGGGCTCAAATTCAGAAATTGTTGGAAAATCAAGTGGCGAAGTCCGATTTTGGAGTCGTTGAGCTGTGTATTTTGTAGGAATGACAGTTTAGGGTGTTGTGAAGCCGTGGGATTTTACGGATCGTGATTTGAGCTTGTGGTTTGTCCGGAACAAAATTTCAAAGTTTCCGCGCGCAGTGAACAGTAGCGTCCAGCAGCTTCGGGCCTATATTTTGTCACCTTTCGGCTTGATTTTGAGATGGTGAAGTTGGGATTCTTGTAATATGTGTCAAGGGCTCTCTATGGACTATAAATTTGTTTGGATCGGGGTTCGGAGGAGGAAGTTAGGGCGTGATCAAGTTTTGCGTTTAACTTCGTGTTGCGTTTTGTTAGTGCGTAGAAGTCCTTTTGTTAGAGTTAAGGCATAAGTTAGTAATTTTGTAGTTAAGATAAGAGTTTTTAGATTTTAACATTATTCCTCGGTTATTTGATAGGGCCTTGAGTTCGACGATACGAGTATCGTTCGTCGTTTGGTCTTAGACGACGAGGTGAGTGGTACTATATCTTCTTTGGTTTTATAAAATCATGTCTTGAAATATATATATGTATATATATTGAATCGAGGAGAGCATTTTTATTGCATAAAGATCGGATCGAGCATTTACTACGCTTTGGTTGATTATGAGTATTTGAAAAGCGTATTATATAAAGTTTGTGGAGAAATATATATGAAATTGCTTTGTGATTGATTTATGGAAAGGTTTATAATGATTTGAGGAATTGATATGAAATGGATGATGGGCTATGCTTCAAAAGGTTATTTGCTTGATTTACGATATTGATTTATGGATTGAATTTCTGGTTTTGGATGATGGTTATTATGTTCAATATGACTGTGAACCCAATGAGGGGTTTTTGGGGTATGCATACCAAGTTTAGGATATCCTTCTGGGCCCAGCCATCGGCTTTGTAGGTGGAGACCTTGCCAAGGGGAAAAGCTTGGTCGCCTTGTCACAAGGCGTTGTGTCGTGACCATGGTGGAATATTGAGCAATAGATTAATCAATGGATGGACCATTGATATGTGATATTTGATGAAGAGATTATTCAATGGACTTGACCATTGATACTTGACTTTTGATGATGATTTAAATGAGTTTTCTATATTAGTATAAAGCCTTGATGATATCAAATAAGTCTTTTATGATTCAATATGTATTTTATATATTGAATTGGCGTTATGAAGTTTGGTACTGCTTTGTATACATGCATAGTGGTTGTTCGATCTGCTTAGAAGATATGTACTACTCACTCGAGCTGTTGTTGCTCATTCCACTCCTCTTTTAATCTTTTCAGTTCCTCGGTTAGTGGTGAATAGAGCGAGTGCGCCGTCGGTGGGAAACTTTTTGGGGAGTTCTATTTTGGGTATGGCCTAAGGAAGTGGTGCACTTTCCTTGCTAGTGTTTGGTTTGTCTGAGTTCTATTTGTATGTTTCTTTTTGGTGGATTATAGAAACTCTGATGTTGCAACCAATCTGTTGGTCTATCTGATATGTATATATATGGTTTGAGATATATATATAAGTTGATATCAGGTTGTTGGTTGTGTTTGAGGCTGCGTCCTTTGTGTGGAAGGACGGCCGTGTCATCCCTATTCTTTATAGTTTTGGGGTGTGACAGTTCCTATTCTTTTGACTCAAGAAGAAATCACGAAGAGACAGACTCTCGACGCCAAAGCTATTTACTCTTTATATTGTGCTTTATCCCCTACTGAATATAATAGTGTCACGACCTCTTTTTTCCGTTCGGGGGAAAAGAAAGAATGGTTTAGGGGTATTTGCCTAAAGAGGCGGACCAATGGCCCTAAATTAGGCGCGGGCTCTCCCAAGCCCATACCTCGCGCGACATTGGATTTGTTTTTTTAGTTCTTAACAACCTAAATATTTCTAGGAGTCGCCAGTGTTGTCTCAATTCCTACGCAACCAGAGATTTCTAGGAACGGGGACTTGTTTACGCCAATGTTTCTATTAGCGCCCTTGCGATACCACTAACTTGGAAGGTTTTAATCTAAATGGCCACACCATCTTGATTACCAATTATAATCTTTATGAAACCGCTAAGTGTCCATGCAAATGTTTTCGTAGTTTTTTTTTTTTTAATGTCTAGACTAATCCTAACATAATTTAGAAGAGAAATTTACACTCAAATTAATGAAAAGCGGTGCATAAGTAAACATCCAAGAAATTGAAATAACTTGAAAATAAATGCGGAAAATGAAAACCCGATACAAGTCGGGCAAATAATATTACATGGCATTGTTATCACGCCCGGGACAGGACCCCGTGAGCAAAATGAGAATTTAAATATGCATGAAATTACCCTAGATGCATGAAATTACTCTAAATAATTTTAATCTAAGCAAAATAGATTATTTACAAAAATGATTATAAAATACCAAAATATCATTTAATTAAGAAAATGGCCTTTTAAAATTAGGAAAATCTCCTAGATGTCATTTTTGGCTTAATTTGATAACATCCAACATTTTTTGATATTTTTGAAATTTTCATATTTTTTCTTCTTTTTTAATTATTTTTTAAAATATTAATAATAATTCCTTAAAACGATCTATGCTAACATGGAGTAACACAGCACATGAATATCACAATAATCAAGCTCAAATCGACCGTTTTAAGATCGAAATTTGGTTTGAACCTTTCATTGAACACTTGGCTTGCATCAAAAACACCTCAAAACGGCTTCTTCGGGCCATGTTCGTGGCCTTCAATCTTCACCCATGAGCAATATTATGTGGAACTAAAGCATCAAGATTATACTACCACATACAAAGGACAAGATTAGATAGAAATCATAGCTTAAAACACACTAGAACAAAGCTAAAATCGTCCTCAAATACACGGGTTTGAGCTGATTTTGCAAATCTGGGTTTGAACCCAAGTCAAGCAAACAGGTTATATGCCCATATTCAAGCCCCGACACTCATCACATGCAAGATCTACGAGAAACACTACTTGATCCGAGTGAAAGTAGGTAACATGAACTTTCAAATGCATCAAAACGACCTCTCCAAGAAGCACACATGCAAAACTCCTTGCTTCCTATTTTCCCTTTCAAGTGGTTCTTGGCTGAGGAAACCGAGAACTTATCCTCGGGAGGCACGTGGAAGTTGGTTTCTTCAACTGGAAAACCAGATCTGCAAAGAAAGAACTCATAACGAAGGTTTTCATTAACCTCCAAAATTAGACTCCATGACTTTTTTTGTTGGAAAAATAAACACCAAACAAAGCTATATGTATTCTACTTTGGTTTTGAACTCATGGTTTTTCTCATTTGTCTCTCAACTTTCTCAAAAACACTCGCTTTCTCTCACTCGTGACCAACCGGGCTCAACACTTAGAAAAATTCAGACTTTCTTTGGCCCGCCAGGAGGGTAGTTTTCGGGGGCTTTAGGAGGCCTTCCCGATCTCCATTTGGGACGTGCGACCTATGGTTGGAAAGATCTTTGAGTGAAGTTTAACTCTCTAGTTGAAGGTTTTGGCTAATTGTTGCCTCAGTTGTGTGAAAATCTCACTTTTCTCTCTCTAGGTCGGTCTGGAATTTCTGGGTTTGCTTTTCTGGAGTTGCTTCTGAGGGCTTCTTTGGGGGACGACCGTGTGCTCTCTCCTCTCCTTCTCGTCTTCTCTCTCTCGTTCCCTGAAAGAGCTTGCTTCCGTGATCTTATCCACTGAATTAGAGGAGTTTTGGTCGGTCTTTTGTCCACCTACCAAAACTGTCAACAGGGTTACTTCAACAACTTTCTGACTTAGCCAGATTTTCAATTTCTGCAAATGTTGAGTGTCCGGGTTTGGTGCGATTTTCCCGTGCCTTCAGAAGCTTATCTCTGACCAATGTTCGTCCACTTGCAGTACCAATAATGGCCTTCCATCACGTGCAGAGATCGGGCTGGTTGGGCAGCTGAGGAGGATATGGTGGGGCCACCAAGTTGCTTACTCAGCAACTCCGAAAATAGACCAACTTGTGGACTGAGGTTTGTCAGCTGGTTTAGGTGCTTTAATCCATCAATTTGGCTGCGATTTTTGATCAATTAGCAAGCTCATGAATAGTAGTTTAAGATCTTGGCCATTTTTCACAATTATACTCACTCAATTTTGCAAGAAAATCCCTCAAAGTTGGCCATTTTCTTATCCAAAAATACCCATTTCAATACAAACTTGGTCTTTTTGGCCCGATTTAATTGATTTGAGTTGGCCCAAGTTCAATTTCAACTTAATTGGTGACCAAGATGATGATTTAAGGGTTCGGGCAAAATTTTGCAAAATTTGCGAATTGGTCCCTCAACTTTTGGAAATTGCATTTTGGCCCCAATTTGCCATTTTAATTCCAATCTGACCTCTCGGGCTTGGCTAGTCACATTTAGATCATTGGCCCCAACTTTTTTTTTATCTTTTTTTTATTATTTTTATTATCCTTTTTTATATATTTAATTTAATTTTTTTGAAGGAAAACCATATTCCATTTAAAACACTATATTAAAGGCCTAGATAATCTATATGCAAGAATTTAATTTGAAATATTTTTGTGGAAAAACAAGTTCCCATTTTTTTGGAAATGATTTTTGGGCAAAAATTTAAGTGTCAACAAATAGAATATCTTCTTGTGATACAGCAAAAGAAGTATGGGATAGGCTTCACATTACCCATGAAGGAACTGATCATGTGAAAGAAACAAGGATCAACATTCTCTTGGGACAATATGAAGTCTTTAAGATGAGATCGGGAGAATCAATTACGACATGTTTAGTCGCTTTCTGAAATTGTAAATGGTCTTGAATATCGGACATCCAATCTCGGGACATATGAAGGTCAACAAACTTCATCGAGGACTCTCAAAAGACTGGAATTATATAAAAACCTCAATAAGAGAGACACAGAGGATTGCTCCACTTTCGTAGATGAATTGGTTGGAACTCTTCAATCCTATGAAGTAGAACAGACCAACGAAGAGGAAGACTCAAAAGGTAAGAAATCTATTGCCTTAAAGTCTAATGACTATTCGATGTTACGGACTCGAAGAAGACCTAGATGATGAAGAACGGCACTTATGATAAAGAGATTCGAAAGTTGAACAGAAAAGGAAGGAAATTCAATTGGAAGAAACAAAATTCTTAAAGGTTTCAAAACAGGTCAACGAGAGGAAGAAGATACGAATAAAGAAGTGACTTGTTTTGAATGCAAGAAAATGGACACATCGAGACCTAACCGTCCTTTGTTAAAGAAGAGAAAAGGGAAGACGAGAAAAACGAGGAAGGCACTCAAAGCGAGAGACTTGGAGTGATACTCGAATGTGAAGATAGTGACAATGATTATGCCAATATTTGTTTGATGGCAAAATCGGACTCGGACTCACCTTGATTCGATACACTGAGACTCGGAATAACTCGAGGTTAGTAACTTGAAAATTCCTGTTAAAGTTTCTAAATACATTGATGAACTTTGTCTTAGTCTGAAAACCTCTCTTAAGAGGATCTCCGAATTGAAAAGGGAAAATTCTACATTGAAACAACAGGATAAACTTATGAAAGAAAAGTTTGAAAACTGGAAAAAGATTTTGTTGTTGTGAAAGAAAACTCGACAATATTTCAAATGAAAATAATCTTTTGAAAAATGATATCACTAACATATCAAAGAGATTTTCAAATGGTTCTGAAAAGCTGAATAAGATTCTTTCAATACAAAGACCATATTTTGACAAGTTAGGTCTTGGTATGACTTCTGAAACTATTCCATTAATTGATTTTCCGAAGGTAAAAGAAAGAATTAAACAAAGACCAGCTAGAACTGTTTACAAGAATCATTTCCAGAAAGTCTTTGTAAAACCTATTGGTAGAAATGCTCTGAGATGTTCCAAGTGTAAAAGCTTAGAACACTTCGAGAAAGAATGTCCTTTGGTCAGGAGACCTGTTAAAAAGAGCTGGGCTAAGACTGTCTATTGTACTAACACTTCTGGACCGAAGATGGTATGGGTACCAAAAAGAGCTTGATTTCTGTTAATTGCAGGTTACTATCAAAAAGAAGATAAAATGGTATCTTGATAGTGGCTTCTCAAGACATATGACATGAGACTCAAGTTGCTTCATAAAACTTATCCAGATAGACGGAGGAAAAGTTTCTTTTGGTGGTAACAACAGAGGAAAGATTACTGGTCGAGGAACAGTGAAGATTGGAAGTTTGTCTATCAATAATGTTTCATTAGTTGAAGGATTAAATTACAACTTGCTTAGCATAAGTCGAGTTGTGTGATTCTGGTTTCAAGATCAACTTTCGGGAAGAAACGTGTTCGGAATCGGTAAAGATCTTACTCAATCTTTTACTAGTCGAAGACATGGAAATATCTATCTTCCGGATGTGAATCAAGAAAGATCACGATTGCTTAATATCAGTTCAAGATGAAGCAAATCTATGACACAAAAAGCTAGGCCATATCAACATGAAGCAGATCAACAAGATCTCTACAAAGAAACTTGTTCGAGGATTGCCTACTCTGAATTATTCAAAGTCTGATCTATGTACACCATGCGTCTGGGTAAACATGTTAGAAATTCTTACGAGATCAATAAATAGAGTTTCCACTAATCATGTATTGCAGCTTTTGCACATGGATTTGTTTGGACCTACCGGAACGAAAAGCATTGGTGGTAAAAGGTTTTGTCTAGTAATAGTGGATGACTATTCACGATTTACTTGGGTCTACTTTCTCACAAGTAAGTCAGAGACTTTCTCTCTCTTTTCAAAATTTGCTAAAAATGTGCAGAATGAGAAATGTCACACTATTACAAGCATTCGTACGGACCATGGAGGTGAGTTTGAAAATCAAGACTTTGCTAATTTATGTGATGAATTTGGTTTTCAACACAAATTCTCTTCTCCATATACACCGAACAGAATGGGGTTGTGGAAAGGAAAAATAGATCTTTACAAGAAATGGCAAGAACACTTTTAATTGGAAATCAAGTTTCTTCAAGGTTTTGGGCGAAGTTTGTTTCAACCGCTTGCTATATTATAAACCGAGTATTTTAAAGACCAATTCTTGAGAAAACTCCTTATGAAATTTTAAAGGGAAGAAACCAATAGTTTCTTATTTTCAAATATTTGGTTGCAAATGTTTTATTCTAAAGAATGCAAATGATCGTGTTGGTAAGTTTGAAGAAAAATCATATGAAGGATTCTTTCTTGGATACTCTACAACAAGCAAAGCCTTTAGAGTGCTCAACAAAAAGACTCGGGACGTGGAAGAATCAATGAATGTCAAATTTCAAGACTCTCCACAAGTTCAGCGAGATCTGATCAAGATTCGAATCTGCTTCGGACATTGCTAGATCTAACTCCACCGAAGCGGTTGCTAAATCAAAATCGGTACAACAAGCTACCGATGAAGAACCTACTCAAGAAGAAGATCAACAATCTATCGATCGAACAAGAATCGGAAGCACAAGTCAAGTCATCCCGAAGAACTCATTATTGGAAACATTAATGAGGGAATTCGAACAAGATCCAAAAGGCGAGAAGAGTCTAGTGCTTTGTTGCTCTTATTTCTGAAATAGAACCCAAAAATATTGAAGAAGCTTTAGCTGATGAAAGCTGGATTGAAGCAATGCAAGAAGAGCTCAGACAATTCAGTATTAACGACGTATGGGAATTAACTCCCAAACCAAAAGGTAAATAAGTTATTGGAGCTAAATGGGTTTTCAGGAACAAAGTTGATGAAAAAGGCAAAGTAACGAGAAACAAAGCAAGACTCGTAGCTAAAGGATACACGCAAGAAGAAGGGATAGACTATGATGAGACTTACGCCCCAGTAGTAAGGTTAGAGGCAATCGATTACTACTTGCTTTTGCTTGCTATAAGAATTTCAGGTTGTTTCAAATGGATGTCAAAAGTGCATTCTGAATGGATTTATTCAAGAAGAAGTCTACGTAGAACAACCTCCCGGCTTTGAAGATTCAAAGAAACCGACTCGTATTCGGGCGAAGAAAGCTTTATATGGACTGAAACAAGCTCCTCGAGCTTGGTATGAAAGGCTAAGTAATTTCTTAATTCATAGTGGCTTTTCTAAAGGAGAGGTAGACACTACTTTGTTCATTAAAAATGAAGGTAAAAGCTTTCTACTTGTTCAGATTTATGTTGATGACATCATATTTGGATCATCTAATGAGACTTTGTGCAAGAAATTCTCTAAGTCTATGTAGGATGAATTCGAGATGAGCATGATGGGTGAACTATCCTTTTTCTTTGGTCTACAAGTCAAACAACTAAAGGAGGGAATATTCATTCATCAAGAGAAATATGCAAAAGAACTTGTTAAAAAGTTCGGTCTGGAGAATTGCAAAAAGATTGATATACGAATGTCAAGTTCCTTGAAGATAGACAAAGATGAAGCAGGGAAGAAAATTGACCAAAAGTTATACAGGAGTATCATTGGCTCACTTCTTTATCTTACGCATCCGCAGACGACATATTATTTAGTGTTTGCATATGTGCTAGGTTTCAATCTGACCCTAGAGAATCTCACTTAAGTGCTGTTAAACGTATTATTAAATATGTATCTACTACTGCTAAGATCGGTCTTTGGTATCCCAAAGAAGGAGACTTTACACTTCTTGGCTATTCAGACGCAGATCTTGCAAGTTGTAGAGTTGAAAGAAAAAGCACTTTAGGTACGTGTCAATTGCTTGGAAACAGGGCAGTATCCTGGTTTTCGAGGAAACAAAGTACTGTGGCTCTTTCAACAGCTGAAGCATAATACGTTGCTCTTGGAAGTTGCTGTTCTCAAATTTTGTGGATAAAACAACAACTGCAAGACTTTGGCATTGAAGACTCTTGCACAGAAATTAGATGTGACAACACCAGTGCAATCAATCTTACAAAGAATCCTATCCTACATTCAAGAGCAAAACATATTGAGATTCGACATCACTTTATAAGAGATCATGTTTAGAACAAAGAAGTCTTGATACAATTCATAGACTCAAAAAATCAACTGGCAGACATCTTCACAAAGCCACTTGAGAAAAGCTTGTTTGAGTCCATTCGCTCAAGACTCAATATATTATCTCTTGAAGATTGCTGAAGTTCAGACTCAGTAACTAAAGTCTGACAGAGTATCAGACTCAAAGGTTAAAAGACTGAGAATACGAATCGACACGACTATAAGTTTCATTTACTTAAACTGTCTTATTGATAAGGTAAGATTATCAGTCTATTTTAAGTCGGTTATTTTTTTTAGGGAGTGGTTATCGTTTTATTAAGGCAGTTATTTTTCAAAAAGGAAAATTCAAGATTTTCAAAAGATACGACGCTTGGTTTATCCCCCGTACCTGTTATCTTTATACATCTCTTCTCCTTCGTTTTCACTTCACTCAAAAACCCTAAATCAAAAGCTTTTCACTGCTCTGTGTTTTTCTCTCCAAAACCTCTTCATTTCAAAGTTCTCAACTTTCTTGCGACACAAGTGAGAAAGTCTCTCCAAAGAAAAGCACAATGTCGTATCAGAGGAAGTCATCTAGAATAGCTAACAGGGGACCACTGGGATCTGGTGAGGGACCTACGCACTTTGATCTCACTGAGGAAAGCGACATCCCTACTGAGCAAACTTCTCAACAGCGGTCATCCCCAACTAGACCTCAAGAATAGGGCCCTCAAGATGCAGAAACGATTTATGAAGATATTGAACCAGTAAGAACTCTAAAGCCTGCCTTTGTTTACAAACTTTACTCTGCGTTAAAGGAAGGTGGTTCTGCTATGTCTTTTGTGGATGAGTTTCTGAAAGAGAAGGGTTACAGAAATGAGACGCACTTTCTTACTGTTATGGAAAGGTCTGGAGTTGTGCCTGAGGGAACGGCTGCAAGAGCATTTGCAAATTTCCCGAGTGACCCTAGGTTTAGTAGTATGAATCGGCTGAGGGAAAGGACGATGATGAAAAGATGTTCATACACTTTAAACCATGGATGGGTGTGGCTGCAAGCCTACGAGGGAAGAAGGATGAATTGTTCCGCTCGGACGGACACGGGAAGAGATATGAAAATTGCTTTGAAGCGTGGGGTGATGAACCCACGAACCGTGGATTTCGATTTTCTTGACTTGTTGAGCATAAATCTGCGTGAGAAATTCGAAAAGCTCCAACTTTATCGTTCCGCACAGATCGTGACACGGCACATTCTGAATTGATGGCCTATTTCTACTCCAATATCAGTTTCATTGATGCAAACAGCTTTACTTTCAGCGTGAGAGATAATGAGTATGTCATTGATAATGACATTTTGGCTGATGTGCTTGCTGTGGAAAGAGGGGCTTTCCAACCAATCGGCGTGTCTGTAAGCCATGCTACTCTTAAACTAGCAAAAGATAGAATTGCAGAAGGAAGACTCTCTTATTCCAGAATGAATGCAACAAATACTTTGCTGCACAAAATTGTAATGAACTGTCTAAGACCCAAATCGACATCTAAGACGGATGTATCAATTTACGAAGCTAAGTTGATGTTTGCCATCAAGATAGGTGTGAACTTCTCTTTGCCACATACCATCATCTTTCACATGTATAGATGCATGGTTAAGGACAAAGGAAAGCTTCCTTATGCTGCTCTCATTACTCGTCTCTTCAGACATCTACACATTCAACCTCCTCATATCCTCACAGTGAAGACTATTGATAAAATGGTCATCGGGCTGAGGATGATTACCAAGATGCGTCTGAAAGAGCTTAGCAAGAAGCTGGAGCAATTCAAAGAAAAGACTCCTATCAAACTCAGACCAGACTCATCAGCAGCGAAAAGGAAAGGGAAAGAACCCGTGGTTAGTTCTACCAAGAAGAGGAGGGCAGTCATCCTAGAAGATGAAGATGATGAGGATGCAATACCCATCTCTACTCTTATTTCTCAATTTGCTGCATCTATTCCAATTGTTCCAGAACATCAAGTTACAGAGGAAGAGAAAGAGAAAGAGAAAGAGGAAGAGGAAGAGAAAGAGAAAGAGAAAGAGAAAGAAGAAGAGAAAGAGGAGAAAGAGGAAGAGAAGAAAGAGGAAGAGAAGACAGAGGAAGAAAGAGAGGAAGGAAGAGAGGAAAAGGAAGAAGGAAAAGAAGAACAAGCAGATGAACCAAAAAGAACAGATTCTCCAGCAGAAAAAGAGGATATTCAACATCTTGTTACTGAGGAAACTCCTCAGAAAGAAGAGTTCTTTTCTCCACCAGAAGACATGGAGACAGGGGGAGATAAAGAAAGTGAACACACACCTCTTCGGCTGACTTTCAGAGAAGAGGATGCTCAAACAAGTGTTAGTCGATCACCTCCTGATGCTGAGGATATTCATGCTGCACGCTTTCTGAAGGAGAGGCATCATCTCCACACATTGAACCTCCCGCCGACATTCATACGGCTTGACTCCACCTTCGACCGAGCTGAAACAAGCACTCGGGCCCGACAACTCGGAGATTTTCAAAGGCTGCTTGAGATCATCTTGGAACTTAAAGGTCAAATTTATGCCATGGGATATGAATTTCAGACCTTGCAGAATGAAAATCATGCAATGTTCATCACTTTGCATGATCGGCTTAGGATGTTCGGCGTCGGATTCAGGATACTGCAAAGGGCACTACTCTCACCCAAGTACAGGAAGATTTGAGGAAGTTGGAAGACATTGTCAAGTCTATGGGAGACTTTCAACTTGTTCGCATTCCTCGAGCTCCTTGATTTTTTTTTTTAATGCTGACAAAAAGGGGGAGAAGACTTTGCAGATTTTAAAACCAAACCAAATCCTATCTTTTTAGCTTTTTATTGCTTGCTATCTTGACTTTGACTTGAGTTTTTAAATGTGTGCAGTTTTTGGAATGTGTGCTTTCTATGACAATACTTTAAGCTTTGTAAATTAGATAGTACTGTCTGTTTATGACTAATGAGGTTTCGGTGAATGCAGATCTGTATACAGGGAAAGTCTGTGTACATGATATCTGTGTACATGATAACTTCTACTATCTTATTTAATCTTTTATGATGCTTGCTTAAAAGTTGTATTGTAGGGCGATAATATTCAAATATGCAGGAAAGTTTTGTCACCATAAAAAATGGGGAGATTGTTGGATGAAATCCCTTAAAGTATTTTGAAGTTGACAAAACAGATTTATCAGTCTAGTCTGAAGACTTACAGACTCTTTTGACAAAGTCTGAAGATCAAAGTCTGAAGATTAAAGTCTGAAGCTAGCAAGACTCAAGACTTATATTTCAAAGTCTACTCACATGGACAGTTTCCGGGACGACGTTTATTCGATCTTATACGATCTTTATTCTAGCGACCGGTGGATATCTTTCTACTTTTGGATTCAGCACTAAACGATCTTAGTTTTATATGGAATATGTTTAGATTCTTTGACGACTTCGCAACTTATATTTGGAATGATCTACTTATGGAAATCGAGATCCTGATTGTATGGGTGAGTAGGATTGATGGGCTATCAACACTTACCTTAAAGAGCTCGAGATCTCTCTAATTGATTCTGTCCAACGGGTTGATTGGAAGAACTTCTTTGGAACGTGCCAACGGTATTGAAGGCATGAAGAAGTATATAAGAGAGATGCTCTAGTTGTTGAAGGGTGCGGATAGAAGAATTCCAAAGTTTGAATCTCCTTTTCTATTTTGCGATATCATTCTTTGAGCGTTACATGTAATCAAAAGAGAGATCATATTGTAGACCTTGAGGAAGTGTAGCAGAGTAATCTGCACTGTGGACTCAAGAGTGTGAGACTATAATCACTCTTATTGATTCTTAGTGAAATCCAGCCAGAAGGGCTGTCCGTGCGGGAGAGTGGACGTAGGCTTGATCTAAGCCGAACCACTATAAATCTGGAGTCTTGATTCTCTTTCCCTAATCCTTTTATTGTTATATGTTTTCATTTGCTGCAATCGTTGATTTTACATTATTTATTTCTCATTCGATTTGAATTGTTAAAATTGCTTCAAACACCTATTCACCCCCCTCTAGGTGCTAATTCTAGTCCTAACAGGTTGAAGGTCAACGCAATACCAGACCTCCATACTTTGATGGAAAAGATTACAGCATATGGAAAAATAAGATGAAGGCATTCCTAAGATCGAAAGATCCTTTGGAATGGGAAGTGGTTGATAAAGGAATCATTCCTGCTGCTGCATCGGAATCAGAGAGAGGAAAAGAAACTGTTGTTCCTACTCTTCTGACTCAAGAAGAAATCACCAAGAGACAGACTCTCGACGCCAAAGCTATTTACTCTTTATATTGTGCTTTATCCCCTACTAAATATAACAGAATATCTTCTTGTGATACAGCAAAAGAAGTATGGGATAGACTTCACATTACCCATGAAGGAACTGATCGTGTGAAAGAAACGAGGATCAACATTCTCTTGGGACAATATGAAGTCTTTAAGATGAGATCAGGAGAATCAATAACCGACATGTTTAGTCGCTTTCTGAAATTGTGAATGGCCTTGAATATCGGGGACATCCAATCTCGGGACATATGAAGGTCAACAAACTCCTTCGAGGACTCTCAAAAGACTGGAATTACATAAAAACCTCAATAAGAGAGACACAAAGGATTGCTCCACTCTCTGTAGATGAACTGGTTGGGACTCTTTAATCCTATGAAGTAGAACAGACCAACGAAGAGGAAGACTCAAAAGGTAAGAAATCTATTGCCTTAAAGTCTAATGACTATTCTGATGTTACGTACTCGAAGAAGATTTAGATGATGAAGAACTGGCACTTATGATAAAGAGATTCAGAAAGTTGAACATAAAAGGAAGGAAATTCAATTGGGAGAAACAAAATTCTCAAAGGTTTCAAAACAGGTCAACAGAGGAAGATGATACTAATAAAGAAGTGACTTGCTTTGAATGCAAGAAAAAGGGACACATCGGACCCAACCGTCCTCTCGTTAAAGAAGAGAAAAGGGAAGACGAGAAAAACATGAAGGCACTCAAAGCGAGACTTGGAGTGATACTGAATGTGAAGAAAGTGACGATGATTATGCCAATATCTGTTTAATGGCAAAATCAGACTCAGACTCAGACCTTGATTCAGACATAGACTCAGACAGCGAACTCGATGTTACTATCAAAAAGAAGATTAAATGGTATCTTGATAGTGGCTGTTCAAGACATATGACAGGAGACTTAAGCTGCTTCATAAAACTTATCCAGATAGACGGAGGAAAAGTTTCCTTTGGTGGTAACAACAAAGGAAGGATTACTTCGAGGAACAGTGAAGATTGGAAGTTTGTCTATCAATAATGTTTCCTTAGTTGAAGGATTAAATTACAACCTGCTTAGCATAAGTTAGTTGTGTGATTCTGGTTTCAAGATCAACTTTCAGGAAGAAACGTGCTCTGGAATCGGTAAAGACTTTACTCAATCTTTTACTGCGGTCGAAGACATGGAAATATCTATCTTCGGATGTGAATCAAGAAAGATCACGATGCTTAATATCGTACAAGATGAAGCAAATCTAAGGCACAAAAAGCTAGGCCATATCAATATGAAGCAAATCAACAAGATCTCTACCAAGAAACTTGTTCGAGGGTTGCCTATTCTCAATTATTCAAAGTCGATCTATGTACACCATGCGTCTTTGGGTAAACAGGTTAGAAACTCTTACAAATCAATAAATAAAGTTTCCACTAATCATGTATTGCAGCTTTTGCACATGGATTTGTTTGGACCTACCAGAACGAAAAGCATTGGTGGAAAAAGGTTCTGTCTGGTAATTGTGGATGATTACTCACGATTTACTTGGGTCTACTTTCTTACAAGTAAGTCAGAGACTTTCTCTCTCTTTTCAAAGTTTGCTAAAAAGGTGCAGAATGAGAAAGGTCACACTATCTCAAGCATTCGTACAGACCATGGAGATGAGTTTGAAAATCAAGACTTTGCTAAATTTTGTGATGAATTTGGTTTTCAACACAAATTCTCCTCTCCATATACACCGAAACGTAATGGGGTTGTGGAAAGGAAGAATAGGTCTTTACAAGAAATGGCAAGAACACTTTTAATTGGAAATCAAATTTCTTCAAGGTTTTGGGCGGAAGTGTTTCAACTGCTTGCTATATTATAAACCGAGTGTTTTTAAGGCCAATTCTTGAGAAAACTCCTTATGAAATTTTTAAAGGGAAGAAACCAATAGTTTCTTATTTTCAAATATTTGGTTGCAAATGTTTTATTCTAAAGAATGCAAATGATCGTGTTGGTAAGTTTGAAGAAAAATCAGATGAAGGATTCTTTCTTGGATACTCAACTACAAGCAAAGCTTTTAGAGTATTCAACAAAAAGACTCAGACTGTGGAAAAATCAATGAATGTCAAATTTCAAGACTCTCCACAAGTTAAGCATATACAGACTGAATATTCGGAATCTGCTCCAGACACTGCTAGATCTAACTCCACTGAAGCAGTTACTAAATCGAAATCAGTACAACAAGCTACTGATGAAGAATCTACTCAAGAAGAAGATCAACAATCTATCGACCGACCAAGAATCGGAAGCACAAGTCTAGTCATCCTGAAGAACTCATTATTGGGAACATTAATGAGGGAATCCGAACAAGATCCAAAAGGCGAGAAGAGTCTAGTGCTTTGTTGCTCTTATTTCTGAAATAGAACTCAAAAATATTGAAGAAGCTTTAGCTGATGAAAGCTGGATTGAAGCAATGCAAGAAGAGCTCAAACAATTCAGTATTAATGACGTATGGGAATTGACTCCCAAACCAAAAGGTAAATCAGTTATTGGAGCTAAATGAGTTCTCAGGAACAAAGTTGACGAGAAAGGCAAAGCAACGAGAAACAAAGCAAGACTCGTGGCCAAAGGATACACGCAAGAAGAAGGGATAGACTATGATGAGACTTACGCTCCAGTAGCAAGGTTAGAAGCAATCAGATTACTACTTGCTTTTGCTTGCTATAAGAATTTCAGGTTGTTTCAAATGGATGTCAAAAGCGCAATCTTGAATGGATTTATTCAAGAAGAAGTCTATGTGGAACAACCTCCTGGATTTGAAGATTCAAAGAAACCGGACTCGTGTTCAAACCGAAGAAAACTTTATATGGATTGAAACAAGCTCCTCGAGCTTGGTATGAAAGGCTAAGTAATTTCTTAATTCATAGTGGCTTTTCTAAAGGAAAGGTAGACACTACTTTGTTCATTAAAAAGGAAGGTAAAAGCTTTCTACTTGTTCAGATTTATGTTGATGACATCATATTCGGATCATCTAATGAGACTTTGTGCAAGAAATTTTCTAAGTCTATGCAAGGGATGAATTCGAGATGAGCATGATGGGTGAACTATCCTTTTTCCTTGGTCTACAAGTCAAACAACTAAAGGAAGGAATATTCATTCATCAAGAGAAATATGCAAAAGAACTTATTAAAAAGTTCGGTCTGGAAAATTGCAAAAAGACTGACATACCAATGTCAAGTTCCTTGAAGGTAGACAAAGATGAAGCAAGGAAGAAAATCGACCAAAAGTTATACAGGAGTATCATTGGTTCACTTCTTTATCTTACGCATCCGGACGACATATTATTTAGTGTTTGCATATGTGCTAGGTTTCAATCTGATCCTAGAGAATCTCACTTAAGTGCTGTTAAACGTATTATTAAATATATTGTTACTACTGCTAAGATCGGTCTTTGGTATCCCAAAGAAGGAGACTTTACACTTCTTGGCTATTTAGACGCAGATCTTGCAGGTTGTAGAGTTGAAAGAAAAAGCACTTCAGGTACTTGTCAATTGCTTGGAAACAAGGCAGTATCTTGGTTTTCAAGGAAACAAAGTACTGTGGCTCTTTCAACGGCTGAAGCAGAATACGTAGCCCTTGGAAGTTGTTGTTCTCAAATATTGTGGATAAAACAACAACTGCAAGACTTTGGTATTGAAGACTCTTGCACGAAATAAGATGTGACAACACCGGTGCAATCAATCTTACAAAGAATCCTATCCTACATTCAAGAGCAAAACATATTGAGATTCGACATCACTTTATAAGAGATCATGTTCAGAACAAAGAGGTCTTGATACAATTCATAGACTCAAAGAATCAACGCGCGACATCTTCACAAAGCCACTTGAGAAAAGCTTGTTTGAGTCTATTCGCTCAAGACTCAATATATTATCTCTTGAAGAATGCTGAAGCTCAGACTCAGTAACTAAAGTCTGACAAAGCATCAGACTTAAAGGTTAAAGACTGAGAATACGAATCGACATGGCTGTAAGTTCATTTACTTAAACTATCTTATCGATAAGGTAAGATTATCTGTCTATTTTTAAGGCGGTTATATTTAAAGAGAGTGGTTATCGATTTATTAAGGCGGTTATTTTTCAAAAAGGAAATTTTAAGATTTCCAAAATATATGACGCTTGGATTATCCCCCGTAGCTGTTATCTTTTATACACCTCTTCTCCTTTGTTTTCACTTTACCTAGAAACCTTAGATCAAAAGTTTTTCACTGCTCTGTATTTTTCTCTCCAAAACTTCTTCGTTTCAAAGTTCTCAACTTTCTTGCGACACAAGTGAGAAAGCTTCTCCAAAGAAAGCACAATGCCGTATCAAAGGAAGTCATCCAGAATAGCAAATAGGGGACCACAGGGATCTGGTGAGGGGCCTACGCACTTTGATCTCACCGAAGAAAGCGACTTTCCTGCGAGCAAACTCCTCAACGATCTCAACAACGGTCTTCCCCAACTAGACCTCAAGGACATCGCCCTCAAGATGCGAAACGGTTTATGAAGATATTGAACCAAGAAGAACTCTTAAGCCTGCCTTTGTTTACAAGCTTTACTCTGTATTAAAGGAATGTGGTTCTGCTATGACCTTCGTGGATGAATTTCTGAAAGAGATGGGTTACAGAATCGAGATTCATTTTCTTACTGTCATGGAGAGGTCTGGGGTTGTGCCTGAAGGAACGGCTGCAAAAGCGTTTGCAAACTTCCCCAATGACCCTAGGTTATGTAGTATGAATCAGCCAAAGGGAAAGGATGATGATGAAAAGATGTTCATACACTTTAAACCATGGATGGGTGTGGCTGCAAACCTTCGAGGGAAGAAGGATGAACTGTTCCGCTCAGACGGACACAGGAAGAAGTATGAAAAATTGCTGAAGCGTGGGGTGATGAACCCACGGACTGTGGATTTCGATTTTCTGGACTTATTGTGCATAAATCTGTGAGAGAAGTTTGAAAAAATTCAACTTTATCAGTTCTGTACTAACTGTGATATGGCACATTCTGAATTAACGGCGTACTTTTACTCCAATCTCAGTTTCATTGATGCAAACAGCTTTTCTTTCAGCGTGAGGGATAAAGAGTATGTTGTTGATAAGGACATTCTGGCTGATGTACTTGGTGTGGAAAGAGGGCTTTCCAATCAATCAATGTGTCCGTAAGCCATGCTACTCTTGAACTTGAAAGAGACAGAATTGCAGAAGGTTGACTCTCCTACTCCAGGATGAATGCAACAAATACTTTGCTGCACAAGATTGTGATCAACTGTCTGAGACCCAAATCAACATCCAAGATAGATGTATCCATCTCTGAAGCCAAGTTGATGTTTGCAATTAAGACTGGTCTTAACTTCTCTTTGCCGCATACCATCATATTTCATATGTACAGATGCATGGCAAAAGACAAAGGAAACTTCCTTATGCTGCTCTCATTACTCGTCTCTTCAAACATCTGAACATTCAACCTCCTCATATTCTCACTGTGAAGACTATTGATAAAATGGTCATCGGGCTGAGGATGATTACCAAAATGCGTCTGAAAGAGCTTAGCAAGAAGCTGGAGCAATTCAAGGAAAAGACTCCTATCAAGTTCGGACCCGGACTCATCAGCGACCAAAAGGAAAGGGAAAGAACCAGTGGTTAGTTCTACCAAAAAGAGAAGGGCAATCATCTTGGAAGATGAAGATGATGAGGATGCTATACCCATCTCTGCTCTTGTTTCTCAATTTGCTGCATCTATTAGAGAAAGAGAAAGAGGAAGAGAAAGAGGAAGAGAAAGAGGAAGAGAAAGAAGAAGAGAAGAAAGAGGAAGAAAGAGAGGAAGAGGAAGAAGGAAAAGCAGAACAAGCAGATGAACCAGAATGAACAGATTCTTCAGCAGAAAAGGAGGATCTACAATAGCCTGTCATTGAGGAAACTCCTCAGAAAGAAGAGTTCTTTTCTCCTCCAGAAGACATGGAAACAGGGGGAGATACAGACAGAGAACACACACCTCTTCTACTGACTTTTAGAGAAGAGGATGCACAAACATGTGTTAGTCGATCACCTCCTGATGCTGAAGATGTTCATGCTGCACGGTTTCTGAAGGAGAGGCATCATCTCCACACACTGAACTTCCTGCTGATATTCATACTGGCTTAACTCCACCATCAGACCGAGCTGAAACAAGCACTCAGACTGACAATTCTGGAGATTTTCAAAGGCTACTTGAAATCATCTTGGAACTCAAAGGCCAAATTTATGCCATGGGATATGAATTTCAGACCTTGCAAAATGAAAATCATGCAATGTTCATCACTCTGCATGATCAACTTAAAGATGTTCAGCGTCAGATTCAGGATATTGCAAAGGGCATTACTCTCACCCAAGTACAGGAAGATTTGAGGAAGCTTGAAGACACTGTCAAGTCTATGGAGGACTTTCAATTTGTTCGCATTCCTCGAGCTCCTTGATTTTTTTAATGCTGACAAAAAGAGGGAGAAGACTTTGCAGATTTTCGAATGATTTTCCGTTCTCAAACCAAATCTTATCTTTTATATTTTTTTGTTGCTATCATGACTTTGACTTGAGTTTTTAAAACGTGTGCAGTTTTTGAATGTGTGCTCACTATGGCAATACTTTAAGCTTCTTAAATTAGATAAAGATAGTACTAGTGTTTTATGACTAATGAGGTTTTGTTGGATGAATTCTCTTAAAGTGACTAACGATCATGTTTAAGAAATTTTTTTATAAATCATTTATTTTTTGCTAAACAAAATGAATCTCAGATTATTTGACTTTTATGGCACGTGTGATTATGCTCTCTCTATTAATCAAATAGGAACTTGTTGGCCTTTCTCAACCGTGGCAACCCCAAGGGCATCCACCAGCTGAAAAGGGGGCAAGCTAACCTCCCTATCGAAGCAAGAAATCGTAGATTACGATGTTAAGGGCAAGGACCAAGGTTTTTAATTCATCATAAATAGTGGAGGCCTCACTATCGAGGCTAATAACTGTTCTTCTCTCTACAATTTAGGCTGGATGAGTGAATTGAGAAGCAACTTTTGATGAGTAAAATTCATTTGTTATTCATGGAGAAAGAAGTTTAAATGTGGGAGGACTAATGCCCACTACAAGCCCTTTTTAATTCATCATAAATAGTGGAGGCCTCACTATCGTAATATATCTATCCATCATTGACCTATATGACCAACATGCCATAGCTATAATACGAGCTAAGCATAAGTTTCATGAAAAAAAAAACTCCTATCGCTTTGATGGAAGGCACATTTTCAATGAACGTATAAATAGAGTCCGGTCCTCTCTCCACCCATAATGAACAACAATAACCTAAAGAAATTTGGTATTCTCTCCTCCATCGATAGAATACATCAAGAATAGTGGGTTAAGGGAGAGAAATCGGATTTCTTCTTTGGTTCGAGTTCTTTGGGCTACAACGATCATCATCAAGTGCAACACTATGGATAAAGGTATGTGGTGGAGAGAGGACCAGACTCTATTTATACGTTCGTTGAAAATGTGCCTTCCATCAAAGCGATATACCCTTTCAATTTATTAAAGTCGTAACTCCTCGTAACCAATAATTATTTATTTTATAACATAACAATAATTATTAAACCATATAACACAAATCATATCATGTGGGCCATAATAATTCTTACATTCTCCCACTTGGCTCATATGATATTCCTTTCATGGTTTAACAAAGACTATAATGTGCACAATAACATTATGCTATAAAATTTCATCAAATTGGCAATCACATAATAATCACAATTAAGTAAAGAAAACTAATGCGAGTCATAGCGGTTGTATGTCATTAATCGACATAGTCCTTTCTATGCACTACAACTATAGCAATTTACTTAACATGATCCATAAATGAGAAATACAGTAATAGTCCAACCATAATGTTTCTTTAGAAACTATCCTGTTTAACATTCATCTATTTCCATAATGTATACTAAATAGAAAACAGGAAATATCATAAACACGTAAGTGAGCTCAAAGTGTCAAATACATAAACTTAATACAATCATAATACAAACATTAATGATGTCCAATAATGCCCATCTTTTCAACATGCTCATTAAATGTTTTGGGCGGCAGTCCTTTTGTTAAGGGATCGGCTATCATAAGTTTGGTGCTACTATGCTCAATTGACACTCTTCGTTTCTGAACTTCTTTTTTAACAGACAAGTATTTGATCTCTAAATGTGTAGCACCTTTAGAATACTTGTCATTCTTAGAGAAGAAAACTGCAGCAGAATTATCACAATAAATTTTCAGCGGCTTGGCAATACTGTCGACAATCACAAGCCCTGAAATAAAATTCTGCAGCCATAATCCATGAATAGTGGCCTCAAAGCATGCCACAAATTCAGCTTCCATAGTGGATGCAGCAATAACTGACTGCTTTGCACTCTTCCATGAAATTGCCCCTCCAGCCAGAAGAAACAAGTAACCAAACGTTGATTTTTCTTGTATCAGTACATCCGGCTAAGTCTGAATCCGAATATCCAATCACCTCGAGATGATCGGATCTTTTATAAGTAAGCATATGATTCTTCGTTTCTTGCAGGTATCTAAGAACTTTTTTTGCAGCTTTCCAATGATCCATTCCAGGATTACTTTGATACCTGCCCAGCATTCCGACAGTAAAACTAATGTCTGGTCTAGTGCAAGTTTGTGCATACATTAAGCTCCCCACAACAGATGCATAAGGAATATTTTTCATTTGTTCTCGTTTCACTTCACTTTTCGGACATTGCATAAGGCTAAATTTGTCACATTTCTGAATTGGAACTATTATTGCTGAACATTTACTCATATTAAATCTCTCTTAAATTTTCTTAATGTAGGCTTTCTGAGACAATCCTAATAATCCTTGTGATCTATCACGGAATATTTCTATTCCTATCACATATGTTGCCTCTCCCATATCCTTCATTTTAAAATTCTTAGAGAGAAACTTCTTGGTTTCATGTAACAAACCAAGATCATTAGCAGCAAGCAAATTATCATCAACATACAAAACTAGAAAAATAAACTTGCTCCCACTAATCTTCATATATATACATCGATCAACGGTGTTTTCCTTAAATCCAAATGAAGTTATGGTATCGTTAAACTTAAGATACCATTGTCGGGAAGCTTGTTTAAGTCCATATATTGATTTCTTTAATTTACATACCACGTGTTCCTTTCCTTTAATTGAAAAGCCTTCAGGTTGGTCCATATAAACCTCTTCTTCTAAATTCCCATTAAGAAAGACAGTTTTTACATCCATTTGGTATAACTCCAAGTCATAATGAGCCACCAAAGCCATAATGATTCTAAGTGAGTCTTTCTTAGAGATTGATGAAAATGTCTCTTTATAGTCAATGCCTTCCTTTTGCGTAAAACCTTTTGCAACAAGTCTGGCTTTATATCGTTCAATATTGCCTTTTAAGTCGCGCTTGGTCTTAAAGACCCATTTACACCCGACCTTCTTACATCCTTTAGGCAATTCAACAATATCCCAAACTTGATTTTGATGCATGAATTTTAACTCTTCTTGCATGGCATTAAACCATTCATTAGAATCTTCACATTACATGGCTTGGGAAAATGAATCTGGATCATTTCCAATTCATAAATCAATTTCTGACTCTTGTAGATAAACCATATAGTCATCAGAAATAGCCGACTTCTTTTCTCTTTGAGATCTTCTTAATGCTATTTCTTGTGACTCAGCTATTGGAGGTTCAATATTGACATCTTCATTATGGAGTGATTGTTCATTAATTTGTTGTTCTTGATCATTGTTAGATTGTGCTATAATATCATGAACAACTTTAGAAGCTTCGGGTATAGGAACTTCTACCCTTACTTCTTGAATGCAAGCATCACGCATTCTTTCACTCCCACTGATGTCACCATTCTCAATGAACCTAGCATTTCCAGATTCAACAATTCTTGTACTATGATTAGGACAATAAAATTTATATCCTTTGGATTTCTCTGCATAACCAATGAAATAATCACTGGTCATTTTTTAATCTAATTTCCTTTCACGTGGATTGTAAATTCTTACTTATGCTTGACAACCCCAAACATGCAGGTGTCGTAAACTAGGTTTCCTTCCCGTCCACAGTTCAAAGGGAGTCTTTGGAACTGCCTTACTAGGAGCCATGTTTAATAAATACATAGAAGTCTTTAAAGCATACATCCACAAATACTAGGGTAAAGATGAATGACTCATCATACTCCTAACCATTTCCATTAAAGTACGATTACGCCTTTCTGCTACACCATTTTGTTGTGGTGTACCTGGCATTGTGTATTGAGCACAAATACCATGTCTTTCAAGGAATTTAGCAAATTGACCTGGACATTGTCCCGATTCATTATACTTTCCATAATATTCACCGCATCTATCTGATCTTACTATTTTCACATTTTTATCTAATTGCCTCTCAACCTCTTTAATATACACTTCAAGTGCATTCATTGATTGAGACTTATCATGCAATTGATAAATGTAACCATAACATGAAAAATCATCAATAAAGGTAATGAAGTGACTTTCTTTGCCAAAAGATGGAACATCAAATGGACCACATATATCAGTATGTATAATTTCAAGAAGTTTTGTGCTTCTTGTGGCACCTTTCTTAGTGTGCTTTGTTTGTTTACCTTTAATACAATCAATACACACTCCAAGGTCAGTAAAATCCAAATTTGGAAGAATTTCATTCTTCACTAATCTTTGCATTCTTTCTTTGGATATATGACCCAAACGTTTATGCCACAAGTAAGCTGAATTTTCATCCAGCAAACTTTGTTTAGTGCCAACATTATGATGCAAGGTCAGTAATGTCTCAACAAAAGTATTATTAAGTCTAAATTTGTAGAGACCATCACATAAAGTTCCAGTTCCAATAAGAGTATCACTCTTAAATAGACTGAAAGATTCAGAACCAAACTTACAATAAAATCCCGCCACATCAAGTCTTGGAAAATAAACTAAATTGCGAGAAAATGTAGGTACATAAAGGGTTCGAAACAAATCCAAATAATGCCAAGTATCTAAGATCAAACGATAAGTGCCAATGCTTTCAACTGGAGCTTTGTTTCTGTTCCCCGTAATCACATAACTTTCATTTGGTTTTATAGTTTGGATCGTAAGAAATCCCTGCATCGTATTTGACACATGAGTGGTGGCGCCAGAATCAATCCACCAAGTATTATGAGGAACTTCAGTAAAATTTGATTCAAAACATACTAAAGCACAAGGCTTACCTTTCTTTTCGAACCAAGCCTTACATTTCAGACAATCTTTCTTCAAGTGTCCAATTTTGTTGCAAAAATGACACTTAATAAGATTGTGTTTATTCTTGTGGATTTGAGAAGCCTTTGAAGAGTCATTTAGGACGTGTAGTCCTTTTTTCTTGCTCCTTCCACCTTTCCTCTTGAAATTCTTTAGAACTTCTTGATGACTTGAGAGATGAACAGAATAAGCCTTTTGATTCTTTATCCTTGTTTCCTCTTGAACTAGCATACTGGCCAATTCATTTACATTCCACTTATCCTTTATAGTGTTGTAATTCATTTGAAATGGCCCATATTGCTCATGAGGCAAGGAATTAAGTATAAATTGTACTAAAAAGTACTCATCCACGTTCATCCCTAAAGTCTTTAACTTTGCTGCTAAATTTGTCATCTCAAGTATATGCTCATGCATGGTACGCAAACCATCATATTTCATGGTGGTCAGTGTACTCATCAATGTACCAGCAAGTGATTTATCAGCAATTTGAGAACGCTCTTTCACAAATTTCATAAATTCCTTAGCATTGTCATTTTTGGGAAGAAAAGTCTTTAAATTGTTTGCAACTGTCATTCGCATGAACATTAAGCTCAGTCTGTTCGATCTTTCCCAAGCTTTATAGAAAGACTTTTCATCATTGCTACTTTCATCAGTAATAGCAGCTGGTTTCTCAGCTTGAAGTGCTAAATCAAGATCCAGGACACCTAAGTGAAACTGGACTTGTTCACTCCAATCAGGAAAATTTGTCCCATTGAATAAGGGAACAAACGAAGCATGCGAATGGAGTGAAACAGGTACAGATACTACAAACATATGCAAGAAAATACTCATACATTAATGCCTTGAGAAAATCACCTAATCAGATTCAAACTAAACTACACATATATATCATAGTTCTCATTTGGGCGATCCTATGATATATAAATATACATATAAAAAAATAATAATAATGATGCTAATAAATTTTATTTGATAATTGTAAATATATCTTATTAAAATTTATTTGCTATCTTTGGATATACAAACAAAAGTAATAAGTCATATTAATTATCAACCATAACGTTCATGAATTATAGAAAATAATTAACCTTTGGGTTAATCCCTAAGTTCTTATAATAAATGAACTTCAATATACCCATAACACCAATAATGATATGCAACATATCAATTTCATAAATAGCATCAATTAATCATGGGTAATTGAATAAAACAATTTACAATATCAAAAATTCAAAAGACTTCAAAGTTTGGCCACTTTGGTGACTAACAAACCATTCATAGTATGAATTTTTTTAATATTGTAAAATATAAATATTTACCAAATTGCACACAAGGATAAAAACGTAATAAAAACATAAGGGCAAAATCGTAAAATCATAATTCCATAAGGCCAAAACTATAAATTTATAATCCAGGGGCAAAATGGTAAATAGCCAGTAAGGGCAGAACCGTAAAATCATAATTCCATAAGGGCAAAATCATAAATTTATAATCCAGGGGCAAAATGGTAAATAAACAGCAAGGGCAGAACCGTAAATAATCATAAAAGGAAGGGCAAAACAGTAATTAGGAGCTGCGGGAGGGGCAAAAGTGTAAAAACAGGGGCCCGCGGGACGTTAGGCACGTGCCTTCGTCCTCGGCAAGCGCGTGCGCCGCACACGCGCGTTCGGCACGCAGGCGCGTGCTCGGCACGCGTGCGTCCAGTGCACAGGCACCTGGCAACTGCCGCGGACGTGTGCGTTCCACACGCCTGCGAAGCACCGCGCCGTTTCGCGTGCGTGATCCCCACGCGCTTGCAGTTGGCGCGCGCGAAACGGCATGTGGCGCGTGGGTTCCACGCGCCAGCAATTGCAGCGCGCGCGTGGACCCACGCGCCTTCTTCCCCACGCAACAAAAACCTTTTCTTCGCCATTTCCTTCTCTATTTCCCCTGAATTGTTCCATTTTCGACATTTTCCTTTATGAAAACATTCAATATTCGGATTTTCTTTAACATAATCATTCGAAAACATTTCAACAACAATAAATACTATGAACAGGATCGTTTAACAAATCATCTAACATAAATCATAATATTTCTATAAACGAAAAAATCATTAGATCATAAACCACGCTCTGATACCAACTGTAAGTCATATTCATATTAAATCTGTAATGCGGAAACTCATAATACAAACAGTGATCTTTCGATCTTTATGATTCTCACAAATAGATGGTGACATACCTTTATCCATAGCATTGCACTTGATGATGATCGTTGTAGCCCAAAGAACTCGAACCGAAGAAGAAATCCGATTTCTCTCCCTTAACCCACTATTCTTGATGTATTCTATCGATGGAGGAGATAATACCAATTTCCTTTAGGTTATTGTTGTTCATTATGGGTGGAGAGAGGACCGGACTCTATTTATACGTTTGTTGAAAAGGTACCTTCCATCAAAGCGATATACCCTTTCAATTTATTAGAGTCGTAACTCCTCGTAACCAATAATTATTTATTGGGATAAATGCACCAGAAGTCCTAAAACTTGTCGCGAAAGTGCAATTGAGACCTAAAACTTGCAAAAAATGCAATCGAGTCCTAAAACTTGTCCGAAAAGTGCAATTAAGTCTCTCTGTTAGTTCCGTCGAATTACACAAACGGAAAATGCTGAGCTGGCTTATTTTAACAATTTTTCTCTTTTATGAGGCAAATAACTTAAAGCCCACATTCCACGTGTGCAAAACGAGTGCGTTTTGGACATTTACTGAGCAACATCATTCTTCTTGCACGAAGCCCTCATTCTCTCTTCGTCCTCTCCCCTCTTTGTTTTCCCAAATCCAAGTTTTGAGCCCTAAGTCCCAATCGAGCTCATGCGAGCCCCAAATCGAAGCTATGAGTTACCTTCTTTGTCGATCGCGAGTTCATGCAAGCCCTAAACCAATGGTCTGAGATATCTTCATCGTCGATCACCGGTCCTTGCGAGTCATCCCTCCTCGTGGTGTCGCGATGGCAAATCGAAGGCTCGCATCAAACCTCTTCTTGTTGCGTGCGAGTCATCCTGTGGAAGCGAGTCCGTGCAAATCGTGAGTCGTGCAAACCCTAAATTGTCATTTCGTTGTGTGGTGGTGCCAAATCGAAGGTACGCGTTCAATCTCATGCATCCATATCATTTTCCAGAATGACTCTACCCTATTCCCACTTACATGCATCCACTGAACAAACATAAGCCCATTAATATTGTCCTCGAGTTTCTCCTTATGTTGCTGATCAAGTTTGCATATTATTTTTCTATGACTGGCTTTATTCACGAAAGAAATTCCGTCATAAAGCCAAGTTTCACTTGTAAAAGGCCCTGAAAATGTTTCGAGTAGAGTCGACTAGAGAAAGAAAAACGGGAGAGTTAGAGCTTGAGCATGATGATGTGTAGACGAGGAGAGATGGAGAGAGTAGCATGACTAGAGCAAGTTGTATAGCTAGAGCGAATTTGTGCGAGTTGTTCATTCTCATTTTGTGGTGTCAATCCCTTCTTATTGATGCTTCTCTGTTTTTCGAAAATTGCAGGTAAGGAAATTGGTGAATATCTTTGTCGAACATTGGCTTCATAGAATATTGAAATTGACCAGTCATCGAATACTTCGAGATGACAATGGTTGTGTGAAAGAACCAGCATTCTTGTAAGAATATGTTGTGGATATATAATTCGACATTGTTGCCGGATGGAAATGCAACTTTTTCCATGTAGTGTTTTGTAAAGTGGCAAATCAACAGCTGACTCTCTCCTTTGCGTAGGTATCGCACTTAGCCCTTTTAATCAAAATCAGTTGGTACTACTTTATTAAGATTAGAAATAATTATCATCACACTAATGAATTCATTGCAAAGCCAATTTCAAAACTAAAGTACTATTTATTTTTATCCCTTGCAGGTTCGATGGCCAACAATAAAGCCCCTATTACTATTTTCTTTGGAGGTAAATTTCAAGTAGGACCACCATTGGAATACATAGGTGGAAAGGTCAATGTTGTCGAAATTGACTTAAGTGATGGTTCATTGTCTAATGTAACTAGAGTTATTGAGGCTTTGGGTGGGTGCAAAATAGAGAAACTCTATTACAGAGTTCCCAGAAGTAGTATTGTTGAAAATTGTCTTAGATATTTATGGGATGATTGTGCTGTGATAGATCTCTTCTATCATCATCTACATTATGAAATTATTGAACTATATTTGGAGTATGTTGATGATAAAGAGACAATTGCTGAGATAGAAAATGAAGGTCTGTATGATGTGGATGTGGAAAGAGTTCATAAGGTGACTAGTAAAGTGTTCGAAAATGTGATTGGTAATCCTAATGATGATATGAATTGGGTTGAAGTTCGTGATAGGGAACTAGATGATACTGAGGATGCTGGTAATGTCTTCGAAAATGTGAGTGGGAATGCTAATGATGGCAAGAATCAAGTTGAGGTTGCTAATCAAGATCAAGATGAGGATGATGATGATATATTTAATTTGGTGGATACGGAACACTCAAGTGATGATGATCATCTTGAACTGATTGAAGCAAGGACAAAGTTAAAGGAATATTCAACTGTGCATAGGCTCATGACTGAGGTTGACATTGAACCAGTTGGTACTTCCCAATCAAATGTTAACTTACCAATAGTAACTTGTCCTCAGTCTGTGGATGAATCTGGGTATGAAACAGTATACTATAATTCGGATGATGAAGAAAGTTTTCATTTGAGTTCCAATGATGAGGGTGAAGAGGAGGAAGATGTTGTTCTTTCAAGGAAGGGAAGTAGGTTCCCATCATCTATTCGAAATGATACTAATCCAGTATTTATTGTTGGCATGACATTCGAGGATCCAATTGAGTTAAAAGATGCAATTTTGAGGTATTCAGTGGCTGAGCAAAGAGCAATTAGATATACCAAGAATACTAACAGATTTGTGAGAGCGAGGTGTGCGCAAACCAATTGTAAGTGGATGATTTATGGCGCTCTTGATAACAACACTGGATCATTTCATTTGAAAAAATATGTGGATGAGCATATATGTAGTATCACTTTTGAGAATAAGAGAGTATCTAGTGCTTACTTAGCCAAACATTTCATGACTCTAATTTCTGCAATGCCTAAAATTAAGGCACCGGAATTGAAGAAACTAGTTAGGGAACAACTAGGGGTGAATGTTACTGTGAGTCAATGTAGGAGAACAAAACTAAAAGTGTTGAAGGCATTGGAAGGCAATTATAGTAAGGAGTATGCACAAATGTGGGACTACTTGATGGAGCTTTACACTGCAAGCCCCGAAAGCATTTTTAAATTGAAAGTTGAAAGGCCATTGCCAGATTCCCTTCCATTATTTGATAGGGTTTATATTTGCTTCGACTCTTGTAAGAAAGGGTTTCTAACAGGATGTAGAAAGGTCATTGGACTAGATGGATGTTTCTTGAGAGGCTTAATCAAGGGTGAGTTGTTGTGTGCTGTAGGGAGGGATGCTAATAACCAAATGTATCCAGTGGCATGGGCAGTGGTAAGAATTGAGAATAAGGACACATGGACATGGTTTATTGACTTGTTGAGGTCAGAGCTCGATATGGATAATGGTAGTGGTTGGGCTTTAATAAGTGACCAACAAAAGGTATGTAATACTTTGTTATCCTCATCTTGAAATTGTTTGCGACACTTTACATAATGTTTATTAGTTTTAATATTATTTTTTTATGTTTTATGTATTTGTCAGGGTCTAATCCCTTCGGTTGCTGAACTTTTACCAAGGGCAGAACACAGGATGTGTGCAAGGCATATATATTCCAATTGGGGTAAAAAATATAAAGGAAAACAATTGATGAAACAGTTCTGGAAATGTGCCAAGAGTACTAATATGACAGATTTTGAGGTCCATAGACAGAGATTGAAGGAAATGACTCCACAAGGTCATGATGATCTATTCCAAACTGATCCGAAACACTGGTGCAAAGCCTTCTTTGACACCAACATAAAATGCGATGTCGTTGATAATAATCTTTGTGAAGCTTTCAGTGGTAGATGTGTCGAAGCTAGGTGCAAAGCCATTGTGAGTATGCTGGAAGATATTAGAATCATGATCATGAATAGAATGCACAGTCAGAGAGATGCATGTGCTAGGTGGAAAAGAAATTATGGTCCAAAAATTATGCATAAGTTACATCAGCATACAACTGCTAGTAGGTATTGCCATTTGATATGGAATGGAGAACAAGGATATGAGATTATGGAAGGCGGTGACAAATATGTGGTTGACTTAAATTTGAAGACTTGTTCTTGCAGAAGTTGGGACGTTAGTGGAATCCCATGTTGTCATGCAATATGCGCAATACATCACAAGCAAAATGATCCAGGTGACTACCTAGCTGAGTGCTTCAGCAAGGATAGATACCTGAGTGCTTATCAATTCATGATGCCTACTGTGAGGGGACAAAAGTTTTGGAAAAAAACCAACAAAGATGCTCTTCAACCCCCTCCAGTCAGGAAGATGCCTGGAAGGCAAAAAAGGAGCAGAAAAAAGCAACCAATTGAGCTTCTAAAAGGTGACAGAATGACTAAAGAAGGTAGACAAATGACTTGTTCTACTTGCAATATCATTGGACATAACAGCAAGGGATGTCTATTGAAAAAGGTATATCTTCATGTCAATACTAAGTTTATTATCTTAATATGCCGTCAATTAATACTTGTCATGTGCTTCTTAGGCCAATGCTCAAGCCAATGTATGTACATCAAGTGCCGATGTCAATGCACCCAGATTTGCGAATAAAAGAGAACAAGTAAGTAATTCTAATCTTGATATGCAATATAGGAATATGTCAATGGTACATTTAATGATAATGACCATAAAATTAGGCCAAAGCTAAAGCGACGCTAAGTACAAGTGAAGGAGGATCTAAAGGTCGAGATATTACTTTTGTGGAGGCAAGTGTAGAATGTGGTGGGCAAGCCAATGCTTCAGCTCAGGCTTGTAGCGGGGCTAATGCTTTTGCTGAAGTCACTATTGATCAAGGACAAGGAATTTATTCTGCTCAAGCAAGTGTAATAGCACATGATGGACCTCAAAATATTCCAGTGAGTAATACCTCAATCCCCATGCATTTATGTGTTGTCATTTATTCTCATGTCAAATGCTTATTTCCAGTTTAAGAGACCTACAACTGAAAAGGAAAAGATGCAAGGGCAATCACAACCAAAGAAGAAGAAAATGGTAGGATTTGATTGTTACACAAACCCTAGGACAAATCTTTAAATTCTCAATGTGAGTGATGTTTTAACATTTTATAATGATAAGTCACTGTCTCATTGAGCTAAAATATGTCTATTATAGTGCAGCCTGGTACTCCTGGTGCAAGATTATTGAGCCTACCAGACAAAGGAGTAATTGCAAGAGCCTTCAATACAAAGGCACCATCACAATCCCAAGTCAACGCACAACCTCAATTTTTAACAAATTTTCCTCAAGAGCATGTTGCTACAAAGACAAAGGCGCCATCACAATCTCAAGCCACTTTCGAACCTCAATCATTAACAAATTTTCCTCAAGAGCATGTTGCTACAAAGGCGAAGGCGCCATCACAGTCTCAAGCCACTTCCCAACCTCAATCATTAACAAATTTTCCTCGAAAGCATGTTGCTACAAAGGCGAAGGTGCCATCACAGCCTCAATCATTAAGAAATTCTTCTAAAAAACATGTTGCTACAAAGGCAAAGGCGCCATCACAGCCTCAAGCTAGTTCCAAGCCTCAGTCATTAACAATTTTTCCTCATAAAAGTGTTGCTACAAAGGCATGACTACAAAAATTAGATGAATCTCTTTCATTCAGTCATGACTACAAAAATTCATGCTCTGCTTCATCGAAATCCTCTTCTGCGTTTTATGGGTTGCAGAGATGTGGAAATTTCTGTTCCAGGAGCGGCCTAAAACAGAGCAAAAGCAGCAGTTCCCTTGCATCCAACTGCACATCTTTCTTCCCATTAATAACTCTTCTTCTCTCTACAATTTAGGCTCGATGAGTGAATTGGGAAGCAACTTTTGATGAGTAAAATTCATTTGTTATTCACTTAAAAAGAACTTTAAATGTGGGAGGACTAATGCCCATTACAAGCCCTTGTGTAGTATGTCTATCCGTCATGACCTATATAACCAACATGTCATCCCTAATAATACGAGCTAAGCATAAGTTTCATGAACAAAAACACTTTATCACAGAGTCATCCCTAATGATACCCAACATGTTCAGAATTTCACACGTGGAGAATCCAACAGCGGCTGCATTCGGCTTCAGAACTTTGGTGTTCAGAACAATGAGATCCCGCTCCATGACTGCGCCATCCGCCTAAGATTATTTTCGACTGTTTGTGTGACTTCGCCATCCGCCTAAGATTTTTTTCGATTCTTTCGCGAGAGCACAGACCCGTATACCGTGGCCGTCGCTTTGGAAGAGAACGTAAAGCCAACCCCGTCGGCTCCCTCTTGACTGTCGAAAAGAACGGACATAGTGATTATTTATAATGTGCTAGATCTAAGAAACATCCGAACTGCTTGCTAAATCTACTAACCTGTTTGTGTTTGTCGATGATGTTCTTGTAATTTCCCGTCGGAGGCTCTGAGTTTCTTTTCCACTGCAACCTCATCCGAGCCGTCGACCTTCTGATCGAACCACATGACCAAGTCAGCTTCTGGTTAAAATGATAATCTGAATTTAAATAGCTTTCACATTTACATCTTGTCGACTGGTGAAATTTCTTTTGCACCCCGTGATTCCCTTTGAGTTTTGAAGCATTCTTTCTTCCTCGAACTCCCGTGTCCCGATCTCACTCGCTGGATTTTTCATCAGGTTGATGTTTGAGGACGTGTTGGGCTTCACAGTGGCTTGGTGCTTGTCCATATTCGAAAGCCTCTGGTTCCTGTTAGCAATCGAACCGGCCTCCTCGTGGCGTTTCTGTTGGTACCGTCCTGTGATGTTCTGGTTCTTCGCTGAGGATGTCGGTCTATCGGCACGATCCATTCCTCCGAGTTTGCGCGGATCCACATAAGAATTTCCAACTGACAAGTTTACCAAAATAAGAATAGGGTCCCACTTAAAGAACAATCGAGTTACAAGAAAGTTTGCCTAGCAGTGCTATTACCAGCATTATCCTCTGTGCTGCGGCAGGTTTCTTCGACCATGGCCTTCCATCTCCTGCATTAATATAAAGTACCGATTTGTGAGAAGGACAGAAAATCCTCACGAAATAATCATGCTGTTGCGCTTCCAGTTAAGCGAAGTTGCTAAGGCACCCAATCCTATGCTACAAACAATAAATATGCAAAAAGGGCGTCGTTGCTTCGATTATGCAAGAAGCAGGCATTGCAGGTTGAAGGAGTTTCTACTTTAATCAGCAGATCCAGTGCCTCTACAAAGTTACATCTGATCAAGTTTGAAGCGGTTGAAAAGTTGCAACAAGCAGTTACTGAGAAAAAACATGTTTGATTGCTTCATGTAGCACACAGCGCGCGCACACCAAGTGCAAGCGTCTGATTTTTAGGAAGCAACGAACTGAATGAGAATTGATAGAACTGAAATATACATAGTGATGTCGTGTGCGAGCCGAGCAATCTTTGTCGATACATCTTTCCTCCTGAGACTATTGAGAGTAATCCCAATCTTTGTTTTCTGCAAGAAGCCGGTGAAATTAGATGAATTAAAGAAGCCTATCGGCATTGTCTTTCTAGAACTTAAACAAAAGATATGCAATTTAATCGAACCTCCAATATATCCATCGAGATAGTCATCGACTGGAGTTTTCTCAATGATTCGTACAGTGCGGAATCAGACTGCCATACCCAAAAACAGAGCCAGGTTATATTTGGATAAGGAAGAAAACGAAAAGCGACTTTTCAAGGCATTATCTCCAAAAGCTACAGAAACTCGAAATCAATGGACTTAGGATGTACAAGAAGCAGAAAAGCAGGAGAATCGATGTATGGAATTCATGCTAGGACTATTCACCTCGCATTGACTGTTGTCCAAGACCTTCTTGATCCTTAGAACTTCACGAACAAGTAGAGACTGTCTGTCAGACTCATCACTGAATGCCTGAGTACCTCCGCAATCAAGATAGCTTTGCGGGTTCATGTCCACCCTATCGCGCTCGACGTCACCCCTACTGTCGTCCTCGATCGTTTTGCTTCCTTTACCCGCGTGTACGGAATCATCCCTACCATCATGCGACGCAGGCGGATCATCGCACCCTGGGCGGCGACTCGGAGCCGTCGTGGCGGAGAACAGCAGCTTCGCGATGCGTCCCCTTTGTAGCCGAAAATATCTGGGGCGATCCAAGGCCGCTATTGTGATCGCGGTGTCGATGAATTCAAAAATTTCCGTATCCATCGTTCTGAAGAAATCCCTCCAATCATCCGGTGCCTCCCCCATTGTAGCAGTGACTTCGAACAGAGTGCTTGGTGCGCAAGAAGCTATCAAGAAACTGCAACGATCTCTCTGGTTTTCGGAACAGATGTCACGCGACAAGACTTACCCGTCTAGAAACTCAGTCCGGAATGGTGGTGGAACGTCGGCGAGAAGTAGAAGAAGACTAACCCGAGAAATCCTCACTTCAGCTATGGCGGAACAGGGGTCGTCTTCGTGTCACTGATGTGGTCTCTCTATCTAAGGTTCGTATGTGATACAAACGTTAAGTAGGAGAGGGACACTTACCAGGTTTGTTTTGGTTTTACGCTTGCAAATATTTCCTTTTTTAATTTTTTTAATTTTCTCGGTCCAGATTTAAAAGGGTAACCCAAATTTCTATAAATATCAAACAATTCTTCGCCAATCTATTGTCAATATCTGGTAAAAGCTTTAGATGGTTCAAATTATTAGAAAAGTCAAAAGATGCCTAAGCTGTAAAATTTAAAAAAACGTAAAAAATATAAGGCGGTTCCGAGCCTTAAATTGAAAACTATTTATACAAAGAGATAACTTTTCTTGATTACAAACATGCTTATGTTTTGGCCTATCTAATAATTTCTACCAATGTAGAAAGAAGTAGGCATCTGTAGCACGTAGGTGTTATCAGAGAGATCAAAATCTCTAGATTCGACTAAACCAAGATAGCTTTAGGCAAATGAAAACTTTTTGATCTTTTAATTTATTGATTGGGCTTTAATTATTTTACGAAGTAAAATCAACAAATTTGACGGAACCAAACTGATAACAACTGGATATCCACAAACGAAAATAGATATGAATGTTTTATATGAAATTCGATATGAATGTTGGACGTGGAAAGAAACTAAAGAAAATAATTTAGAAAGAAAAATAAAGAAACCAAAAAAAAGGGCTCACATTGGGGGGAGCGAGAGAGAGACAATTAGATAATGCTCCATTCATTGTATCCCAGCGCGAGAAGGATACACAACAAATCAAATTGAAAGATTCTCTTACTTTTTGCATTCTTCAAATTAAAAGATGTCAATTTTTTTGAATTGAAGTCATTGATGACTTATTGTCATCTCTCAAAGAGATTAAGTATAACTAATTTATATTGAAATTGAACCTTATCAATAGGGCTTTGTAACTTAATTTGCCAAAAAAGAAAAAGCAAAAATCAATAAATTTGATTGAGCCAAACTGATAACTAGATATCTACAAACGAAAAACTACTTGATTCATTTGTAAACTGAGTAGTACTATTACAATACTATTTGATTTAACATCAATTTATGTATAGGCCATTATGTTTTATATTAAATCGGATATCTTGGATGTGGAAAGAAACTAAAGAAAATAGTTTAAAAAAAAGACACCAAAAGAAACCAAAGAAAAGAGTATTCGCACACATTGGAGAGAGAGAACTAAACAATTAGATAATATCATTAGAGATAACAACAATTTTAATATCCTAATGTAGTGCAGTCTTAATAGTTATAATACTCCATTCATTATATCGCGATGTGTGAAGAATACATGACAAATCAAATTTAAAGATTTTATTAATTTTGCATTCTTTAAATTAAAAGATGTCAATATTTCTGAATTTGAGTTATCGGTGATTTATCATTATCTCTCAAAGAGATTAAGTATAACCAATTTTTATTGAAATTGAACCTTATCAATAGGGCTTTGTAACTTAATTTGTCGAAAAGAAAGATATTTCATGATATACTTCGTTTGGTCCAAAATATTTCCTCATCATTCATTTTAATATAAATGATCTAACTTCATATGACTTTTCCTCAATGCGTTTTTGGCCCCCCAATATGTTTTTCTATTCCTGCCAAAAAGGCCCTCCCAAACCACTTAGTCGAATCTCTTGGCCTTATTTCATTGGCATTTATATTATAATCATTATATATTTGAATGTATCTCACATTTTGCGCGGATTATTCAATAAATCTATGATAAAACAGGAAGTATAGATACACTTAAGGATAAACACAACTTAAATATTAACATATAATTATATTATGAGAATAATTATCTAAACTCAATACCAAGAACTTGGAGCAATTTCAATAAATAATTTGATAATATGATACTGCGAAAGTAAAGATGAAGATGCCTTGTCAACGTATAAGATGGACAGAGAAACAATTAAGTGAAAAAGAGAAGAGAGATGAGTAATAAATACCACTGTGTGAGGGAGAAGAATGCTAATGTTGCCAACTAAGCAAAATGACCAAAAAGAGCGACAAAGCTCACGAATCATTTCATTAGGTTAAGTTCGTTTTTTAACCTCGTCTTTTGTAATAAATAAATAAAAAAGGAAAAAATCACCAAAAATCCTAAACTTTGCCCAAAATGACAAATTTACTCTAATTTTTTTTTTTGTGACATGAAAAACCCTGAAATTTGCCAACGGTGATACATTTATCCCAAACTTTTTTTCGTGACACAAAAAACCTGAACTTCTATCCGTGTGACACATTTACCCTAAACTATAAGGCATTTTAGTCTTTTTACTTTTTAAACTTTTTTTTTTTTTTCTCTCTTCCCTCCGCCGTCCATGGCGGAGTTGGTGGAGGGAAGCTAACATTCGGCAAGGGCTGCCCTTGCCGGCGTCGGGAGAGGGTCGCCCTTGCCGGTGTCGAGTGAGGGTTAGGGCGGCCCTTGCTAGCGTCAGGCGAGGGCGGCCCTCGACTAGGGCCTCCCGCGCCGGCATCGACGAGGGCACCCCTCGCTCGACGTCGACGAGGGCCGCCCTCGCCTGCGACAGGCAAAGGCCGTCCTCGCCCGGCGCAGGCAAGGGTTGCCCTTGTCAGCATTGGGCGAGGGCCTCCCTTGCCAGATTTGGCGAGGGCGGCCCTAGCCAGCCCAAGTGAGGGCGACCCTCACAAGATGCCGGCTTCCCTCCGCCATGGCTGGCGGAGGGCAGAGAAAAGAAGAAGAAAAATAGAAAATTCCCTTGATGGGGTAAATGTGTCATAGTTTGCAAAGTTGAGGGTTTTCATGTCATAAAAAAAAAGTTTGGATAAATTTGTCACTTTGAGTAAAGTTTGAGATTTTTGGTGATTTTTTCCAAAAAACAATATCAATCCTTCGCTCTGTTTATCCACCCAATATAAATAAATATGAAGCAACCATTATCACGAGCTTTTTCATTTTTCCGTAAAGAAAATATTTTAAGATATTTGATTGGCTTAATTCAATGGACGATCATGCAATACTCCAGAAAGATTTATTTGTCACTCTTTCCTTTGTCACTCTTTCCACTTAGAGCCAAAAGTATCTCTTAGCTCATCAAAATGACTTCCCAAATCAACCTAGGAACCAAACCGGACCCATAGGGTTGGTCCAAGTTCTAGAGGGGATCAATTCGAGTTTCAAAATTTGAGAATTGACTTATTCCAAATTCCAAAGTTGGACCGGTCCAACCTAGAAACTGCTCATTGAGGTCACAACATCAACTCGACCAACACCAAGGGAATTCCATTTGGCTATCACAATTTTTCACACATCCTTGTAAATCTTCCACGCATTTAGGAGTGACAACATTCACATCACTGGTCACTAGCAATTCAAATCAACTAGCGAAGGCTCAAATGGATCAATCTACATCCGCAATGCACCTGATATCCTGAGAAGCCAACCTCGAGTTGCAACAGAAATCATGGGTTCCTCCAACTATCACATGACTTCACTGACGGATAGAGTGATCCATAATACGTGAGCGAAATGGGGGTGATATTAACTAAGCTTTGATTCTCCCACAAGATAATAGTTGTGCGAATTCGCCATGTGACCTCACAGGCGACAAGAATGGATGGTGCTATTCATTCAGTTTAGGATTGAAGATTCGTGTTTTGCTTAATCGAATATCCTCTTGCATTTAATGAGTTGCAGAGATGTGAAACTCGAGTCCAAGGAGCTAAAAGACAGGCAAAAGGAATATGAGGTTATATCAAGCCGATATATCTTTCTTCCCATCAGGGGGAGACACGTCGGACAATGCTCTCGAGGATGGCCTAAAATGGAGCAATAGTAGCAGTTCCAAGCATCCAACTGCACATCTTTCTTACCATTAGAACTGTTCTTCTTTGTTACAATTTGGACTGCATTGCAAAGCAACTTTTGATGATTTAATTCATTTGTTATTCACGGAAAAAAAAAAAAAAAACTTTGAATGTGCGAGGACTAATGCCCACTACAAGCCCTTTTGTGTAGTATATCCATCATCACCTGGATAAACAACATACAAGCTTCATCAACAACAACTCCTATCACAAAGTCAATGCTAATATACGCAACATGTCTAGAGGTGATAAACACGGATTTTCACATGTAAAGAATCAAGTAACAGCTGCATTCGGCTTTGGAACTTTGCTCTTCA